>BSQZ01000009.1:412500-442500 GCA_033239005.1 Lamellibrachia satsuma
ATCATCATTATTTCATTTACACTTCAGTTTGATCATCATTATAGTTGTCATTATTATCGTTTCACAAACATCGTGGTCATTGTTGCCAACTGAAACAATTAAGAAAGTAACATAGTTGTTGAATATGACAATGGCAAACATCTCTCGACTCGAACGTGATCACATGTTCGACGTGGTGTTGGTGTTCGTGTAACCTTGTGAAGAAGTGACCGATGTTGTGTCGCGAAGCTCCTCAAGGTTGACAAGACCAATACTCCCCTTGTAGCGCTTGACGCACGCGATGACGACAACAAGTAGCACAACCAGACCTAGAAAACCGATGACCATTCCGGCAATCTGCGCGCTGGACAGTCCGCCTGACGCCGACCCTGCGAGTGGTGCCGACGGGGTCGTTTTCGCCGTCACGGGTGGCATTGATGTCGCGGTGTCTGAGTTGTAAAAAAGTAAGCACATAATCATTTATAGTGTACTTTTTTTACAATTACAATTTATTTTATGCATAAAATGATATTCACGTGCATCGTTTGTTGCTTATTCTGTGTGATGCCTGTAATGTTTGCGTAAGATCATCAAATCTTAAAGTTTATTCACAAATTCAGAAACAATAAATATAGACCAGACAACATCTGAACATTTCAAACGTTTTGAGGGCTGTAGCACTATATTATGCGATGGCACATGTAATACAGACAACTACCTTGCTTGACTTGGCTGACTGGGAATCGCCACGTTCCGTTTGACCCATCTGTAGTCACGCTAAGTGCAGTCAGGCGAAACGGGTTCATCTCCTCGTAGGCCATGACGATGTTACGCCCCATCTTTCGACCGCCTCCAACAGCCACTTGGCCGTTGTGCCACGAGATCCAGAATAGGCGTTCCTCTGTGCAAGAGAGCAGCTGCGAAGTTGTCTGGGCCACATACACGGTCTTCATGTCGATCGACCTAAACGTTACAAACACCATGGAAATAAAAATATAGTTGATACCTTCGAAATATGCGTCATGGAATTTGGCAACTGTTTTGGTAGCCCAGCCCGTGGAGGACGATGACGACGTTGCGCAAAGACATGGGTCGACACTCACTAAAATTCCATAGCTATGCATTTTTGACAATGTAAAGCCCATCGCACACTGCCCGATCGTCTACGATCCGACGCATCTCGACCGTCGCAGCGTAGACAATCGGACGTAATCGGGGCGGTGTGCGTGTGCTAGTGCCCTTGCGCGGGCCGGGCTTGGACCCAAAGCCCGGGCCGGGCCTGGGCTGAAAACAATTTAAACACATCGGGCTTTGGCCGGGCCTGGGCCTAATGTGAGCGGGCCGGGCCAAGCCTGGGCTGGGCCTGGACCATAGAGTTACATCATTAATCACCCCCCTATAAACAAGAGCGACAAGCCAGCTCACTGCAGTGAAGCGGGTGTGGACCACTGGCCGGCATTTCATTGCACGGCAGAAACAGTTGTATCCACTGCATGACACATAGGGTAGTACTGTTTATAGTGTGAACATAGCATGTTAAAAATAGTTGTCTAACATATGTAAGTAGGTAAGTAAGTGAGTAAGTAAGTTAATGTATTTCCTCCTCACCATCATCATTTACAATATAAGGCAAACAAAAACAATGAAGATGAGGTGGCCACCAGAGAATTATAAACTAGTAGCCAGTGATGATGACACCAGGAACCAATTAACTTGAAGATTTGTCATTGTCATTTGTTCTTAATTGGGCATGACCACCAGACTGATAAATAATTTGGGTGAGGGTGGTCCCAGCAGTTGTGTTATAAGTGTGGGCAGTTGGGTTGTTCATACATGCATTAGTGTTAAACTCTTCAAGACAACCATCTTGGAGGCTTGCTGGAGAAAGTTGTGGGACAACGAATATGGTTATTTCCTGTGTGGCTTACAGCTGTACGAATCAATAGAAGACAGGATCTAACATCTCGTTATTTTCAGGTAATTTATGTTGCAAATGTTTGTGCTGTGTTAGTGTATATGTGAATGGATGTAACAGTTTCGAAAATGTTCTGAAATATCAATATATTACAGATACATTTGTTTTTCTTGGGGGAGCGTAAATTAAGTGTTTCCCAGTAGTCACATTGATTGGGTGCAACATAAAATGTTATAGGGGTAGGATTCAGTTTTATAAATAATGTGTGCGTGCATGTATGCATATTTGTAACTCTTTTATAAAACTCTACTAGATGTCAGCTCATTAATAAGATTTTTTTCTTTATTAAGTCATCTGCATTTAATGAGGCTCTCCCCTTTTTGGTCGTCGTTTGCCTTTTCTTCGTTGTATGAACCACTATCATGTAACTCATTCAGTACACATTGCAACATTCATTGCATTCTATGCATTTGTTTGACAAACAATTGACAGCTTAAATGAGAGAGCACATTTCTTTACATGAGGCGTGTCCTTGGGCAAGTTGGCCAGATAACATTCGAGAGATCTTGATCTGCAGGTGGAAGTAGCTGTGATGGAGCAGCTGGGGAATGTGTTGGAAGATGGGAAAAGAATATTTTTGGGACCTTAGAGAAGAATGTCCAACAGGGCTTAATGAGATTTTGACCTCTTGCAGTCATTATCTAATACATGTATAGAGCACTTCAGAAAGTTCAGTTTCGATCATGTTTAGTGGTGCTACTGTTATAGTTAATATGTTATGATATTTGATATACAAAGTGCATGGATAGACTGTGCACGTAATAAGGTATTAGGTATATATAGCTATGTAGTATTAATCTCTTATTAGTACTGTATATCTGTAGATATATGATGAAGACTGGGTGCTGTACAGGATAAACACTGGGCCTCCAGTGGGTTCTTGCAGTGCAGCAGCATGAATGTCACTGGTCCATGCCGGCATCACTTTATGATGTGTCAACTGATAAGAGCTTAGCGGTCTTGTTTTACTTAACGGGTGTTCTATTTATGTCTATGGCCTGGACATAATAAAAACATTCATACAAAACACCGATTATTACTTTATTTTTTAATAAAAACTTATTATAAATTGTAATTCCGGTTAATGAATGCTTAACATTATTTCTTTAGTATTATATAGTTGCAAATTGAGACCTTGCAGGGAATCTAATGGCCCCATAAGTTCACTTGGCTGGAAGTATCCAGCCCCAAATGTTTACTTTAGAAATATTTGCAGAGGCAATCAAACCATGATTAACCATCAACTTATCACCCTTCAACCCTACCAATGGACATTCTATTGTCTAGGTCTTCCCTCCAAACATTGCCCACCTGAATGATCTGCCCACTGTCAAGTGCCCACTAGGCCACTAGCCCACTACCCAGTATCCAATGCAGTTGGTAATTGGTATTTCTCCACAGTCCTAATTCATTCACACATGTCTGAACCTGTCTGTCTCAGGCTAGTGACAGCAGGCCTGCTGGAAATGCCACTGGGTGTCAGTGCCAGTGGGTGACATTTAATTGAAATATCATATTAAATTATGTTAACTTAGTTGAGCTAATTTAATTAACAATATAAATTGGGGTTATGGCTTGCATATAGGTTAAGTCAGGGTTAGATAAAAAATCTCCTACCCTAACCATAAGCCAATACATTAAAGCCAATTATAACAAATGTTATCATATTTAATAGTAATGACACTACAAAGTTTTATTTTTCTTCAGGATATTCGTAAGTTTAAAGTTGGTGGTGCTGTATATTTAGAACTCATCCTCGTCTTTATTATAAGATTATAGGTTTATCTTCTCTAAACTTAGCGAGCCGCGGGCTTACCTGTATTTGGCCCGTGGGTATGGGCCGGGCCTGGGCCTGAAACTTGCGGGCCAGACATTCATGGTCTGGGTCGGGCCTGGGACTAAATTCTAGTTTGCGGGCCTGGGCCGGGCCGGGCTTGAAACATTATTGCGGGCAGGACTCTAACTGCTAATTGCGGGCCGGGCTTGGGATCAAATTCTAGGCCCGCGCAGGGCACTAGCATGTGCCTACATCTAGGATTCCACAGTCTTACGTCACGTCGGCGGCAGTCGTGGCGATTCAAAATGTTCAATCGGCGCGACTGACGCTGACTGGCAATCTTGAACAATCGGGCGGTGTGCGGCACTTCCCGACTTTGATTTTCGAATCGTAAGGAATTAACCAATCAGAGAACAGAAGTGGTGATTAGATTCTTAGGAAAATGGCTGATTTCCGGTGCGAGATGACGGAAGACGCACTTGTTGATATGTGGCACAGTCGGCATTGTTTGTTCGATTGTTCGTCATAGTGCGATTCAATCAGAAATGCGAAAGCAGAGGCCAGAGCCGCTTTGCCTTTGAACGAGATCGTCTCCGCACTTGGGACTAGCAGTATGTAACCAAAATATTATGCCCTAACTTTGAATTCCCGAATTAAATTCCCACCCAAAATCAAATTCAAATCAGACATTGTTACACATCTGTACCTCAGCAGACTGATAGCACTCTCAGGCGACATC
Source organism: Lamellibrachia satsuma (assembly GCA_033239005.1). Lineage (NCBI taxonomy): Eukaryota > Metazoa > Annelida > Polychaeta > Sabellida > Siboglinidae > Lamellibrachia > Lamellibrachia satsuma. Next base: position 416,971 of record BSQZ01000009.1, read on the forward strand.
CACCCAAACCCTGGCCCATATGGGCGCCCAATTCCAAATATTACCACGCACTCTCAGGCGACATCCACCCAAACCCTGGCCCATATGGGCGTCCAATTCCAAATATTACCACTTCTCCATCTAGAAATGAGCAATCCATTTCTACCAACACCCAGTCTGACAGCTCCACGCTTAGTACCCCAACACTCCACACATCACAAAATGCATGCTTAATTTTCACCCCAAACCCCCAAAACACTTCAACCCCCGAACGCCACAAGAAAACCCAAGGAAACACACTTAAAGGAATTTTGATAAATACCAACAGCGTTAAGAGCATAGAAAAAGCAACCCAACTAAAGGCAACTATTCAATATAATAATCCAGACATCATATTTCTAGTTGAAACTAAATTAGATGCAAACTATGCTACATACTCTTTCCTACCACCCAACTATGAGGCCATCAGAAAGGACAGGAATGTCCATGGCGGTGGAGTCCTTATAGCCTTCCGTGACAACATTGTAGCTGAACCCCTCCAAAATTTAAACTCAAATTGTGAAATAATTTGGACAAAAATTCACTTTGCACGAAACAAATGCATATACTTTGCATCTTATTATTGACCCCCAAATGACCACCTCCAATCCCTTGAAGCTCTCCACGACTCCCTAACTAAACTATATAGATCACAAAAAACTCCCCCTAACGTAGTCATAGCTGGAGATTTTAACCTCCCTGATATCAACTGGACAAATCACCAGACCGCTAATAACAGCACTGCCAGCAAGCATAACAAACTACTAGAAATAACTAATGACTTTGGGCTACAGAACATGGTAAACGACCCCACACGCATTGCTTCTGGCAACATTCTTGACCTCATACTCACCTCAAATCCCTCCATTATCATCAACACCCACACCACTCCTGGTATGAGCGATCACGAATCCGTGACCTTCAATGTCAACTTAAACCCAGTTCGCAACAAGAAACCCCCCACCAAGTTTATAGTTACAAATCAGCAGACTGGGACCAACTCAAAGACGACATAGACAAACTAAATCTTGAGTACTTCGACATCGACCCCAACTCACAGGATATAGACATAAACTGGACCTTTTTCCGCGAACGCCTGACTACCTTGATTAACAATAACATACCGAGACGATACACAAAAGCTAAAACCCACCTCCCCTGGATAACACGTGAACTAATTAGAATGCAGAGAAGACGAAACAAAAGCCACAAAAAGGCAAAGCAAACTGGACTAAACAGTGACTGGGAAAAATTTAAGGAACTCCGAAAGCAAGCTACTAAAGCATTAGCAAAATCTTACAAAGACTATGTTAACAACCACATTGGAGACAGCCTGAAAACTAATCCAAAACGATTCTGGTCATTTATTAAGGCAAATAAACGAGAAAACATTGGCATCCCCACACTTCGAGTAAACGACCAACCAATAATTAATGATCGAGATAAAGCAAATGCCCTAAACAACCAATTTAGCTCTGTATTTACCCAAGAAAAGCACCCCATCCCCCAAATAGCCCCCTCTACTTACCCCAACATCCCCCTTCTCGAAATTGGCATAGATGGCGTAATAAAGCAGCTGGAAAATCTAAACCAGAACAAAGCTACAGGCCCAGATGAACTCCCAGCCAGAGTCCTTAAAGAAACTGCAAAGCAGATAGCTCCCATCATCACCCAAAATTTCCAACAATCATACAACACAGGTAAACTTCCTAATGACTGGCTACAAGCATTAGTAACTCCTATACACAAAAAGAGCCATAAATCTGACCCAGCTAACTACAGACCCATATCACTAACCTGCATCCTCTGTAAAGTAATGGAACATATCATCCTAAGCAACATGTGGAAACACCTGCACAAGCATAACATCATTCTCCACTTCCAACACGGATTCCAGTCGGGACTTCTTGTGAATCTCAACTCATTGAGACAGTCCACAACTGGATGACTGCTATGGACAACAAGACCCAAATTGACGCAATCCTGCTTGACTTTGCTAAAGCCTTCGACAAAGTGCCTCACCTACGTCTTCTATCAAAATTGACCTCCTACGGAATCACTGGAAACACTCAAAATTGGATCAAATCTTTTCTATCCAACCGCAAACAGAGAGTCTCAGTTAACGGTGCCCTGTCGGACATCACAGATGTCACATCTGGTGTCCCACAGGGTTCAGTTCTAGGACCTGTCCTCTTCTTACTCTACATAAATGACATAAATGGGAACATCAAATCTCCTATACGCCTTTTTGCAGATGATAGTATTATATATCGTAAAATTTCTTCCAAAAACGACCACGAAATTCTCCAGACTGACCTAAGCCAACTCCAAACATGGTCAGACAAATGGCAAATGGAATTTAATGTATCTAAATGCGTCCACCTTCCAATAACAAACAAAACTAAACCCAGCACACACAAGTACTCGCTTTCTGGCCAGCCATTATCCACCGTATCCAGCCACTCATACCTCGGAGTAAAATTGGATTCCAAATTAACCTGGACAAATCACATCACTGACATAACTTCAAAATCTTCGAAATGTTTAGGCATGATTAAACGAACTCTTGGCCCATGTAAACCCGAAGTTAAACAAACAGCCTACAACATGCTAATCCGGCAAAAACTTGAGTACTCTTCACCCATATGGAATCCCCACACCTTTTCACAAATTAAAAGCCTTGAAAGAGTGCAACACTCTGCTGCCAGATTTGTTAAAAATGACTACAGATGAAACACAAATCCAGCAGATCTAATTACTGCCCTTGGATGGCCAACCCTCGAACGAAGGCGCATTATCAAACAAGCCACTATACTTCTACAAAATTCTAAACAACATTATTGAGATCACCCCCCCTTCAGGCCTACTAACTCGCTCTCGAACCCGTGGACAATACATAGCCCCCAAGTGTCGTATAAATGCAATGGTCTTTTCATTTTATCCCAGAGCCATTCGCATATGGAATATGATTCCATCAAAAATTACCAACATAAAAAACCTAAAATCATTTCAAGAAGCTATTATGGAACTCCCTTTCACTACACCTCCTCACCTAAACTGCCTTTAAAACACAGACACAGTGCTCAGCGTAAACTTATCCAGGGTGTGGGTATGGAGACTGTCTATGTGTGCATGTGGCAAGGCAGCGACAGTGTCCATACACACAACCAACCTATTAAAAAATTTCGTTAAACATCCTATACATAAAATAAATAAAACTATCAAATAAAAACCATTTCAGCAACATTAATGATACTAGTCTTTTAATCAAATGCACCACCCACAGCGCATGCGCACAGCCCACCACAAACTCCTGCGTTAGCCCAAGTTTGGGCTGTTTGGAGTAAACCACTTGAGACTTGAGATTACTATTAGTATTACTGGAATAGCCAATGGCAATACTGCCTACTTGACGAATTGTTTTTTCCTGCTAATATTATTATAATGTAAAATCATGTACAATCTATTCTACTAGTCTAGGGCTAGGCACCGTAAACAGCACAGTGCCAGTGGCGTAGGCCATAGTATAGCATAGCATAGGCATAGTTCTAGGCTATGCTAGGTATATCAAGTTCCGCTAGATGGCGTCACTTTTTTGTTGTCGACAAAAATAGCATCGTTTTATGTGTCCCATATTTGGTACGAAGGCGTGAAGCTCGCGTCACATGGTCGCGGGAAAAGTCAAAATACTCGGTATGCAAATAACGTGGCCGAGTTTGTTTACCTTCATATCGACCAATGAATGTCTTCTTTACATTATGGGCGCGGGAAATTTTTCATTCCGACGCTTTTGTGACTGTACGAAGGTGAGTAAATTTTGTTTTGCTTAAACTTGTTAAAAAGTACATATAATATAAAGAAGAATTTTATATTTACCAAGTCACATGACATTGAAGTAGATACATTGACAATTTCCATCCCATAATGGTTTAATAAACCCATTTACTAATTAATTACAACCAAATAATGCCATTACTCCATGTAAATAGGTGAAAGGTTAAATGTAGATCAACTAATTAGGTCATGTCAAGGTCATATATTATTAACATTAATTTCTGGGTCATATACCTTTTATTTCACATCAATATGTTCAATACATTAAAAACTATTGCTATTTTCATATAAATGAAGTATTCCCGGTCACAAGAAATGGAACCAAATTGTATAAACATCAATGCTAATTGTCAGAGATCAGTGGAATAACTTCAGAAATAACGTAGATATAAAAAAAAATTCCAAATGTGTTATAAACTTCATAGACATAGCCATAGACATAGCCATAGGCATAGCCTAGGACACTCTATCCTGTGGAACCATTTAAATGATCATCTGATCGAGTTGATATACCTAGCTATGGCCTATGCCTATGGCCCCTAGGCTAGGTCAGAGGCCCGGTATCAGAAGAAGCCCAGAGGCAGAGCCAGGGGCATGGGGATCTATTTCATGACTTATCGACTGAATTAAAATAATGTTTCAAAGTGGACCTATAAGTACGGTGTGTTTTAGTATAGTCTGACTTGGAGAGGGCTATATTAAACTGGTCTTACCTTGTTTAGCGATTCTACCAGTATTTATTCTACCAGTATTTATTTGCTGAAATTCGCCTGCAGCCAGACTCAAAAAGTTTAGCATTTTGCAAAATAAGCGTTTTAAATAACCTCGAACATCGAAGTCGAGATCAACAGTCCGGCGGTGGCACAGTCCAAAACATGTCGAAGTGAAAATAGCTTTGATGGGAACACAATTAGTTTGTCCTAGCTGCACAATATTGTGGGTGATCAAATGAATTCCTCCAGAAACATATCTCTATTTACTTTAGAGAACATAGAACTATAAACAAATTGTAAATAATGAACAGCGAACACCAACATAAAGCCGACACCCATCTGAAAAATGTACCTGGCCCTGGACCCAATACAATGTGGCAAATTTTTTTATCTGACGCCGTTACGGCTTGTCTGTGTCTCGGAGGGAAATATATTCAAAGGGAGCATATCGTGTTTTATTAATATTTATGATTGTGTTAATAAAACAATTGGTCAAGGTATTTAGTCAAATTTGGACTCGGCGCTTAATAATCTATGAAAAACTATTTTATATTACACAAACACGTATGCCGCCTCCACTCCCAGTCGGACTAATTAACAGACACGTCGCTAAATTAGTCAGTACCAATCAGACGCAGAAGAAAAAATGAAACGAGATATGGAACTTCCCAACTGTGAAAATGACACAGAGATTGTAAATTGTATGATAAAGCAGATTGGAAGTGATGCTGACATCGTACAGCAAGCTTTCAGAGTTCCTAGATAAAGACAAAAGTACAGCCCCCCACGCAAGATCGTAATCTCGCAAACAACCAGATAGACAAGTCTAAGGTACTAGAAAAAGCAAGTTGGCTGAGAGAAAGAGGCAACAAATGGAAGAATGTGTATATAAACTCAGACAACACACAGATGGAACAAGAGCAGGGCTACAGATTGCGCCAAGAAAGAAGAAGAATATTGGAAAATGGAGAAAAGGACTTGCTAATATACAAGGGAGAGATTACCACCAAACAAGCCCTACAACAAGAAGCAGGGACTGAGGTATCGGACATTCAACCCCAAACAAGGAACCAAGGACAAGGCAACAGCAGGAGCAGGCTTCCCAAAGGGACGGGGGGTGGGGGGGGACGTCGAACGTAATTCCTGTTCTCATTATGTACATAGTATACACCCAAATACTAACAAAAGTTAAGAAAACTAACACTAAAACACATACTAACACTGTTTCTACTAACCAGCCCACCAAACCATCTCACAGTCCAACTACCCAAAACCCTAGGAGATATACCCCTGGGGAGAAGGGGGTGGGTGAGAGAGGATATGGCGGCAGAGGGAAAGGAAACACTACAGTGAAAGATACACTGATTTGTGCTCTGATAAATGCCAGAAGTTTGTGTAACTGTACACTCCCTTGAGGCTTCTATAGAACCTCCAAGTACACCCCTGAGACTTCCAACAGCGCCCCTTTGAGGCTCCCAAAAAACCTCCTACAGAAAGAGGGCGGCCAGTGTTTTATAAGAAAAACGCCAGGTTTATATATATATATATATATGTATATGTATATGTATATGTATATGTATATGCTTATGCATATGCATATGCACATGCACATGCACATATACATATACATATACATATACATATATATATATATACACTTGTGAACAATCGTAGCGGTGTGCGGCGGTCAGTCGTAGGCCAGTCGTAAGCTTACGATCATACGCGATTGGGCTACGACGGTTGAGATGCGTCGCAGCGTAGACAATCGGGCGGTGTGCGGCTAGCTTAAGGGTTCAGCACTCAGTTATATTTCCCATTGGTGGCCATGTTAACGTTTTGCATGATTATAAGAAAACTTGACCATCAAAAATTCTGAAATTTTTTACCTGCCGTCATCATCATTTCATTGACATGCTGATGGAGTTTAGTCAAAATTAAACATTTCTAACTCTTTTAAAATGGCTGAACGTGTCATGCCCATCAATGTTTACCAATTTCTGCATGAATTACTGCGCACACGTGCATTGTGGTGAAAAAATTGCCAAAAATCCTTCCGCCTATTGAAATCATCTAAAAATTCTACCAGCAAACTTGCCAGTGTGCCTGGCTCAAATGCAGTTATGTCAGATGATATGATTTAAAAAAAATAACACATCTAAAATTACTGTGCCCTACATTCGTAACACACCAAGAAGTCTAACTGAGGCATGATCCCTTAAGCTGCTTGATGACATATTGACCATATATTTACCGGATGGATGACATCCCACCGGGGCCGTGCAGTGTGATGAGATACGAGTCTTCCGAATCGGTGTCATGCACGGTGCCGCTGAGAAGAACGCTGGCATTGCCGCATGCCCTCACGGCTATCACAACATACGTTCGTGGTTGCACGTCAAACCACAGCTGGTCAACGTCGTATGTCATACCGGTAACGTAGACGACCTCATCCGCTAGTCGCGAGTACATGAATATAAACACTTTTAATTTAATTTCCCCGTTTCTCAGTAGGAAAATTCGCCAAAACTTTAGCACAACAGAGACCGATATATATATATATATATATATATATATATATATATATATATATATATATATATATATATATATATATATATATACATATACATATACATATACATATACATATACATATACATATACATATATATATATATATATATACATACATACATACATACATACATACATACATACATACATACATACATACATACATACATACATAGTTATATAGCCCAACATAGTGATATTAATCGACAAATCTATAACAGGGTGATGTTAATCAAAGGATTTATAGCCCAAAAGAGTGATGTTAATCGATAGATCTGTAACTAATAGAGTGATGTTAATCGACAGATCTAACACCCATTACAGTGATGTTAATCGAAAGATATATAGCCCAACAGAGTGATGTTAATCGACAGATCTATAGCCCAACAGAGTGATATTAGTCAACAAATCTATAGGCCAACAGAGTAATGGTAATCGACAGATCTATAGCCCAGCAGAGTAATGCTAATCAGATCCAACACCCATTACAGTGATGTTAATCGAAAGATATATAGCCCAACAGAGTGATGTTAATCGACAGATCTATAGCCCAACAGAGTGATGCTAATCGACATCATTTAATCCCAGGCAGACAACCAGGTCAGTAGGCTTGATATTGTGTGCCATTAAAAAATTAGATTCTGCTTTATGAATTAATATCAGTATGAATCGCATAAATGTTTCCAAAAGTCAGATGGTACATTGTCTGTGACACAAATACGTTACTCTGACCAAATGTCTCATGAAAAAAATTTACCACAACTGCCTTTTATGTTAATTTTATGGGAATAATACACTCTTTGTCGTTGTCACAATAGTGTTACCAGCCAGATAACATCACGAGTGATGTTATGTAGCTGGTAACAATCTGACTGGTAACAAATTCCCTTTACATAATGGCAAATAAACATTTGACATTTTTTTTCACTTACTACATTTGTAAACATGAAGCTGGGACCGGTTTCACGAAGCTTTCATACCGTACGAAGGAACTGAAGGACATTTGACGAAGATTACGTAAGTTGGAACAATCAAAGAAAACAAGCAAAGCGTTCCGTACCATAGCAGGTCTATGCCAATGCGCGTACTGGATCGCATTCGATTTACTATTTAAAACATTTTACTGTGATGCATCAACCCACGGCACACACTTGTATGTTTTCTGTGGTTGATCTGATTTACGTAATCAGCGTCAAACGTCCGCATAAGTTCCTTCGTATGGTACGAATGTTTCGTGAAGCCGGCCCAGCAGCATATTTACAAAAGTAGGAAGTGAAAAAGTATGCTCATGTGTTAATTTGCCATTATATAGCGGGAATAACATATTGTTTGTTGATGTCAGTCGAGTGTCACCAGCTATATGACATCACTCATGCCTGCGGCACTCGTGGCGTTATCTGGCTGGTAACATTCTCGTGACATCAACTGTACTAATCCATAAATAAACACTGTTTTCGCACACATAAACAAGTATTAACAATTTGTCATGTTTACTCCACGAAACTTGCAGTATAAATATATTATGTAAAATGCTTTTCAACATTCTCACTTTCTTAATTGCAGCACCATTTACATATATGGTAAAACTAAAAAAAGTCACGTTGCGCAACACATTAAGTAGATGCAACAATTCGATACAACAAATGTAGTAAAAAGTACTGACGTTGCACGAAATGTTTAGTGTTATATTGCATTGCAGTTAAGACCGTTTGATGATTCCTCCATTAATTAATTTCAGGCACATAAACTGTTCATATCTCACCGAGTTGTGTCGAACATTTCCATTCAACGTTTGATTTGTTCAGTCCAGAAACAGCGATGGACTTTACATTGTACTGTTTTTCGTTCCGGTATTGCAGTATCACCTGTTCTCCGACTGATTTGCTCTCTCCAAGCACAACCTCGGCGTCATACCACATCAGCCAAACATCATGCAGACGGGACGTAGACAGAGGACTGACGTTGGAGACGCTAGTCAGCTCTCGGCCGTTTCTCTTCAGCATCACACGACGTGCAGAACCATCAAAGACCACATGGTAGGAGTCTTCACTTGTGGCGAACTCCGAAGAACTGAGGACCACACTGACTTGCTCACCAGACAGTTGGAAGTTGACGAACTTGACGTCTTTCACTAGACGAACTATCGCGTGAGATTCAGTTCTGAGAGATGCTCGAGCGATAAAGTAGCTACCTGCATCAACGAAAATCAATTAAAATATACCGGAACACTTATGTAGGTCTACACACACGCAAATGAACACAAACACACTCACACAAATGTGCTCACATATATCCGCATGCGCGCACATACACCCGCAGGCACGCACGTATGCATGCATATGCGCACTCGTGCAGCACGCACGAACAAACGAACGAAAGGAAAGTGTCTCGACATTTGGTAATTAAAGCTTTGCTATATTTGTCAAAAACAGAAAACAAATGTTAAGGCTTACTTAAATTTCCAGCGTTAATAGCATGCACTTTTTAAAGATACAATATAAATTTGCAAAACAGATGCATTAATTATTCTACAAAAGTATAAACAAAGTATTCAATCAGTAGGGTACGTATTACACGCATTCACCACTGTTATATGGTAATATGTCATATTTATGAATTACTGTTTATATTGCAAACACTAACACATCAACTTGTGTATGTAGTGCCAACAAAATGTATTTAAAGGGAATAAAAGCAACGATTGTTTGAACTCGTATTATATTACATCTTGTAGTATATTTCCACAACACCGAAAAAAATTATTAGAATTCAATTAATTAATAATTCCAAATAATACTCTGCTCTACCGGCCTGCCTCGATTATGCTTATTTTCCCGCGATTATCGGCAAGCTTCGACGTGACGTCACTGATGAAAAGGAAGTGCTACGAGATTGGGACTTTCCATTCATCCACCATACCGCTGACAGCGATAACGGTTGTTTAGAAGCGAGCGTCAGAATGGTTTATTGTGCGGCATTCGGATGTAATGCAAACTGCAGTAAGAATAAAGTAACATGTAGTTGGTCTATATTCCCTACGGAGTCAACTTTGTTTTGAAAAAGCAAACTTCAAACCGACGAAGCACAGCCAGCTTTGCTCGCTTCGAGAAAACGTGTTTCAACTGCGATCCGGACCAGAGAAGATGGCAGCCCTGGGTTATCCTGCTGCTAAAATCTCTCTAAAAGAGGATGTTGTGGCAACATTATTCTCAGTAGTGGAAACTATGTTGATGCCATCAATCCATAGAACACAGGCAGCGACACTGGCTTCAACGACCACGGTCCCTGGGGGGGTACTCCCTATACTGAGGTATACATGTATGTGCTAATGCCCCTGTTTTTGGCCATTTTTCTCTCTCTGTCCGAAGAAAACATTTTTATTTTCTCTCTTTGTGCCCCAATTAAACCTGATAATTCTCTCTTTCATCAAAGAGGAAATTTCCCAATGAAAACGTTCCGCCCGGGCTTACCTTACACTTATAAATATTAGATCAATTGTTCAATAATTATCTCTTGGTGACCATAAATCTCTCTCTCTCTCCTCTCTTCTCTCTCTCTCTCTCTCTCTCTCTCTCTCTCTCTCTCCTCTCTCTCTCTCTCTCTCTCTCTCTCTCTCTCTCTCCTCTCTCCTCTCTCTCTCTCTCTCTCTCTCTCTCTCTCTCTCTCTCTCTCTCTCTCTCTCCTCTCCTCTCTCTCTCTCTCTCTCTCTCTCTCCGAAATCACCAAGGGCCTAATTCACCACCACCCGTCAGCGCTACTCCTGCTATTGCTATGTTTACTTTCTGCCCATCCACGAAACCAACCACCTGGGGCCGCCAAACTTCTCATATATTTACCATACACTACAATACAATACATTATAAAATACTTCTATTGCGCTAAAATCCTCGAGAGACCGAAGCTCGGCAGCGCACCAAAAACAAAAGGGGTTATGCAGTTCCTAATCGATAAGCAGTTCCAGTTGTAAACAGTTGGATTAGTATGATGGGGAGCTATGGAGGATAAGCAGTGTTGTTATATTTCCTACACGCTTAACACTAACAGGGAGTGAGTTCCACAGAATCGGTGCAGCAAATTGCAAAAACAAACACTAGCTACCCGGTATATATTATAGGCCTAGCTCCGTGAAGTAATGTTTTAACCACGTCACATGTGTATGCGTATGTTAAATAGTAATTAATTAAATAAGATCGAAGGAGAAGGCTACTGGCGTCGCTAAACAGCTCCGAAAGAGCCGAATTCGAAGATGATTCTGCGGCATCACTTGCCGCTAGCGGTTCGAAATCGTTACATTATACTTTTTATTCTGAAAAATTTACGCCATCACTCGTAATAGTAACGTGAGTGAAACTGTACTGAAGTGAAGCATTGCTTAGAAACCACTGACCGAATGTAAGCCCTTGTCATCAGTGACTTCACAAAACCACTTGATCGATCATCTCATTAACTTCGAATTTTATGCGCGCTTTGAGAGTTAGACGCATTAAACATCTAATTGTGTGAATAAATGTTTCCTATTTTTTATTTTGGCATATATAAACTTTGTGTACACACCGAAAAAACATTTTCGCTAGTGCCTTGTTTTTATTCCCTTTAAGCATGACGTTTTTTTGTGGGGTCTTATGTCCACAATTATTGTTCAGATTCGATAATTTATTTGGCTATATATATATATATATATATATATATATATATATATATATATATATATATATATATATATATATATATATATATATATATATATATATATATACATACACATACACATACACATACACTATACATATATATATATATATATATATATATATATATATATTTGGCACATGCGTGCGTGCATCCACATGTTTCACCCACCATAGTCTGCGTCGAACTCCCACTGTCCGCTAACGTTAACGTTGCTCAGACTCATGGCGTTGAAACGGATGCCACTGGGTATGGACATTACCAGCAGCTGTTCACGGCCATACTTGTAGCCCTTCCCCACCCGTATGTGTCCATCCCGCCAGCCGACCCAAAATGGACGTGTCTCGTCGCAGTTCAACAACCCAGGCAGTGTCTACAAATACCACGCACACACTCAACCAACACACCACTCCGACCGATGCATCTATGAACAAACTGGCAGTTGTGATGACAACCTAGGACCTCCTAGAAGTCATACTTACACATAGACGTAGGAAGCTGTTGAATATTGGGGGGTGGGGCTATAGCTGCGAGTTATGCCCATGGATGGTGGTGAAGGTCACGTGGTATACCGAATCCACACCTGGATTCTAGTTAATAGTTGGAAAATATTTGCAGGTGACAAATTATAATCGAGCCCCCACCCAAAATAGTGGGAGAGCGCAACAAGCCCCACCAACCCCTCCCGCTTCCGATGCCTATGTTACATTTCAATAACAACAACTTCGGACGTCCCAAAACTTACATGGGTCATTCCACCAATTCAGTATGATACTGTGTCCTGCTCATATCGCCTCTATTAGTTATGAATTTGCGTATCATAGGACAAACAGAAGCATGCCTATTGATGTACAAATATTTTACCTTCATTATTCGGTATCACCTTAGTGCCATCGGTTGACTGTTTACGAAGGAGTTGAATTATTCCTATATTCCCGGATCAAAATGACCATGTTCCAAGGCCCAAATGCTTACCTTTCAGGCTTACCATTTGCACACATTTTAGTGCATTAAAAAATAACTACCATCCTCTAATACGATGTTTCAACTATTAACATGTTAGGGCTGCGTGTGCATATTATACATATTGTTTGCCAATTTTGAGCAATTTCTTTGTGTCCCCACATTGCACGTCATCACCTGTAACTTTGTGTCCCCACATTGCACGTCATCCCATGTTACTTTGTTTCCCCACATTGCACATCATCCCCTGTTACTTTGTGTCCCCACATTGCACGTCATCCCCAGTTACTTGATATCTCATGTGATATCTTATGTGAAGAACACTTCCCCAGTATCGAAGTTATTAACTTCTTCATCGATGGTCCAACTACTCTGTACTGACAGATGAAAAACTTCTATCTATCTTCTCAGCACAAAAGTGTTCGAAAAGGGGTACCAGGCAGCTTCTTGGAACTTTTGGGAAGCCAGCCATGGCAAGGGTGCCCCAGGTGGGATCTGGGGAGCCATCAAGAGAACATCAAGTTGACCAGCTCATCAGTCAAGGGATGGATATTCCAGATGCCGAAACCCTCTACAGGGCAGTGGTCAAACATACATCGATCAAGATCTTCTATGTCAAAGCTGAAGTAGTTGAAGCAATTACTGACACCTCACAACCTACCACCTGTGCCTGGCACAATGAAGTTGCACCAGGTCCTCACCTCTAACCCTAGAGTGATAAAGTATCGAGATATCAGTTGCATATGTGATCATTCTGTCTTCCTGGATTGTCCAGGCTTCGGATGCTACAACTACTCCAGCTACAGATGCTACAACTACTCCAGCTACAGGTGCTACAATTCCAGCTACAGATGCTCCAGCTGCCGCCATTCCAGCTACAATAGTTTCTCCGTCAACAGCTGCTCCTGATACAGTTGTGCATATAGTGGACGAACGAGATCCAATCTGTCTTGACCTAGCCCCTGTCCATACACTTGATGGTGATATCTTGCACAAATGGTGTGTTGCGAAATATGACACGCGTGTTTTTCAGGGATCATACAACAACTGGGGAAGAATTCGACATTTATGTAAAATGCATGATGCGTGCTGGAGTGAATCGTTTTTTTTCTGGCCACAAGTCGACGACACGTGTTGGTATATTGCCGACGATGTCCTCTTTCTAATACCAAAGCAAGAAAAAGTAGGTAGCTCGCATGTCCAAATCTGACGTGATCTCTGTGAAATAATTATGCAATGTGCTTAAGGCATATCCAAATCTGACATGATTTCTGGGACACAATTGAGCAATGTGCTTAAGACTGAGCGGAACCAAGAGAGTGTAAACATTTAACATTGTTTTAAAACACAATCATTATGACATTATGATTATTATGATCTCTATGATGCAGTGTTGTGATTCACTCTGACTGAGAGCCAGTTCTGTTACCAACTGTCAACCCTGTTATCAAAGAATCAACTCTGTTACCGTCCACAATTACAGTAATTATCCTGAATCTGATAAGCTTTCAGAACCGGTGACTGGCTTAGATCATATGCACTACTTTGTTTATTGAACCAGAGGTGTTGTTAATGTGTTCATATGCCAATGACATAGCTAATTAATAGCAAAAAGTATATTGTCGTAAGACGAAAGTAACACGAACAAGGTGGAAGATCCATATAATTTAAAAACTAAGCTACATGATAATTATTTCTTAAGATTAAATGATCAGGGACACAGGTACAAGTCGCCTATCATAAGATTCATAACATAATTCGTCTATGATTAAGAAGCATTGTTCTACTGCGTTTGGGAATGTCTGTAACAGAGTTGACAAAAAATGATACAATTAATATTTTAAACTATTTGTATTGTATGCCGATTTATCTGTAAGCTTGCATATTTCCATGTCTAGTTACTTAACATGATAGATTGAAAAAAAAATGCTAATTAAAAAAAATATTTTTTTGACTTCGAAGTTATGCCGAATTGGTAGAATGACCCACATAACAATGATAACAACATAGGACCTCACAAAACCCATGTTACATGTTATGCCGCTTGCTGGCTACCGCGTGCGGGGAACGACGCGCTGAAACTCTGGCGCCTGCGAGAAATCAACGAAGACCGGGGGGCAGCGAACAGCTGCCATCGGTTCTCATGCGAAGTCCGGTATGCTCCACTCAATGTGGGTACGATGAGAGGAAAGAGAGCTAAGACGGTGGGGTTGATGAAAAGGAGATCGCTTTTGGCATTGGGGGTCCAAGAAACGAAAATAAGTGGAAAGGGGACAGAGCGGTGAGTCTGAATGAATGATTTATGGAAGGTTTTATTGGAACCGCTGGAACATCGGGAAAGCCCACACAATATCAAAAACAGTATTGGTGGAAAAAGCAGGGTTGATTGAATTACTTTAATTTTGTACTTGAGTAAAAGTAAAAGTAATTCACACAAAAATACCTGAGTAAAAGTAAAATGACTGTAAAAACAAACTACTTGAGTAAAAATTAAGACTACTTTTCAAAAGTACTTCAAGTAAAAATAGAAGTAAAAGTACAAAACTTAGAAATAACAACAAAATCATGAGTAATATTATATAAATTATACAACTTGCATCTGACAACTGTTTTGCAACCACTCTACCAAAAACAATGTGCTCCCAGACAGCCTTAGCTGGTCAATCGGTCTGCCACCATTGAACACGGTGCTCACTTGGATGCTTGGACAATTACATTATCTTTAATGAGCGCTCACAACGTCAAATAATTTCAATTAAATACAGAACTTAATTAATTATGAGGCACAATCTGTCTTTTTATTGACCTGTTCCACTGAGGTATGGGAGGAGCTAGATTGTACAACAGGATATGTATACGCTTTAATAGCTAGCTGTGTTGGTTACCTGGTACCTGCTGGGGCTAGAATTGATCAGAAGACAGACCAGTGCAACAGAGGAATGCTGTTGCTAATTGCAATTAAAAGTGACCTGTCAGGGCCCCTGTCCCTGTCTTTGATGTTATTTATATTATGGGTCAGCTTGAATAAGCCATTGCTGGGAAAAGATGCTGCCAAATTGCAGAGTATCAATTCTGTACTGTTTAGTTCTGTCGAGTAATCATTATTATGAATTTATTAAACATCTCAATATGAATTTTATTCGTGAAAGTAAAATGCTGTTTAATGTTGACGTAAGCCGGTAAGGCCGTTGCTGACAATGCCAATGGGCGAAAATCGGTTCTCGTTCTCGATCCACGATGCGCGTTCGCTCACGAATATCCTAATTGTGTCAGTGTATGGGGATTATCAATACATTGTCGAAATTGCAAATTTTTATAACACGTATTGGAAACTTACTCATTAATAGATTATATGGTGCAACGGAGACATTTGCATCGTGATTTGAGATGGCGGTCAAGCGTTGTGTGCTCGAAGTGACATTTCATGTCAACGCCCTTGACCTGACCTATGCCAATATTTGGCAGACTTCGTTCACTGACGTAGATATAAAACAGTGGTTGCGTCGATTTCCCGAAGAGAGGTATGCATGCAAATATGATCGCGGACTGGCATGCGATTGAATGATATTAATAGCTTTTGGCCTGGCGACTATGAACAGTTTTTGAAATGTCGTTGACGGTGGAGCATTTACTGCTAATCAATTGGGTATTTATTACATGGGCAAAACGAAGAGAGGTATGCGTGCAAATATGATCGCGGACTGGCATGCGATTGAATGATATTAATAGCTTTTGGCCTGGCGACTATGAACAGTTTTTGAAATGTCGTTGACGGTGGAGCGCCACCGGCAGCAGCGGTTTCGCAACAAAATGTTACGAAAATATATTGCGAAGTAAATAAAAGTAACGGAGTAAAAAGTCGCGTTACTTTTGATAAAACTACTTCGTTACAAGTAAAAAGTATTTAGTCAAAATTCTACTTCGTTACACGCCAATTACTTGAAATAACTACTCAAGTATTGTAACGAAGTACTCTTACTACGTTACATGCCAACCCTGGGAGCAAGGAAGTTGAACAAGCAATAACAGAGAAGAAAGAGGCACTGAAGATTGAGGAAGAGGCGAGTGAGGAAGAAAAGACAGGGTGAAACAGAAGAACCGGAAGAAAAAGAACGAAACAGGCGGTTGGTAAAGCAAGGGTTGGGAACCAGCAGGAGTTGTGTGAGAAGATTGAGGAAGATGGGGAAGAAAATGTATTTTCAAGCTGGCCAGCAATAGAGATACTAAGGATACCATTAGTACATAAGCAATAAAGAGGGAGGGATGGGACATTGTGTAATGGAGTAAGGGGTGTTTCTACTAAGTCCGGAAGGAGAATGCATTGCGAGAGAGAGAGAGAGCGTTGCGGACAGTTGTACGTAATAACTATAGAGGGTAATTCGATTGTTCGTAGAAAGTGTAATAGCTGGTGAATTTCCAAAAAAAAATTAACTGAGACGAACCGGCCGTGGGGTCGTTGTCTTCGTTTTGCCAAGGATTTTCAAAAGGGGGATGTCCAGCTGAAAAGGGAGTGTGTGGCTAGAAAAAGTGGTGTCCGACTTAAAAAGGAGCACCTCCCTGGTTACGCTCATGTAATAAATACCCAATTGATTAACAGTAAATGCTTTATTTTAAGGCAAACCAAGTTGACAAAACGCCTTAATTGTTAGAAGCTTTGTACAATATTACATATCACGTCATTTGTGGAAACGGTGGTTGCTCTACGGTTCTGACGAGGTGTCATACTTACAGTTTTAGGAAGATTTTTAGTTTTACCTCCTGCTTCACGTGCCCTGTGGACATATCACGCAAGCTCGTCACATTACCATCTCTGGCAATATTGACCTCGTATGCGTGATGCTGCACAGCGCCAACGACCTCTGTCAGGAGAACGGCGACGTTCTTACATGCCCTCACGCGAAATACTTGGCAGTACACACTCTCGGTTGTCACCCAAGTGTTTCTGTACGTTGATGATCCGTCTACGTCAAGGTACATTTCTGAGCCTGCGCAATAATAATTATAATGAAAAGTAGTATCCTAATAATCACTGTTGTTTCATTTACGAAAGTACCTTTACATAAAACAGTACCTTGAACCAGTCCATGCTTGCGATCGATCTTACAATCATCGAATCGACAACCATAATTACAAAAACATGGATCAAATGAAAATATAATTTTGCATTGATAGTGTTTTGCGCATTTAATTGTATTTTATCGCATTATTTTAGACGAATCAGTATCTTTATCACCGCAACCATTACTGTCACCAAAACCACCACCACTACCAGCATACTAACAACATCCACTACATCCACAACTACCACCACATAATTATGTTAATAGCTCACCCGTAGTTTGGAGCACAGTCCAATAGGCGCCTCTTTCGTGGGTGCTTGCGAAGCCGATCGCTTTAATGAAACGCGTGTCTGAGACGTTGAATGCAAAAAAGGTGAAAGCATCATGAACAGCACTGCTGCCCAATCTCACAGTTCCACTGCGCCAGCTTATGAAATACGGCACGGACACATCGCACGTAAGTAAGCCAGTGATGTTCTTTTCCACCAGAGGCACAGTCGTTGAAGTAGAGAAGTTGTATACTGCTATGTGTCGGTTATCGTCTCCACCAATGAGGACGTGCAGTGTGGAGTGAGGCTCAGCTGCCTGCAGCAACCGTCAACAATTTCAATCTGGCACAGTGCAATATAAACGGGACTTACCGTATTCGTCATATAAAGTGCATATGCTCTAATGAGCGTACACAAATCGAAAGTTTCGCCTATTAATAATATTATCGTATATCAGCTCCAGTGTTGTTTGATTTAAATCATTTGATTAAAAGCATTGATTTAAATCATGATTTAAATCACTCAAAAAAAATCATTGATTTATGATTTTTTTATTTCCGATTTTTTAAATCGCTGATTTATAGGAATTTAACACAAATAATTGTTTACAAGCATCAAGATCAACAAAGTTTTGTATGTTTTTTAAATACAAAAGCACAATGTACGCACACTTGTGTAGTTGTATTGTCACCAGATAGCCTGATAGTCAAATATTTTATGACATTGTGTATGTTTGAGCTATTCCCTTTCTGAATGTAGTGAAGCCACACAAACTTGTCTTCAAGAGGAAGTATATTTTCAAGTCAGAAGCCCTGAGTTAAAGTCCACTTAGAGCTTGTTCTAGTTGTTGCCAGTTCAGTATGTTGACTCCAGTGACACAGTCTTGGTGACAATTGTTTAATACTGTACCAGTTTGCAGTCCCTGGACAGGTGCTAATCCACCCTCTCAGCAAACAATAATTAGCACAGCTACAGCCACAGACACACAGCATGCTTTCCTTTGGAAGACATATTATGCAACTACAGGGGGTGAGGCCTTGTGGACATTGCCTAATGTCTTTACATAAGCAACAATATGTTAAGGCAAGTACCAAAATCGATTTGAATTGAAAGAGTTCATAAATATAATCATCTATATAAATGTCTATATACCAGATTTTTTAAATCAAATAAATAAAAAAAATCATGATTTTTTTTCAACTTTGATCAGCTCTGCCTCTGGTATATTTTGACCACATGTGAATGTATGGTAACTCCAACCCAGTCCCTTCATTAGATATCTTGACAGTCATTTCCGTTGAGTCTTGATGTGTTCTGCCGAATTTTCGCGGTCCCACACAACGCACATACACATGGTTGATTATAACTGGCTCAGACCTCAGGACAGAGGCTCAGACCCTCAAACTCAGTGACACTGTCTGAATGACAGCCAGTCTTTTACTAAGTTTTAGCGTAGATACGGCACAACTGTTATGCTGAATGTTTGCCACTGCTAACTTTTCTCCAATGTTTCACTCATTCTTAGTTTTAAATACATGATAACCACAGACAATTGTCCAAAATGTGTTTCCAACTGAAGTTTCCAACTCAGAGCAATACGCAGATCCCAACAGACGCCATTTGCAAAGTGTTGTTGTGGTGCCAACCATGGTGCCAACTGGTGGATTAATGAAAAATAGTGGTGTTTCCTGGCAGAAACGTTTTCATTATTTCTTTTTACAGATTTGGGTAAAAACACAATTCGACTTTTTATGCATCTCAAAAGCTTGCAAAGCCTACTGTACGCTTAATAGGACGAAAACAGTACATGCACCCACGTATTACACTTGTTAGAAAATGTCACGTGTCTTAAGAATGTTTCTAGATATTAGATTTTCGCAGTTATTACACAATTAATTACTGATAAATTGACACACATGTTTTGGCTGTAATGCCAAAAAGTGTGTTAATTGATGTTAAAAGTAATTGGTTGCGTTTAGTACTGGCTTCGGCTGAACTCGGCTCGACACTGACAATTCATTATATACTAACAATTAAGAACTAAAAGTGAGCAGAAACTTAAACATCTGCCAAGAAAGCTTTACGATTATGTTCCCTAGTGAACATAACTGTAAATGAAGGTGCACCTTACTACATCAAGATGCGCCGTAGCCTAATGCACCTCTTGTTACTCTAACTCAAACTACTGCCAAACAATACTACGGCGGAAAGACCTATAGATTCTCCACCTCACTCGATAACACTCACGGCGAAAAGTTTCATATAATTGGGATTCAACTTCACATGTTCGCCGACCGAGACGACATGTCGAATGAATGATGTTTGCGCCCGACATATTAAGACAAATGCCGCCATTCCAACATACCTTATTCTTCGACACGGCAATCCACGAGTCTGCGCACGCATGTACGCGGAAGTAGGCGTAACTTTGCTCGCGTGTCAGCATTGTCCAAGCACTGTATTCAGGTGTTATCTTACTGCCCTGCTGAGTCGTAAAAAACTCGTAACGTCGCTCTACAAACGAACACGTGCATGTGGGTTGAAATGTTTAGAAAGACTCATCACGTATAATAACCGAACAACCATCAGCTGCAAAGCCACAAAGCACATGGTCGACAGCAAGAACAAGGCCAGTGTCTACAAACGCAACCCAACCAGTCGCATCAATAATCACGTCAAACATAATGTAGCATAAACAACAACAACCTCTTTGTCACTATTATGGCACTAACCTAAGTCATCTTCAAGAATCCACAGACCAAATCTGCGATTACCGGTTGTCGGGCTGATGTAATCAATGTTGTCAGTTTCTGACGCCGCTTTTCTGATCACAACATCTTTATTGTATATCCGACCTTTCCCCAGTTTGATCGTTCCGTTCCGCCATCCGATCCAAAACATGCGGAAGAACTTACAGTAGGCCAACCTGGCGTGATTCTCGCACACCTGCGACGTGCCGTCTTTAATACAAGCCTGCGTGTTATTGTTGATTCCAATTGAGATCTCGTAAGCCACGTGTCCGCTGCGATGCTGTAGCGCCACGTGGATGTCTCCGCATGCGAGAACTTTGAACGTTATGAAGCCATTTTTCGTGCGAGTACCCTTCTTTAGGTAGCGGTATCTGCGGTCGCCGAAAGTCTTTAGGAATATGTTGTATCCTGGATATAAAGCAACACTCTTTAGACATCCAGCATGCTTACCGTCAGTGCCGTCGTTCATATATCAGTAACATATTAATGACAAGTGTATTCGAATTAATCCAGAACAGAACATTTTATTTTAATAAAGAATTGTAATATGTTAGTTATATTGTATCACTTCTTAGTGTATGTGTGGTTAATGTTCCGTCTGACCCCTCTGACCCACATTGGGCAACAAATCAAAGTAAAATCTGGGGACATACCCCTTCCTTATAAAAAGGTAAAATTTCCCTAATATAAATATAACACGTCTTTAAGAGTCCTCACTGCAAACTTGCACAAAGCGCAGCTAAATCATGGTTTATGGAGATGCGAACCATGTTCTTTCCTATTACGAAATGGTGGTGTATTTGGTAGATAGCGTATGATGTTTAATTTTAAAAGTGGAATCGTGACGATGTAGTCTACATTAGTTACCCAGGTTCTCCTCTATCTGCCACGCGGCCGTGTATCCTGGCCCAGATGCGAAGCCCAGCTCGTTGATCTCGTGAGGTTGGGAGACGTTCCACCGTAGACTGGCCATCGCCTGCACACCGACCACTGGACCTTTGCCCACGGACATGTCGTGGTCGCTGCAATAAATGCATGTTGTAGCAAACTCTGTTATTCATTGTTCTATCTTCTACACTGCACAGTGACAACTAAAGTCGCGACTATGTTCAGTGTTTTTTTTTCCAAAAGATAGCGTCACTACTAAACTACGTTAAATTATTATTCGATCTGGTGAACATGTTTATCAAATTGGCAGGTAATATAATATGAATAACGATTTTCTTCTAAACACAACTATTGAGATTTACCTACTCAATGTTTCGGTTACCGTCAGTCCCAGAATTGCTGATGAATACTACCGGTGATATCCGAAACGTTGAATGTTTAAAAGAAAATCGTTATTCATATTATGTTATTCGAACCGCCTGTTGAAACAACATTTTTCGTGTGCACACGCACACACAGGCATGCACACGCGCGCTCACAGACACATACACACACACACATATATATATATATATATATATATATATATATATATATATATATATATATATATATATATATATATATATATATATATATATATATATATATATATATATATATATATATATATATATATATATATATATATATATATATATATATATATATATATATATATATATATATATATGTATGTATATATATATATATATATATATATATATATATATATATATATATATATATATATATACATACATACATACATACATACATACATACATACATACATACATACATATATATATATGCACTGTAACTTTGTTTAAATTACTGCCTCAAGTGAACATTTCAATCTGAAATAACGACCAACCCCCACGATATCCAAAAAGTCCTGAACTCCCCGCAGTGCAAGACGCCTGGAGTTTCAAGATTGACATCCATCTGGGAGGCCGACGAGTTGATGTGGCTCCTGGTATTGGACGATACACCCAATCCCACGTCCGCCACGCGTTCGTTACTGTGCATCTGGGATGACAAGAGACACACTTGTTCAGAAAGAAATAGGTGGTGAAAGAAAAGAATAGATGTAGACAGAGAAGAGACTAGGTTGCACATAAACATGATACAATGTTATGTAGCATTGTATTAAACATTATTTAATAATCAACGGCTACATACATATATAAACTTTGGGAAATTGTGTGGTGTACGCGGTGTCATTAGTGGAACCAACTACTTGCAGGTGATGGCGTCAACGTTTGCGTTTACACGATAACATCTGAACGAACATTACTTTGAATGCACACACATATAGATTAGGTGTGTTATCAGATACCCACGGAACGCATGTAACAGTAAAAAAACAAAACTGACCAACCTGACACGTACACAGAAACTGGCTATAAATGTTGCACTTACAATAGAGTAGGCGAGTCGAACGTTGGCTTCTCCGCAAGACTTTACCCTCAGCACCACGTAGTCTCTGTCGCGCAGAAGGGTCCATAAGCCTTTGTAGTTGAGCCCCCTTGTACTGCCTGTTGTATAGAAGGTGTTCGCATCGCCTGCCACAAACGACAAGTTTGTACCTTAAATTAACGGAACTGACATTCGGGGCATTATAGCCCTATGTGTTTACCAAGCATAGATATCAGTTGGACGCTAGCACGCCCAACACTGCATAGTTGCTGTAAATTATATATATATATATATATATATATATATATATATATATATATATATATATATATATATATATATATATATATATATATCAGACATGAGTTAATTTTAATTGTTAATTCAATTAAGTTAATTAAATTAAATTAATAAACTTTACCAAAAGGGGTTAATTTAATTGATAAATTCCCAACTCTCAATTAAGTGCTCATTTAACACATGCCTGAAACCGATCACTCTCAGGCTAGTGACGTGACTGGAATAGTGACTGCAGGCCTTCTGGAAACATCTGGATAACATTGCCATGAACTATCCAGTAATACTCTTGTGTTTTCAGACTTGCAGACACCATTCCACTAGCCTGAGAGATGCATGTGTAAATGGGAGGGAGAACATCACAGAGCACATATACATTGTATCAACTGGGGGGGGGCTGATCATTCAGGTACTTGTGAATTGGAGAGAAGGCCTAGACAATAGAGTATCCTCTGGTAGGGTGGCTAATCTCGGCTTCTGCAAATCTCTGTATAAAGTAAACATTTTGGGCTGGCAACTGTAAGTGTGTAAATGAGAAACCTAATGAATTAGTATAAAACATTGCATAACTAAAAATGTTGTGCATAGAAATTATGCATGTAGTTGCTTGGTTTTGTTAATTTGGTGTTTGAATATAGGAGGAAATCCCCACCTGCAAATCTTCGGCCACAACTTTTCAATCGTTTCAGATAAAATAATAATTTTTAAAAGTATTTTTTAAGTATCTACAACTTTTAAAATGTGATCAAATATCCCATGAAGAAATGTCTTGCATGCAAATATTGTAGGAGATCTCTTTCTAGTAAAGTTACAAAACACATTTCTGTCTTGTGATTTTAGAACTGTTTTAAATGTGTAAACATTTATACCAACACAGTTTTATTTAATTATTAATTGAATTAAAATCAATTGCTAATTTAATTTAATTTAAGTATTTGGGAGGTTAATTTAATTTAATTTAATTGACCTGAGAAATGTATGAGGTTAATTTAATTTAATTTGAGAATTTCAATTAATTGCAATTTAATTTATCAAGTTAATTGCCACATGTAAGTAAATAAACATATATTAATGTACTAAATACCTTTTTACGGTTTATATTAGCAGATATAACACTTTGAGCGTGTATACCGACTACTTAACTATTTAGCGAATATCGTAAATTTGACAGGAGACGCGGTCGGCCAAGCCTAATGCTAAGTCTAAGAGGTCTGTCAGATATATACAAATAGTCGTTTTATTATTGCATATATGTTAAAAAAAAATGCATATTTATAAAGCATATCATACACTGAACACGAAACGCTGACCCTTGGATTAATATATAGCAGGAATATTAAGTTATAAGCACGTTTCCTGTAAGCGGTGCCCAAGGCACATCAGACAAACTATTAAATTAGTTAATGCTTGTTCAAGCATTAATTGAAGTGAAAATCGAAATGCTGAAAAATCACGATTTTCTTCCTTGGTGAAATTTCGTAACTTTGTCATGTGATCGGCGAGAGGATGGAGGTCATGCTCATGATCAGCATTGACCCACACAGTCAGTGGTTACCATTTTGGATATCCACTATTTTGATCCTTACCAGATCTAACAACTAAAATCAGTTGTTTCGATGGTTTGAAAAAAATATTTATTTTTTATTAAATCGACTGCGGATGTTACATAAACTATTCACGCATCATATATATATATATATATATATATATATATATATATATATATATATATATATACATATATATATACATATATATATATATATATATATATATATATATATATATATATATACATATATACATATATATATATATATATATATATACATATATATATATATATATATATATATATATATATATATATACATATATATATATATACATATATATATATATATATATATATATATATATATATATATATATATATATATATATATATATATATATATATATATATATATATATATATATATATATATATATATATATATATATATATATATAT
>BSQZ01000009.1:447500-774947 GCA_033239005.1 Lamellibrachia satsuma
CGGGCAGGGCGTATGTGACGGTTTTCTTGTTCATCGCTATTTCGTACGCATCGTCGACGACGACGTCTAGTTGTCGGAATCGTCTATCGTTGACCATGAGCAATGCCGCCTTCTCTGTGCAGTATTTCACGTCACGATGTCGGTCCACGTCGGTGATGGTCTTCCCGTAGCCCGAGTTCCCCAGCAACATCACGGTGTCCGCGATGATGGCCTTGTGTAGGTGGACGTCTCCCTCGCGCCGGGCCGTGGACACTGCATCGCCGAACCGTCGGAAGCACGGGATCGGATCTATTCCATGACCTGGTAGACGTGCGCCACCTCGAGTCCGTGGTCCAGGTACCACCTCAGGAGCGGCGTGGCGAGCAATATCTTATCGCCGCGGAAACTACCCACGAGCATGCGCCTCGGAGTCGCCATGATGTTGTGCTCTCCGGCGTATCGGCGCATGAACGGACCGAGATCGTCGTGCGTTAGATGGATGTTCTTGAACACGGGCTGCATCTCGGCAAAGTGCTCGCGCAATGTTTCCGGTACGCAAATGTCACACTCGATCAATCCGAACACGGTTCATGCACGCACGCCACTCAGAATCTGTTGCGACGTCATCGTCCGCCGCGCATGGCGTTGGTGTGGAAATGCAGCATCCAGACAATTTTTCACGGCCGGATCTCTTCTCGTCTCTTTCCACTCGCATTCCCATAGCTCGACGACCTTGACAAAGTGACGTAGGTAGGCGGTGTTCTTTCGGGTCTCGGCAAGCAGTTGGGCCATGGGTTTCCCGTTGATGGCGTTCACCTCTTGACCTGTGCACGAGTGACCATGGTAGAAACATCCGTGGAACTGACACGCCGTGTTCGTCTCACTGCACCACCCGTCCACCGGGAGTTTGCCTATTCTCTTCTTTCGACCGTTGATATGATGTCGAATAGCGCGGCCCGTGCGCTTGGATTTCTAAGTCAACCACTCCGCAGCCATCTGTCCGTACCGCTGTGCCGATTTGGGCCGGAAGTCGTTCTCTTCCCGTCGTCGCGTGTACCACCCCAACTGCATTTCTTGCATGAGAGACCACAAGTACAACGCGTTGGCATCGTAGCCGACGATCGATCGACACGGACGAGCGGCCTCTCTGTATTCGTTCTGACGTAGCCTGGTGACCGCTTTCTCGTGATAGCGGTGAAAAATGAGCGAAGCACCGCCAACGATGTGATCTTTGACTAGGTGATGGAGATCTTTATTCTTCTCGTTGAAGAGCGTAAAGCACGTCTTCTCCGGAAGGTCGTTGAACAGGTAGATCAAGGTCAGACCAGGTACGCTGATGCCCTGCTTAAACATGTCTATCCCGCGTTGCTGGTGGAAGGCAAACTGTCTGTCGAACCACGTCTCTGTTGTTGTACCAGACGAGAAAGTCTCGCAAAGTCGTCATGCCGTTATCGCGCCAGGCCTCTTGACAACTGGCGTAATCTTCGTCGGAAACACCCTCTTTCTTCAGTCGACTGAAGAAGGCTTCTTTCGGTGGAAGAGCGGTGTCGTCGAGTCTCGTTAGACAATCCATGTACTCGTACGGGAAATGACCTTTCGTCATCTCGCTTTCAGATACTTGTCGTAGGTGAACCACGGGGCTATGTAATTGGTCATGTCTAGGAATTTCAGCTGATCCGTCGAAAGACACATGAACGTGTTATTGCGTTTGATGACGAAAACGACCCGACACCATTGTTCTCTTCTTCTTTCTCTTTGTCGTCATGTTCCTTCTCCTCTTCGTCCTCTTGTTGTTGTTCCTCTGTCTTTGACGTGGACAGAAAGTAGGGAATGAGGAACTGTTTGACGGCATTGAGATCATAGTTACCCGAATTGAATCCGATGACGGTAACTGATGCATCCATCCATAACGTTGTCTCATCAGCGTTTTGTACGGATTGGTCGGTTGTCGAGACTCCTCGTCGTCATCATCGGGTGATCGTGCAGCGTGCTCCCGTTCGTTCCACTCCGTTTGTGCTTCTGCTAGTTGTTGCAACACATCCTCGTGTGAGTCTTTGATCTTGTCGTAGGCGGCGTCACTCATCGATCGCAAGGTATCCATCATGACGCTCACCAACTTGTTGGTGTCTCCATCCGTGACGAGACATTTCGCTTGTTTGTGTCCGGGCACGTTGGATGCCAAGCTGACGCTCAGTGGATCGTAACGCGCCACCCACTATACCTTGTCGCTGTCGGACGGAAGTTGTGTGGTGTCGAACCAACACTCAAAGCCAAAGGTGGCTCGCTCGGTACGGATAGTAGCGCAACGATTCGGACACTCGAATGTTCTCGTCGTCCAGACGTTCGAACACTGACGAAGTCGAATGGTACACACCAGCAGGTTAGACTCGACGCACACCCCCCGTACACGTGCGCTCGGGTCTGCTCAGCTTCGATGCGTATTTCCATAACGAGTCACAACCCTTCCGACATCGATACGAGTGACAGTACATGCATACATCCTGGATGAAGGAAAAATGCGTCTGGTGAAGGTTGAGGTACATTGTTTCGGGGTAAAAGCATAACGATCGACGGACGAGTTCGGTAGTCGACTTTCCATCCTCTGCATCATCCGACTTGACGAGCTTGTACACGCACACCTTCATTTCGAACGTGCTATCTACGCGATAGAGGTCATTTAACGTGACCCCGGCAAATTCTTCTATGGGTATATTGTCTTGATTGTGTGCTTTGTACAATGTCTTCACTGCAGGTTCCAACCGACGTACGTCACTTCCACGATGCAGGGCCAGACACCGAAAGAGAAACAGTTTGTCAATGTACCTCTTGCCATTGTTAGGTTCTCTTTCTAGGCTGATAACGGCTTTGTTTTTCTTGACGTAGATTGGGAGGGTCACACCTACACATCCTATTGGGTGATTAATGACACTATTGGTGAAAAGGTGACATTGGTCACGAGTTAGCATACCTATGCCGAATACGGTCTTTGATTAATTGCCCACTGTAACACGTCGGTTTCTCTGATGTGCTTGAGAAACTCGTTAAAATCGCTACGGTTGGTGACGAGCCTGGGCTCGTCCAGGTACCGGCCGCAACAGTTACAAAAGGAATAATAATACCTTTAGCGAGCTGTATCCTTGTTTCTCAGAATGAACCCATTGCTTTTGAAAGAATGAATCTGCTCCTGGAACATGATCTTTAAAGGCTCTTCTAGAACGGTCGTGTCTAGAGTAGTCAATCTGTAATTGTGTAATTGAACTTGCACTGAAGGGGACCTCTTGTTACTCTTGCTAATAGCGGACAAGTGATCGCGAACGACGTCTAAAAAGTCCATTGACAGAGTGTCGGCGAAGGGAAGTCGAGCGGGTGGGTCGATGGGCTCTTCGGTAACGAGTGGATGGAGGGGTGTAGTGTCTTCTTCCCTTTTTGCTCTCTTTGGTGATGGTGGCGAAGAAGCGTCGGTACACGTGGTTCGTGCATGACGCTGTAGATGGTAAACGACTATTAAAATTCTGTCCACATTTCTTGCACAGGTATTTCGCCATCGCTTCTGGTGGTGCGATGGAATAGGTGTGCTGATCCGTCGATAGAGTGAACTGCTGTGCAGAGATCGGAGAACTCGATAGAGTGAATTGCTGTATCGAGATTGAAGAATAGTTGTGATGGCAGTTGCAGTGGTGGCTCGGTTTATATAGCCTGTCGCTACTGCTGAAGGTGCACTTTTTTTGCAGACGGTGCACTTTTTTTGACGGTGCACTTTCCGCCACGTATCTGGGCACATTTCGCGAACGAAGTCACGCACTTCCATGACCATATTTGGTATTGTTCTGTGTACGGCTTATGTCAGCTGCATGTCCTTATTTGGTATTGTTCTGTGTGCGGCTTATCGCTCCCGTCCGCAATACTAAATATGGAAGTGCGTGACTTCGTTCGAATGCTATAAATATGTCATGCATGTCCTTAGTTTGTATTGTTCTGTGTGCGGTTTATTGCTCCCGCCCGCAATACCAAATATGGAAGTGCGTGACTTCGTTCGAATGCTATAAACGTGTCAGGACATGACATAAGCCGCATGCAGAACAATACCAAATACGATCGAAATAAGAAAGCGCGCTGCACACTGAGTCTAAAGCGATGCCTGCTGCCGGAGTTCAATGCCACCGTCGAACGAACAATGACATTTTTGTTCCTTGACCTATTCTACTATTTTATATTTTCGTTATATGTCAATATTTAAAAATAATGTGCCCATATTTAATTATATTACAATGCTATACTATGATATCCTATGTCATTATTTTTAAATATTTAATAAAATGTGCTCGTACTCTTTTTCGATAGGAGGGTGTCGCGTCGATTTCTAACCACGCTAACAAAAGAAACACGATCACGTTTCACCCTGCTAGCAGATAGTGACTTAGCGGTGGAATGTCCATGTATGCAGCGAGAAAAACGTAGTCATACATGTAGGCTATACAACACATATCACATCATCACATTATATCGAGAACTTTTCGTCGTATGTCGTCTTAGGTCAACACCTATATACTGCCTATACTGCCTCAGTCCTGCCACCATCAGCAGTTTGGTATTGTTCTGTGTGCAGCTTACGTCAGCTGCATGTCCTTATTTGGTATTGTTCTGTGTGCGGCTTATCGCTCCCGTTCGCAGTACCAAATATGGAAGTGTGTGACGCTATTTTTATACAGAAGGATTCACAAAACAAATAAAACTTATGTAACCGTAACGTCCTCCTAAACACGCATTAGCAAAACTATTCATCCGAAAATTGGCGTAATTCTAGTACACGGGAACTGAAAAATATGTGTTCACCTTTTATATTAATAACCAAACATGTGTAGAACTTACTGAAACCACACTATCGACTGCAACGACTTCGCTATGGTTATATACAAATCGTCGATGTTGTAAGTTGCGAGGTCCGGAGTAGGTGGGGTAGGGTTAGCTGCAATCGTCATGGGGTGCTGATACAGTCACCGGGGGTGCTCAGGCTACCCAGAAGGCTGTTCGCATGCTGTGCATGCACAAGAAACCGAAAACGGAAGTCCATCGTGCACATGGTCACCGGATTTGGGGTTAGGGTTAGCTGCAGTCGCCAGGGTTAGGGGTTCGGGGTAGTAGGGTTCACTACGTCAGGGTTATACAGCCGACAATAGGTTGGGGTTCGGATTAGGGCTGCTGCTCCCTTACGTCCGATTACCTCTGACTCTATTACATGACTCCTTGACCACTCCTTGACCAGTCCTTTAATCGCTAGTGAGCGCTGATAATGTACCTAGTGTAGTACTAAAGTCGCCAGAGGGCGCATACAATATAGCCAATCAGAACCGTTACCTCCCAAAACGAGGCTACCCAGAAGGCTGTGCGCAGTCAGTCGCACATATGGCCCTGCTTCATTCCTATACTTTAACACAGGGAGGCGCCATGAGGTTATTTTCGAGTTAAAATGGCGTCTTTTTCCCTATACTTTAACACAGAAACAGAAAGTGCCTCAAAACATAGCCCCGCATTTACGTATTCAGATGTTCCCCTATACTACTACTGTGGAACGCCCTGCCTCCCGCAATTAGGCAAGCCAGCTCCGTTGCGGCGTTCAAGTGTCCAAAATGTATTTATTATATGTATGTATTTGTGTGTGGGTGTGTGTGTGTGTGCGTGCGTGCGTGCGTGCGTGCGTGCATGCGTGCATGCATGCATGCATACATACATACATACATACATACATACATACATACATACATACATACATGCATACATACAATACAATAGACATTATTTGTTTGATACGTATACGGCATTTTGTTTAAAGACGGTCAATGTTATGCAAGATATCACTATGGACTGGCCGTTGAATTATAATGGATTGGTGTGGGTCAGTATGCTTCTCGATCGCAAATGCAGTGCAGCATCGCGTAAATTAGCTTGTTAGATGTTACGAAATGAGTCTGCATATATTTACATGTGATTACATTTGCGTCTGAACTATCGCAACGCTACATCGTGAGTATGACTAACCGGGTTTGTGTTTAATTTCTGCTACTGTTTTACCAACTAAGTTATGTTTAGAAATGCTCACATCCAAAAATAACGCGACTGGCATGTACTTACTCAAGCACGCAGTGAGGAATTTCGCTGGTAAAGGCGATCGTCTAGTATCGTCCATTTCTACAGACTAGGGGTGTGTTGTTTGCGATGACCTAGTACACGGACCCCCTCCCTGCTCTGGCCTCAAGTTCAAGGCTCCCTTTTGATGAGTTGCATGGTTGGGTGAATGTTCGTTGGCCATGACCTATTTGTGTATGTTTATCGCATCGTGGTCGGCTGATTAACGGTCATTTATTCTGGTAACTGGAGCTTGACGGTTTACAGAGTACGGTGTACAACACACTAGCTCGGAGGTGGGTGTAAATGACCGTGTCGACGGGCCAGTTGCCCTGATAAAAACATCGAGTAGCTAAGCTCGATCCACCATGAATCGCGACCGAGGTCCCCTCAGGTTTTCCCGTAGGTAATGGTTGGCATACCCGCCTTTCATGTCGAGATGGGCGCATGCCATGCAAATCATTAAATACTTTGCACTAACAACCTTATTATTATTATAGGCTTATTGTGAGCAAGTAATTAAAGTCCATGCTTGTTCAGCATTAGCAAGTAAAGTTTTTAATAGATGGTCAACTGTTAGCACTTAGACTGGGAACGTAGGCTGTAACGCTCTGTTCTAATCATTTAGGTCAAGTCGTTTTCCGCAATTCAAAATCCACGCAATCGAAGTGTTTGTAACCAACTGCTGTTAGATTTAATGGGAACAAGTAATTATATAAGTATCAATGACAATGTTGTATAACATTAATAATCATTAAGATAGCTCTTGATAAAATGTGATATTTTCACAATTAAACAGAGCTCTGTATTCATAACTTCCAATTTGTGCGTGAGCTAGACGCAATTTTGAGTGGGTGGGTCTGACGTCGTGATATTGCAGCATTTAAATCCATGCCATCTGCACTTTTATAATTATGTGCTGATAATTTTGTATGTATACAATCAGTCAAACATCTTTAATTTTTTTCCTCCCCTTATATTACGTTTGATACAAATCAAATCAGAGTTTTGTTAAGCAATTCTTTGAACTTTTTTACACATACTTTTATTATTTCTACACACACTTTTAATGCACAACATGTGTGTGTGTGTGTGTGTGTGTGTGTGTGTGTGCGTGCGTGCGTGCGTGCGTGCGTGCGTGCGTGCGTGCGTGCGTGCGTGCGTGCGTATAATATTTACATATATTTTCTTTATTTCATGTTCTAGGATTCCACAATACATTTAAAGAATAAAAGGATAGCACACACCAGAAGACAGACAAGGCTGACAAAGACTATATGAAAATGTTGAATATGTACACCGAGTCCATAGTGTCCAGTTAACATTGACACATTACACATGCACGGATTTATGAAACAGTGATCTCTGAATATGTTTAACTTATTCAACAGTATCATGTGAACATTATAAACATTACTTGATGTTAAAGTATATGACATTAATTTATGAGACATTGAAATGTGAACATTTCTGCATTGAGCCTGCAACTGCCCTTTGAACACTGACACATACACTGGCATGGAGTTATGAAACATTAAGTGAACTGTGAATATTGCAATGGGCAATTGTTAGTTATCGTTCGTCCGACTACTGCGTCCACGCATGCACACGCTAGCTTACTTTCACACAACGCAACGTTGAATTACCATTCTAGGTACACCCAGGATGTCGCATCAAATGACTACAATAATTGAGTGTCTAATTAATCGTTTGCTTTCCACGAACAAACGACACGTTCGTCGTGATAAGTATACAGAACTAATGTCCTATATACAGTCGTTCATTATGCTCTATGACTTTTGCCAAGATCGTCTCGTCGTTATCGTTGAACACGTCTGTGGACTGGTGAGTGAAATAACACGACAACGCCGATATGCTTAGATATGCTCTCTCTCTCTCTCTCTCTCTCTCTCTCTCTCTCTCTCTCTCTCTCTCTCTCTCTCTCTCTCTCTCTCTCTCTCTCTCTCTCTCTCTCTCTCTCTCTCTCTCTCTCTCTCTCTCTCTCTCTCTCTCTCTCTCTCTCTCTCTCTCTCTCTCTCTCTCCGAAATCACCAAGGGCCTAATTCACCACCACCCGTCAGCGCTACTCCTGCTATTGCTATGTTTACTTTCTGCCCAACCACGAAACCAACCACCTGGGGCCGCCAAACTTCTAGGCTAGCCAACTTGTCTCTCTAGCACGCTGGACTAATCGCCGTCCGATTTTCCTTATTTGATAACCCTCCAGCCCCAGCCGAGGTCTATCCATGCAGCGGACACTGACCCTGCGCCATTGGTCGGTCTGATGTTTTAGCAATAATTCTCCCCTTGTCAATGGGAATTAATGTTTCCCAAAGGAGCGTGGCTAACTGGATGGGGATCCTAGAAAAGGTTCACGGTTGATTTCTGTCCAGCCAGGTGTGGCTGGCTTCCTGCAAGAGGGTTAGCTTTTACCTGTATTTTGTGTTTACTACTTTCAACCCGTATAATAAACTATCCATGTCTTTACTAAATGTCCTACAACGTGATATGAACCAGTTGAAATACGTGAATATTATGTGGCCTCGATCGTAAGGCGATCACCTCATATGTTATGCGTACAGCAGCGATCAAATTCGTATTAATGTTCTATAACATGGTACACACGGATGCAAAGGTTCACGTCAATAAACCACGTTTTAAACGAGTTCTGCCTCCCCATATTTTTCCGATTCCGTTTATTTAATTGCTTTATTTTATACGGTGGCGATTAACACGCTGTTGCCGACTGTACCAGTGTCTATAAGTGTGACATCAAACTACCCTGGGAAGTTCTGTAGAAATATTGTTACAACTATGCATACAATTTTAAATATCTGACAGTACTGAATCGAGCCGCCCCATGGAACGATCGTTAATTATTTTTGCTGGCTCGTGCTCGCATAATAAAGAACAATCCTGTTTGTTAAAGCAGACTATTAAAGGGGAACTGAAGCAATTTTGTGTTGTGCCGTATATTTAAATATATATTATCTAACTATGCATTAATGGTGACAGATACCTGCTAATGTGTGAGATAAACTGAAAAACTGATTTTGTTCGAGACAAAAATCGACAAAATACATCACTGCGTATCGCCATCTTGTTGTCGAAACGAGTGGTTTGAGTCGCGTATATCTAATCAATGTAAATTTTCGATTTTTTGCGATTTATTTCGTAAATAGGCATTCTGGAGCGAAAAAAAAAATATGGGTCTCTGTTATATATACAAGTGTTTACACACGTCAACAAAATAGCGTTTTTGTTCGTTCCAAATAAAAAAAGTTAAAGAAATTACAACAAAACACACAAAAAATCGTCGAAAACGCCACACTTCTCGAACACACGAGACGCTAACCAACGAGAATATGCGATAACGGAATACCGGAACTATTTTTTACTTGTTGACAAGATGGATGCATCGCTTGTGACAGTTTTACCAGATCTGCTACTAGCGATTAGTGGTTTACTGAACTTCCGTAATAGTTTAGTCTATCTTTGGAGAAATGGAAACCACAGACGAAGAGTCTAGTTCGACAGGCCACACGGAAACAACGGTTGACAGTCGTAAAGTGTCACCGAGTGTGCGAGTCACGCTCCAGACTCCAGGTCGGCTTCGCCTTTGTTGACGTTGGATTCAGGAAAAATTACAACAGCGCTTTGACTGTCAACGATTCCTGACTAGGTAATGTGATGTGGTGAACCTGTGGAAATTACGTCCTGATGTCTGCGCACGTTTACGTTGAGTCATCATGCTGCGCCGAGGAAGCTACCATGCCTAGGGCTAGGCTATGCCTATGGCTATGCCTATGGCTATGCAGCACCGTGTGCCCGACCGCGTTGGTGCTTCCATCACCGTACGAAGGCGAAGACGATGTTGATGATTTTGTACTGATATGCACAAACAGAGCGGTGCTAGATGTTGGCCTGCTGTCATTGCATGATTTCCATGCCGACTCATTGATTCGCCCTATAGCTAGCAGGTCAGTAATTCAATTGTTATCGAATCGTTGCCATTTTAATAATCATATTTTTTCTGCATATTTCTTTTACCTAGCCCGAGGGCGAGGTCCGAACTACAATGGCAATGCAAGCAGGCTCTTCTCTTTATTTTGTATCTAATCTAATGAAGTGTACCGTGACTGTATTTTAATATTGTGTTTGATTTTGTGTTGAATAACATTGATGACAATAATAACATGAGGGTTT
Organism: Lamellibrachia satsuma; assembly: GCA_033239005.1. Classification (NCBI taxonomy): domain Eukaryota; kingdom Metazoa; phylum Annelida; class Polychaeta; order Sabellida; family Siboglinidae; genus Lamellibrachia; species Lamellibrachia satsuma. The sequence continues at coordinate 457,809 of BSQZ01000009.1, forward strand.
ATTTAATTCATTATGTGAATATATATGTATTCTTAGATGTTACCATAATTGTGATTGTAATACTGATTGTAATCATGACTACATTAGTAATTGTGATTGCAATAATTACTGTAATCATGATTACATTAATATTCGTACTTGTAATCACCCCTCTCTTTATAGCACACCACAACACCTTGTTGTTTGGTGCAATGTAATCATTTAAATAACAATAATTAACTACTGACAGTATTTAATGTTCACAGTTTTGCAACTATTATGGTAATTATGGAATTAGTGCTATCAACTAACCCTGACAAATTATATTTCAGGCTCAGGAAAGGCAAGACAAGTAATCCCATCCTGCAATGTGGGAAGGATCTGTGATGTCTATTCTGAACCGAATTGAATTGATGGAAAGTTTAGCTATGGAGATTGACCTGACACAGGTGAGTGTACTGATAGTCTGATATAGACAAATTGTGAGGCACCCACAGTATGCAGCAGGTCGAAAAACAACCTGGAAAACTACAAAAATTCCCACTAAAATATTAATAACTGAATGATGTGAATGCCTCCTTATCCATATCCCACTTCTGTCAACAAAAATGTTACCTGCAGCATCTTGCACACACAATTTCATTTATATTGAGACCAACATAAAATATACCAACAGTTTATTCACATAGAAAAACAATTACCAAAGAAATAAGGCTAACTAGAACGACTGAAACCATTGACTAAAAACAGTAACTTCTACCACAGGGAAATACAACCTGGAACATGGATATCACAGTTACACACATCATTATTATGCCACAACATATCAAATATACTGGTAGTTTAGCTTAGGAAATAATTAATCTTTATAAAGCCAAGGCATTTAACTGTTTGACTAAAAACAGTGACTTCTACCACAGGGAAATACAACCTGGAACATGGATATCACAGTTACACACATCATTATTATGCCACAACATATCAAATATACTGGTAGTTTAGCTTAGGAAATAATTAATCTTTATAAAGCCAAGGCATTTAACTGTTTCACCATCATCATCTGTACCAATGGCAATAGACTACTTGTTTTGATTGGACAGTAAATGTACACCAATCATGTGTAACAATATTACTTGTTCTGACTGACAGTAAACGTACACCAATCATGCATACCAATACACTACTTGTTCCTACCAACAGTAAATGTACACCAATGATCTCATTCTGGAATCTGCACCATTTCACTATGTCTTCTGACAGTAAATGTACACCAATCATGTGTATCCAATATACTACTTGTTCTGACTGAATCTACTACTTGTTCCTACCGACAGCAAATGTAAACCAAGCGTCTCATTCTCTACCAACTACACTACTTGTACTGACAGTAAATGTACACCAATCATATGTATCAATACACTACTTGTTCTGACTGATAGTACTTGCACACCAACCATCTGTTCCAATAAACTACTGGCACTAAATATACACCAATACACTACTTATTCTGACTGATAGTACACATATTCAATTCACCTTTCACTTATCCAGGGGTAGAAATCAGCACCCTTTCCTCTGACAGACACCCCAGTATCCGAAAGACCTTGGCTGATAGATCAGACATGAGTACAACCTGTGTCACAGTTTATGGCTGTTTGGTGTGTGGCAAGTGCAGAAAAGTGACATAAATTTTTCTCACGAATGACAAACTTCTTCTCTTTCTCATAGGTGTCGGAGCTGCTTGAGTCACCCTCGGTTATGTCGCTGTTATCACATAGTGTGCATCATCTGCACCAATGTCTTTGTTCTCACTGAATCTGATGGAAGCTTCACATAGGAGTAGTTCATTGGTGCAATAATGTCATCCGTGACTACAGCAGTATTCGCAAAGTGTCGCACTTGAAATATCATTACCGGATCGATTTGCATTTCAGCATCAGTTGTATGTGGTGCCACAGCAGTAGTAGCAGTGATGGCACTAAAGGTGACATCCGTAATGATTGACGGCATCACCCGTAGCGCTGGATGCTTCAAAACTAGTATCTGTACTTGTACGAACCAATGGTGAATCCTTCATCTGAAAAGATTACACATACGGTGACTTGAAAATTTTACAAAATTCATCTTTTGCATAATAAAAGTGAATCACAATGTGAGAAACTTTCCCTTGTATATATTATTTTTAGAATATAAGAGTGCCAGTGTCATATAGAAAGTATAAAGTAATCAACCACAGGGAAAAGCATTTTCCCTATGGAGCCATGTTAATTCAACCAATGGGTCTTTCACTGATCTCTTAATGTTTTTAATGAATCTGTTTGGTCAGTTTGATGAATGCCACTGGTAACATAACCAAACGCATGTACCCCAGGTAACCAAAATTGTAGCATCTTAGCTCAAATGTGCATTATATTATCTAATCAACATTCCACTGTTTTCAATGGGCCAGGGAGGTCAAAATTCTATTAGGGGTCCAAATTCCATAACAAAATATGGACCCATAGGTTCACTTTCTATGGGGTTCCTTATTTTATATCTGACACTCGAGTTAGATAACATAATGAATGAATATTGTTATTGGACCAAATGCAGATCTATGTTTGTGACATCTTTATCTTATAAATGCTGCACGCACACACACACATACCTGCCCACACGTATATATATATATATATATCTATATGTGTATATATGTATATATATAATTATTAGGTATTATACTGAAAGCATCTGCTAGATAGTATGGTGCATGGACAAAAGCCCCACAGACATAAGCTTGTTTCAATTCAATTATACACTGCTCCTTAACTAATGCTGCTTTGTGTCCTCTGGTTCTACTGCCTTCTTTAAGTTTGAAGAACATATTCCTATCAACATCCTCATAATCGTTCACTATCTTAAACACTTCTATTTGGTCTCCTCTTAGTCTCCTGGTCTCTAGTGTTGTCAAACCACATTGTAATAAGCGACTTTCGTAACTAAGGTCTCTTAATTCTGGAATCATTTTAGTTGCTCTTCGTTGTATTCTTTCTAGCTTATCTATGTCTTTTTTTACGATATGGCCTTCATGCTTGAATACAATATTCCAAATGTGGTCTAACTATTGCTTTGTACAGGAGTACAATTAGATGTTTCTCCTTATACGTGATAGTTCTCCTAATTAGCCCTAGAAATTGATTTCCTTTCGAAGCAGCAATCCCACATTGCTCTGAAACTTTCATGTCAGCATTAAATGTTACTCCTAAATCCTTTTCTTGTGTGGTTCTACCTAGTACAGCATCCCTCATTTTATATTCCTCGTCCATATTTCCATGTCCTATGTGTATACATTTACACTTCCCAAAATTGAATAACATTTGCCATTTTTCTGACCATTTAACAATTTTTTCTAGATCATCCTGTAAACTTTGTTTATCTGTATCATTAGTAACCTTTCTGAATACTTTTGTGTCATCTGCAAATTTGAGTACTTTGCTAGATATGTCATCCTCCAAATCATTTATATATATATATATATATTAAAAACAGTATAGGGCCTAATACTGATCCCTGTGGTACCCCTCTCAAAACAGATTTCCAGTTTGAAATCTCACCGTCTACTATTACTCTCTGTCTTCTGTGTGTAAGCCACTTTTCTATCCAGTTGATTACATAATTGCCTATACCATGGGCTTTTAGTTTAAGTAACAATCTTTGATGTGGCACTTTATCGAAAGCTTTCTGAAAATCTAAGTAGACAACTGGTGACCCGTCATCTACCCACTTTGTAATTTCTTCTAAAAAACATAAGAAATTGGTTAGACATGACCTTGCTTTTAGGAAGCCTACCCCACTTGAATGCAGCCCCTTGTTTATCCAAGCCTAATGTTCAGCCCACAAGTTTCCCATAATAAACATGTCACTGGTCATCTGTACAATGCTGGCTGTAGGGTTTGCCCTTTGTAGTAATTAAAAATGTCCCCATGGAGAATACATGTTGGAGATTAGGATGTTGAAGACTCAAACTTTCCAGTAAATTTATGATACCACCACTGATAGCGATATAAATCTGACTCCTAGCATATTTGCTCCCCTCCGGACATCTGCCCCTTTTTTCTATGATAGTTGACAAGTGAAAATCAGTTTGCAGTTTTATCATTATTGCTACAATAACATAACATTCAATGACAAGTCAAAGTCACTTTAGCCTAATGCAGTGGCCTATCCCCTGGAGTGTGTATGAGATGTTCTTGTCACCAGTTGTCTTCCATGTATCATTGATAGTCAGATCAGTGGTGGAAGATGGGTTCTTGGGGTGATGCTTCCACAAACAGTGGTGGACAGTAACGAGTCAGAGAACAGCTGGTTTGGAGTGCCCCTGGTATTAGCTGCCTTAGTTTTCAGGTCCTCACCGACCTTGGCAGCTTCTATCGGTGCCATGTCACCATCATGGTTGCAGGCAGTCTTGTTGATCACATTCTGGATCTGGAGATCAGATCAGTGACCACAGCACCCTTGCATGATCAGGATCGACGCTGGCTTCACTCCCATTGAAGAGTAATCTTGTTGGTCCCCCTTCTTGGTGTAGGAATGACACTCAAAACATAGCTTCTGACCTCCTCAGATGCTAGTAGTAATTTCCATGGTGAAGTTATAAGTGAATTCTGACAACTCTGGCTTGTGCATCCAGTTTTATAGGAAAATGGAGTCACTCCAACTCTCCATGGTAAATGCAATTCAAAAGAAACCTTGTTGAGATGGCTTCTTTCAAATATCCTCAATTGTCCTAACAGGTCCAGGTCCTAATGTCACTGGCTTCTTCCACAATTGCAATAAAGATAATCCTTTGATTACAGGTTCACCTCCAACTATATAAAGTAATTTACTTGGCTGATCTGGCACAAAGAACATTAATTGCAATTAGGGTAATATATATCTTGAATTCATGTTCAGAAATAAAAAATAAGTTAAAAAAACATTTCTTAAAAAACTTACAAATAATCCAGAGGCTACGGACAGGGGGCAAATGTCCAGATTTTGAATAAGGCAAGGGGCTAATGTCTGGGGGGGCAAGTGACAAAGGGGCAAATGTCCGGGAGGGGGGCAAATGACCTGGACTTGATATATATATATGTGTGTGTGTGTGTGTGTGTGTGTGTATTTAACGAACAATAATTTTGTAATCATATCTAATTAAATATGATTGTGCACACGTGACAAATAAAACTGTGTTAAAACGAATTGGATTTGAATTTTTCTTTAGCCTAGGATTTTAACAGTTGGAATTGATTTTTTGCAAGGCGGAATTAGAAATGATTTTTTGGAATTGACAAAACAGAATTGACCCCCATGCCTGATAGACTTCCTTCATATGTATAGCTTGTACTAATACTATTGTGGGTTGCCGATAGTTGCCCCCTCCCCCCACGATATTCATTACAGTGTTATCAGTCGACTCAGAATAAAATGTAATTAATACATCTCTTTATGAACTTCCGGTTATTACATGTGGGGTTTAATCTGATCAATAAAGCAAATTAATTTTATATAATTTTGCCTTATTGTCAAGTCACAAGAATTCATACAGAAATTGTAAAGTGTCATTATAGAAAGCAGACATGTAATCTGACAGTGTTCAACTGGGTAGATGACGATGCCTTAGTTAGTTTCCTCTCCAGCTAGACATTGCATGGGTGAAATACATTTTATTAAATATTTAAATACTTTTAAAAAGTTTGTGTAACTGCATTTGCACTTAATCACAATGAAAGTATTTGTATATTTAAATATTTCCATAAAGAATTTGAAATGTAAACAGCAACAGCAGGCTTCTGTTGCGCTATAGTCTATACTGTCTTTTGGTGTGTTTCTCCCATGCATCTACCCCCTTAGGCTTAGCCTAACGCTTGCTGCTTGGTCTCTAGGCATTTAAAACACTGGAGTATGAGACTTATTATGACTGTCAATAAATAATATCAAATTATTTTCTTGAATAATTTTGCCTAGTACATACGCCATGGCCCATGTTATAAGGCTGCAGTATATCCTGTAGCACTTATTGAGTTATTGTTATTGTTTTGAGTACGGCCACGTATTGACGGTACGTTTGATCACGTCGAAAATAAATCGGCGGATAGGAAAACACTCGTAATTATATCAAACTATTAACAGTTACTCGCACTTTATTGTATTCATACATTTCGATTTACTGTGGGTTATATATATGCTGACGTTGAAGCACAGCTGTGCTTATTGGGGTGGAACTATATTGTAATCGTAGTGATAAGTCACAATGGTAACGGTAATCCAATTTACTAACCTGGTTTCTGCTCGTCGCTTCCTGCGCATCGCTCTGCCCTTTGATATCTGACGTTTCCTTGTCGCAGAATAGTCTGTAGATGCATGGTCATATGCGGAAAAAAAATCTAAGATGGAACGGTGTCTTTGACCAAGAATGACATCTTGATGCTCTCCGTCTGTCCATGCTCATCACAGTCTTTTGTCGGAAAAGTGGTCACTCGCAGTGCCTGCGGCTGGCGGACACGGCAATTTCCGCATTTGCAACCACCTTTTCCGCTGCAAATTCTTCCTCGGAAGTCGATCAAAAGTTTTTTCCTTGGATTTGTAGTACTAGTTGATATATCCAGGAGCCATCCAGTGTACACCAGTTTTCTTTTTATTCGATTTTCCATGCGTTTCGGCCGTTTTTCCGAGAGGTTTTTACTGTGTGAACGCCGTGCCAGGAGCTCGTACTCAAACCACTCTGCCGCTGAGCCCCCCGCAGAGCAATATGGCGCCGCCCAGCGAAGATAATGGCAAAGTTTAAAAGGATATTACAAAATTACCGTGGCGTTGCGCCCATCATATAAGGGTGATATATACTGTAAATGGTATGTTATTATGTTTGGGCTATGGTTGTTCGAGTGCTTCACCCCCCCTTTAATTCGTATTGTGGAAGTCTGAATTCGCAACATTTAATGAACTGCGAACGTTTGAAGATATCCGTGACTTTCGTTGCTGGATGCATGGTCACCTGCTGACGTGGACACTACGTAATATATATCATTACGACCGACTCTAAAATTATAATGGATGATCCCAACAAAAGACATTCCATATATAAAAATAGTAGTTTGATAATGCCAGGAAATCCTTTGATTGTACGTAGTATAGACGTATTCTAAAGGCCAAACATGTTCTGGAAACGGCACAACAATGTTAGAAAAATTGTAGGAAGATAATATAACTATAGTTAATTCCACTACGTAACGGCAACGTTTCTGGTAGTTCACATTTCTATGTTGTAGCTATGTACTGTAATATCGATACGTTGTTGCTACGTACTGGCACAGCGTAGCTAGCGTACGTGGACTCGACGTAATGTCGCTGCGTCGTTGTTATACGTACTGGCACAACGTAGCTAGCAGAACGTAGTATCGTTACGTTGTTGTTGCGTATTGACACAACGTAGATGGAATACGTTGACACAACGTTGATAAAACGTAATTCCTGACGTTACCAAACCATTACCTTCATACAACGTTGTATACACGTAGTGTGTTTGTTGGGTAATTCCTTGTTAACAACTTAATAAGTGGGCCGAGATCGACGTGATTCACAAGATCTATGAGAGAAGATTCCGATGGTGTGGTCATCTGCTGCGCATATCTGAAGACACGTGTTACGACGTCGTGAAAATGTATTTATGGGTCTCGACAACATCCAGGTATATGTATTAATTAAACATTTTGTCAAGTTTTACTGTACGTTATACTTGTAAGTTGCATCTGCCATGTTTTTTTTAAACAGCAGCCAGGACCAAGCCTTACAAATTGCAATGCAATGCATAGCCATAGCCATAGCCATAGCAGCATAGCGGCGCAACAAATAATGAAAGAATTAATTAGCTGCGTTAGCGAAATGCCAGGGTGACATCGTAATTAGATAATTATGTATGCGCCAAGAATCTGGGTGCATACATAATTTTCGTCACAATGAAAACTACACATTGCGTCCATGTGATGATGTGTGCGACAAATAGTGGAAAGTTGAAACACAGCATGGAGCCTCAAGGCTACGTTTGTAGCACTAGCTCTAGTTGTAGGGGTCATGCCTCAGTTAGACGAATGTAGGGCATATAGTAATTTTGGATATAGGACGTTTTAAAAAATTCATACGATCTGACATAAGTGCATTTGTGCACGGACATTACCAGGTTTGCTGGCGGAAACTGTTGAGAGCGAAATGGTGGATTTTTAGATGATTTTATTAGGCGGAAGGATATTTGTGATTTTTTTGGCGATTAGACATGTGTGCGTCGTAATCCATACCAATGTTGCTAAACATTGAGGGGTATCGCACATACAGGCATATTGCAAGAGTTAGAAATGTCTAATTTTCACAAAACTCGACCAGCATGTCAGTGAGTTGATGACAGCGGCTGGTGAAAACTTTTAGAATTTTTGATGTTCACGTTTTCTTATAATTTTGCAAAACGTTAACATGGCCACCAATGGGTAATGTAACTGTAGGCTGAACCCTGTAGGTGGCATTGTGGACGACAGCGTCGCCATCTGGCGTCTGCGTAAACGAGACTGCGCAAGTTCTGCCTGGTTTTCCGCTAGGTAATTCCAAGATGTCGCTGCGTGTCGAAAGTTAACTTTTTAGCGGTTAAGTTCGATGACATTTTCTTAATTTTCGTTATCTCAAGGACACAGACATATCAATTAGGCACAGTCGTCATTCTACCAGAGCCTTATTTACATCAACACAGGACATTAACGAGAGATTGACGGAAGACAGAATAATAAATTTTGTGTAGGCAGCGCAAGCGAAATCAACTTCCGACCAAGCCTCCAAAGTCAAAGACTAGCCACAAGGCCCGGGGTTTGCATGGTTTGTCAGTTTTTATGTTCTATAGACAACCATTTTCCATGGCATGCGTTTGTAGCTTTTTGAGCGATGATACTAGTACATGCATTTCCATTTCAAACTTGAAATCTGTTCTGAGTGGGGTACCACAGGGATCAGTATTTAATTAGGCCCTATGGGTGCTTGGACTACTCGGCCCACGGACAACTCGGCCTGGGACAACTCGGCCCAGTTCGAGACAGCTCGGCCCAGGTGTCGAGACAACTCGGCCCAGGTGTCGAGACAACTCGGCCCAATGATAAATAATATTTATTATACATTATCCAGGTGTCGAGACAGCTCGGCCAAATGATATGATGGCGCTTATAGTTGGTTAGAGTGGTAAATTACAATTATACTGTTATCGTGGGCGATAACGGGGAAGTGGATTGTTTTCGTGCCGTAGTTTGAATTACGAACCGACATCAACCGACCTCGGAATTCTAATTTTTACCAGATTCTATTTGCTAGTTTATGCAAGTAATTTTCTAGTGATATGATTGGAACTTCTGGGCGCCATCATAGTCGGTTTGATGCAAATAATATATTATGACTCAGCTATTAAAATGGAAAATACTTTTTATTGCATTTGGCTCATTCCAATTTCTAAAGGTCTGAATTAATTATAAAAAATAAAAGCGGTAAAGCAGGTCAATATATTCTTCATATGCACCCACTTACATGTTCACACACATGACATGTGCATAGTATTTATTATACATTACGTAGGTATTATGTTGTTTCTTTCCTCTTTTCCCCTGAATTACGGTTGAGCTTGGCATCGATACTGGGTGTCAACTTCACCTTCACTACCGTATCCACCACCTGTCACCACTCCCTTTATCCCTCGCTCATTTTCAATTGTTCTCACACTGTGGTCTGATTTTCATGCTGTTTATTATGGAAAGAAATGTATTCTTCGTGTTTGTATTTATGTTTGTAAATATACATTACTTGGGTGTTTGGCTTTATTTGGTATTTCAAGAAAGGTGTTAAGACCATGTATATGTATAGCAAAAACTAGTTTATTCACTTATCATGAGTTAGTGACATTTATGGAACGGGATATATATATATGTAGACTATCACCTATACAGACATATAATAATGAAAACATATTAGTGACATTTATGGAACGGGATATATATATGTAGACTATCACCTATACAGACATATAATAATGAAAACATATTATGTACAAATTACATGATTATGACATTTCTCAAGGATAGTGACAACCCTTTGCACACATATCCACAACTACTACTTATTTGATAGGGTTGGTGCATACACATTGCCACATGACTTGAGCAGTTGTGACGTCGAAATGTCGTTTGCTGCGTACTTTGCCCACAACTCGAATATTTCGCCTTGCATCCGTCGGTAGCGTTTTCGCTGGTAGCGCTTCAGCTTCTTTTCGCAGACGAATCTCGAAATGATTGGTACCAGCTGGGCTTCCGTGAATAGCAAGGGCACCAACCTATAAAAAGGCGGGGCTGTGCCGTTGCCGCGGTGGTTGACTCGATGGTGCCATCCTCGACGTCGTTATTGGTTCGCACACTCTGGTTGTAAACCGACCAGGATTCCGTCGTCCACACGGGGCTGCGCAACCAGTTACGTTGGATGTAACCCATCAGGTCGACTAGCGCGAACGTGGTCGCCTGCGCCATTAGCGCATCGAACGCTGCTGAAATGTGTTCAGCCGGCAGGAAAGGAAGTGCGAATACCTGTGAAACAGATACACACGAAATACGTATAAACTTTACGAAAAAGGGAAACATGTCAATTATGAGATATAATATAAGTGTTATTCAAGTTAATCCAAACTAGCAAAGTACATGGGTTAGCGTAGGCCTACCTTCTTGAGGAATTTGTACGTTCCTTCATCATTCATATACGGTTGACGTAACCCGAGTTCCTGGGCTTTTCGCCACACCGCCTGGCTCCAGTGGAAGCAACACCCCTTGATCTGTCCGTCGAACACCGAGCGGAGACCCTTCCACATTCCTGCGAAAACAAGGAAGCATTATAATTAGTTGAAAAAAAAAAGAAAAAGTATCATGCATTAAATATTACTCATGACTATACGCAGGCAGTTTACCGTACCATCAATCTACATAAAGCTATGTACCTTTCTCAAAGTCCGCCACAAACTCAAGCACGGATGCAGGTCGCGGCAGCATTCGGTTTATGGCGCGAATATATATGGCTCCAACTCCTCAACGGCAACTGGATCCGCCGGAAGTTCATCGACAACAGATCTAAATAACAAAAAGTATGGATTTATGAGTAAATGTAATCATGCCGATATTTCTTCACCGATATTTCTGCAACAAACAGCATTTTGCTACAGGAGGTGTGTTAATGATTAGATATTACAAAGTATGAACACATTGATTTAATATTTACCTTTCATCTATACGCTCAGGCTGAATGAAGCTCCTGGATACATTGAACGACGTATTGTTAAGTGGGTTGTCTGCTTCCTGTGCGTCCGTGTCATTTGCGGGGGGGTTGTCGGGGGCCTCAGCGTCCGTGTTGTTGGCGACGGGTTGATTGTCGGGGGCCGCAACGTTCGGGATAGAGCACAATGTACATTGCCAATCGAACTGTCCTTCCTCGCGGGCCATCCGGCGATACACCTCCTGTGTGACACCTAAAACATATAATAGACAAGGTAGACATGATATATAGTGAGTAAGCAATACAATTTTTGCTGATAAACATATAAAACATGGGAAATGATTTTAGATAGCTTAAAATGTATCAAATACATAATAGATAAAATCATACCAATACGTACATAAACAACATCAACATATGATGCTATACATATAGTAACAATATCAACATATGATGCGCTACATGTAGTAACAATATCAACAATTCTAATGAATATTAGTGTCACTTAGAGTGTTTATGGATATTTCGTTTATGATAATCAATTAAAAAATCGATATACTTACCAGTGTTACAAGTGCGGTGTTGCCACTGCGAGCACGTGTCGCACTGTATGGCTTGTTGTCTGGGCCTGACCTCGCTGGCACACGCAATACAAGGGAAATTCGGCATCTGTCTTTGGATTTAACTTGACTTACAATAAAGGAACTAGAAAAGTTGTGTTGTCCAATGTTCGATGTCGACGGCTTTTATGCAATTCCTCTCCCCAATGAAGCATATAGCAGTTTTGGCAAAACAATAGAGAAGGAATTAAGGTGTGTGCTCTATTAATCCCGCCGTTGATTGGTCTGTGTCTGGTGTTGACTCCTCCCATGCCCGTCTCCAATTGGCCGTTAATTGCTTCACTGCCCATCTCATACAGAACCCGCACTATAATATTTGGTTGTTTCTATGAAACGCCTGCGTGCCTCGACTTAAAATTCTTTAAATGTTTTACGTATATTCTACTACATCTAAAGCACGTGTGTTTATATATTTCAATCCATGGCGTGTTTGTGGATGATTTTATATGTAGTTTATTAAATGTATATGGATCCATAATTTACCTTTTGTACTCCGTTGTTGATAATGTACCATATTATATTAGTAGTTGATTAACGATTGTGCATTAGGTGATAAAAGCATGCAACTTGGTAAATATTATGTAGACTAATATATAAGGATCATGTTAAGATTCACTACGAATTTAGCATAACAAAGGCATACTAATGAAATGGCTTACAACTAAGAATTTGTAACAGAACATTACCCTGAACCAATTTCCACATCACACGGGGAATTTAAACAGGTGTTATATTTCTTGATAATCAGAGGATCACTCAAGATCTGCTCAGTTCCTAACTTCTATTCAATGCATTCAAAGGCGACTTGGTCGTGGTAGGCCTTCTCGTCATCAAAGTAAAAGGGAAGCCAACTTTAAGTAAATACTGCTGATGCTGGACGCTTTGTTTCAATGCACTTTGTACAATGCCGTTATTCAAAAAAAAACCTGCTCAACGAAACAATACAAGAGTATCAAGCCAATCACTACGGCCTCCGCACACTGCTAACACACACACATCAAAGGACAAACGACGTGAAACAATCTGCTCAGTAAAACAAAGCAGGAGTAGTGAAGCCTTCAAATATTCTTAACACACACAAACCAAAACCAGCCAACATACAAGATCAGCTCAATAACACAATTCAAGAGTAGGACGCCAATTACTATGACAAATCAAAGGACAATGTCATAATTTCAGGGTAATGTAACAATTTTAGGGTATTATAAGTGTTGGTAGGTGTACTATAATTATGGAGTAAACTCTATAATGAATTTATACACTTGTATACGAAGATAAAAAAGTTTACCTTCAATAATCTCTACAAAGTCAAAACGAAAACACACACGAAGCATTTTATATCTTTATTAATGATAATAATAGTTTATTAATAATAATAATTAAATAATATATATATATATACGTTGATATATGACATAGGCCTACAATATCGTGGTGATTATTGCCAGATTTACGGGTGATGTGTTTCAAGAATACATGGGATAACATTTGGATGCAAGGTTAATATTTAGCAATTTATCATTGGGCCGAGCTGTCTCGACACTTGGGCCGAGTTGTCTCAAAATCGGAGCCGGGCAATTTATCATTGGGCCAAGCTGTCTCGACACCTGGGCCGAGCTGTCTCGACACCTGGGCCGAGCTGTCTCGACACCTGGGCCGAGCTGTCTCGAACTGGGCCGAGTTGTCCGTGGGCCGAGTTGTCCGTGGGCCGAGTAGTCTAGAATTCGGCCCTATGCCTATGCTATGGCTATACTCATAATACTGTTTTTAATATAAATGATTTGGAAGATGACATATCTAGCAAAGTACTCAAATTTGCAGATAACACAAGTATTTCAGAAATGTTATTAATGATACAGATAAGCAAACTTTACAGGATGATCTAGATAAATTAGTTAAATGGTCAGAAAAATGGCAAATGTTATTAAATTTTGGGAATGTAAATGCATACACATAGGACATGGAAAAATGTATGAAGAATATAAAATGGGGGATGCTGTACTAGGTAAAACCACACAAGAAAAGGACTTAGGTGTAACATTTAGTGCTGACATGAAAGTTTCATAGCAATGTGGGATTGCTGCTTCGAAAGGAAATCAAATTATAGGGCTAATTAGGATAACTATCACGTATAAGGAGAAACAGCTAATTGTACCCCTGTACAAAGCAATAGTTAGACCACATTTGGAATATTGTATACAAGCATGGAGGCTGTATCGTAAGATGGACATAGACACGCTAGAAAGAATACAACGAAGAGCAACTAAAATTATTCCAGAATTGAGAGACCTTAGTTAAGAAATCCGCTTATTACAATGTGGTTTGACAACACTAGAGACCAGGAGACTAAGAGGAGACCAAATAGAAGTGTTTAAAATAGTGAACGGTTATGAGGATGTTGATAGGATATGTTCTTCAAATTTAAAGAACCAGAACCAGAGGACACAAAGCAGCATTAGTTAAAGAGCAGTGTAGGTTGGACATGAGAAAGTACTCTTTCTCACAAAGGGTGATGAATGAATGGAACAAACTGCCAAATGATTGTGTTAATGCTAGTAGTGTGAATATGTTTAAAAATAGAATTGAAAGATATCTGATAAGGGCGGGCTACACATAGATAAGAAAATTGTTGGACTCTCGATAAGCCAATGGCTTCCTTGTCCACTTGCCATCTGGAACTTGTTGTTTGGGATGGCAATCTTGTTAAATCTTGTTAAATTAAGAGCATGGCCATGGAAATAACTACTTCGATGTTTTTTATCTCATGCTCACTTTACACATGCATCAAATTAAATTCATATAAAAAACAAAGCATTTTGGCAAGTGTTTATCAAGAACTGTGCAATTGAAGAAAAGGGAAAGACATACAGTATATATCCACATTGGTGACCAAATAAAATATGACAGAGTTTTACTTGTTAAACAGTGGTGATGGCAGAATGGGAGAATCAGCTTCTAGAAGTGCACATGCTTGAGAATCGTCACGCCAATGCTTGGGTTGACCGGCATGCTGTTGCACGGCGAGATGCAATCCAGCGGAGAGATCAATGTGAACACATCACTGTTGACGGTGCATTGCTAAGGTAGACTATGAACTTGAATTTCTATTATTGGACAATAATTATTGTAACTAGTACTTTCTGCAATAATGGTCTTTGAATCAGGGTTGAGTTTCTGACAGTCAGAAAGGTATTTCTGATGAGACAGTGTCAGAAACTGTGAGGAACTACTTTCTGACAGGTTTCTGACATCAACAACTGTCAGTATCTAATCTCTCTTATGAATTTATGCATGATTTTGCTAATTATGTGGTCTACTGAATAGAGAAAAATTGTATATTTATATACATAATCCATGCATAGAAAGAACAAGTGTAGTGTAGTAGTATTATGTTATTCTTTTCAGATACACGTTTTTTATAATGAGTAATGTAATAATATAATATTCTTGGTACTAGTTTAATAAGCCAGATACATGTTTGCATTTTTTCTGCATTAGCCCGATTAATGTTTATGGCGTGAAACCACATGGGCAGAGCTAGGCGAAGCTTGCTTTTCCAAACGCTAATGAGATGTGATTGCGGGATCAACACGTGCACACCCACAACTTGCTCGAAGTTGTTGACATTCAGGCAACATGGCTGACAGTGACGTGAGTTGTACATGCACCATTGCATTCCGCAGTGAAGAGTAGGAAAAGGGAGTTGAATAAGGTGAGATTGTCTACAGAAGTGGCACCGAAAGACCAAAAGGAACTTTGGGATCATCTGAAGACTCTTAAAACTGAAAGACAGTGAAGTGGCAGAAGTTCTACTCGACATATTAGTAAAAATATGTCGAGGGACACAAGGGACAAAACATCTGTATATTGTTGTTGCACTAGATTCGGGTTGCAAGCCAACCTGTAAACCTGGCTTTACTGTTGCAAAGAGACTCAATGTCGAGGACACCATTTGATTTATAGCCATGCACATGCATGCACACATACGCACGCACACACAAAATAAAGTGCCTGTATGTTGCATATGTGGTATGTTGATAATTTCCATGGCATAGGCTTAGTGCAGCAGAAACACACTCATGTGGTTAGACTGATGTCAGGACAGTAGTACAGTGTAGTAGTAGTATTATGTTATTCTTTTCAGGTGCACATTTTGTTATAATGAGTAATGTACACTAGGTAGTTGTCAGGTACCTTGCCTTGGCACAGTTTATCTTGCCGGTTATTCCATGTCCAATATTTCACCAAAACAATCTTAGAAATTAATAATAAAATATGCTGCTAGTTTTACTTTGGGGGTGGCTTTCCTAATATAATTCCATATAAAATAAACCAACTGGTGATATTCTTGATTACTCTGATTTTGATTAAATTTGGTATACATTGTGGCAGTGTTCACGCTTGGATAAATTATGGGGAGGAAGGAATCGGCCGATGGAATAGTAGCAAAATGACAAAGTTTATTACATGATACATCATAATATGAACAAACACATAACTAGTCATCGAAAGGTGTGTAAGGAAGAACTGTTATGGAAGAATGGTAGTTTTAAGTTAAACTGCAATAACTGTTGTAATGGCACTGGAAGCTTCAGTGAGTCACTACTGTCCCATCAGTGCACACAGATAAGTGTCAGTTCAATTTGATGTGTTATCAGGTACTGTGGTCTGATGGGAGATATAAGATCCATGACCCTGTGTTGTGTATTGCCCTGCCTCATTGACACATTAATTGTCTCATTGTTAAACAGAGTGCCTCCAAATGGGCTGTAATGTACCAGACTGGCAGTAATATACCAGCCCTCCTGATGTGAATTGTGCCTGTGGACAAATGCTCCTTTGTCAGGCAGAAACCCAGCATTTGACAACAAATAACCAGAAAGCAACTGGTGAATAATATTTTATATACTACATAAACTTGAACTACAGTATAGAATATAAGCAGTATAAACATTATCAATTATGGATGCTCATCAGATATTTAAGAAGTAATCTTTTCCTGGTTTAAAAAGTCATAAACTGTATTATTATAGACACAAATTTAGCATCATCACCTCCTTTCACCCAAAGAGTTTGGATGGTTCTGAAGATAGAGGTGCAGGAAGAAAAAGAGGTGGATTGAAAGAAAAGGGGTGCATGGAGAGGAAAGAGTGCATCGAAAGGAAGAGGCGGAGGGAGACGTGGACGTGGCATAGCAAGATTTGTGACACTCCACAGAGCAGATTGTGCTAGCATGACGAAACTAAGAAGCCAGAGAAAGGAGCAGCTACAGGTAAATTGTATTTAGATTTTAATAATTTTAATAATAATAATACAACTGATAAAGTATACAAGAGTTTCTGTATTCTTAGCCTCATTTTACGTGTTTCTGGGCATACAATCAACTGTAGTTATATCAAATGAATTAGTCAGTATAATATTATATCTAAACATTATAGTAATATACCCAGCAGAGCTGAGTTTGTGCTTGATTACCCTAATTTTAAGACTAATTTTCTGACTATTTAGGACCGTTAGTTGTAACTCCAGAATTGGTAGCTAAGAAAATAAAGGCAATGAAGGATAACAAATCACCGGGAGTGGATGGGATTCCTCCAAAATTACTAATGGAAGCAGTAGATCAAATCAGTATACCACTTGCAAGAGTATTCAACTTGTCATTAAAAGAGGGAGTTGTTCCGTTTGAATGGAAAGAAGCAAACATCATGCCATTATTTAAAAAGAGTTCGAGAAATAAGTCAGAGAATTACAGACCAGTGAGTTTAACGTCAGTGATTTGTAAATTATAAGAAAGGTTAATTAAAGACCATATGGTGGACTTCCTCGTTAAGCATAAATTATTAAATTCATCTCAACATGGATTCCTTAAAGCGAGGTCATGCTTAACAAATATGTTATGTTTTTTGGAAGAAATCACTAAGTGGATAGACGTGGGATCGCCAGTAGATATTATCTACTTAGATTTTCAGAAAGCTTTTGACAAAGTGCCACATCAAAGATTACTACTTAAATTAAAAGCCCATGGTATCAGGGATAGCATAACTGACTGGATAGAACAATGGCTGACTGCAGAAGACAACGAGTTGTAGTAGATGGAGAAGTTTCAAATTGGAAATCGGTTTTGAGTGGGGAACCTCAAGGATCAGTATTAGGACCTATATTATTCTTAATTTATATCAATGACTTGGACGACAGTATAACAAGTAACGTACTGAAATTTGCGGATGACACAAAACTGTTTAGAAAGGTTAATACTGATGGTGATAAACAACATTTACAAAATGATCTAGACAGATTAGTGAAATGGTCTGAGAAATGGCAGATGCTGTTCAATTTTGGGAAATGTAAATGCCTACATACAGGACATGGGAACTTGAATGTAAACTATAAAATGGGAGATACTGTTCTGGATACTACTGTAAAAGAAAAGGACTTAGGAGTTACAATAAGCGCTGATATGAAAGTTTCAGAGCAGTGTGGTATTGCAGCTTCAAAGGGTAATCAAATTCTTGGATTGATTAGAAGAAACGTAACATACAAGGGAAAAAAGTTAATTATACCTCTTTATAAAGCAATAGTTAGGCCTCATTTGGAATACTGTATACAAGCATGGAGACCATATCGGGTTATAAGTAGGTGAACATTGTTGGACTCTCGATAAGCCAATGGCTTCCTTGTCCACTTGCCATCTGGGCCTTTGGCTTGGATGGCAAATCTTGTTAAATCTTGTTAAGCATGGGATCATTGTCAAATGTCAGTCGCAAGGTAGAATAATTTTCAAAGTTTTAACAAACTTACTATTTTGTCTTTGCAAATTGTGATCAAATGTCAACATTTTATTAATATATCCTATCTCTATGTATACATGCATGTGGAGAAATTACTACTCTTCAAAATAAACACAACTCGTAATTGTCAATATTGAATAGTTTTTTTCTACTGATTTTTTAACACAAGGAGATAAAATTGCTCGAAATTTGCCAGAAATCCTGAGAACAGGGGAGCATGTTTTATTAAAAGCCTGGGGCCTGGGGTTAAATTTAAAACTGCTTCCTCAACTGATTTAGCCTATCACAAATCCAGTTCAATGGTGTCCAAATATGTAATGTATAAATAGTTTATATAACATCTGCAGTCGATTTAATAAAAAAATGCCTGTTTTCGTTCAAATCGAAAGACGTAGTAAGGATTAAAATAGTAGATATCTAAAATGGTAAGCACTGTGCAGGTCAAGGCTGATCATGGGCATGACCTCCATCCTTTCGCCAATTACATGACAAAGTTACAAAATTTCACAAAGGACGAAAATCATGATTTTTCGGCAATTTTTTTTACTTCAGTTAATGCTTGAACAAGCATTAACTAATTTAATAGTTTATCTGATGATTTCGCAAAAACTACATACAAAAGTTGCACAAACGAGTTAGCATGTTGCACTGGATACAAGGTAGATTTGTTTCATTGCTAAATTAATTTGAAATGAGAGTAGCAAAAAAATTCGAATTGATTAAGCACATTTAAGTAATGAACTTTAAGTAATGTACTTTGCAGTGACAAATTTGCATATTATCATCGTAAACATGCCACATTGCACAAATGTTTAGAAATAGACGGGGACAACATTTGGCCTAAAACATAGAAATGCTCATTAACGTAAATATAATTTTAATAACAAATGAAATGCACACCAACGTTTTCTTACTAAATTCTTATAAAATAAATATATAACAATAATTCTAAGGTGCCTTTTTTAATTGTTATAACTGTTGCAACAAACTACATAAACATCAAAACGAGGACCCCAATTTAAATTACAACATAATGCATGAAGAAATAAGAAAAAAAATAAGTACATGTCAATTAAAATCATGAAATTTAATAAATACAAACAAAAATTTGATATGGATCACTCAAGGTCTCCTAAAATCTATTGGATAACGGGACACACTTTATAAAGAATTAAAGATGTCTGACCCTAATTCACCTGATTATGAGACCACAAATGCTATCCTCAAAACGTACAACTCCATATTAAAAAGAAATATTCGTGCAGCTAAACAAATTTATTTTGAATCGTGATTTAACCGATTCAAAAATGGCATAAGAAATATTTGGAAAAACCATCAATGAAATTCTTTCAAAAAATAAAGGAAAGAAAACATCCTTGACAATTTTTAAAGTAAAATTGTACTAGTATAACTGATAAAACTGATATAGCAAACAAATTCAAAAACTATTTTACAAACATAGGTCAAACTATTGCAGAAAGAATTCAATATAAAGGAAACAAAAACTATGACTACTACTTAAATACACAAGAATGTTAATGAAGAAACTATAAGGAACAAACAAAAAACAGTACTGGATTCGACTGCATTTCTTCAAAATTGTTGAAAATAATTGAACTCGCAATCATTAAATCCTTAACCTTAGTAATTAACCAAGTCATAAATACAGGAATATTTCCTGATAAACTTGAAATTGCAAAAGTAATTCCAATTTTCAAGAACGATGACCCATCATTATTCAAAAATTATAAGCCTATTTCTCTCCTTCCAACTACAGGTGTATATCTAAAGTCTGAGAGAAAATCATCCACAATCAGTTATCTGCTTATTTTATTGATTCTAAGCTATTTTTTATAATCAGTATGGATTTAGACCTAATCATTCAACCGAATATGCATCACTTGAACTAGTAGATAGAATCATTACTCAAATGGATAGAAATTGCCAATTAGTATTTTCTTGACCTTTCCAAGGCAATTGATACTATTGACCATCAATATTACTAAATAAATTAAGATACTATGGCTTAGATGGCAAAACTCTTCTTTTATTTAAAAGCTATTTAAACAACCGTAAACAGTACACCGAATTTGATGATACCACATCTGAAACTTTACTCATTAAAGTACCACACAGGTCCATCCTTGGACCACTATTATTTACTATATATGTAAATGATTTCTCACAAGCCAGCCAAATGTTTAACTTTATAATATATGCTTATGATACCACTTTATTTTGCACTATTGAAACTCTCAGTGATAGTACAGAATAAAAGTACAGAATCAGTAATAAATGAAGAACTCCTCAAAATAGTTGAGTGGCTTAATATAAATAAGCTATCACTAAATAAAAGTAAATCTAAATATATGACCTTCCAAATGCCAAACAAAACTACACAGACGTTATTTTTCAAAATAAATAATATAGATATTGAGAAAGTGGAAGAATTGAACTACCTAGGCTTAACTATAGATACTAACTTAAATTGGAAAAAACACGGAAAAAATATCAAATAAGTGTTCCAAAACTGTAGGAATACTAAACAGATTAAAACGTGTTACCTTTAGAAATAAAAATTATGTGATATGATGCATTTATATTACCTCGTATTAATTACCGTATTACGACATGGGGTTATCAAGGAAACAGATTAGTGAAAATACAAAAGAAAGCAGAACGAATTATAACATTAAGCAAATACAATTCACACACAGAACCATTTTTTTTAAAAACTCAACACACTAAAAGTAGAAGACTTACTAAAACTACAAGAACTTAAATTTTATTACAAATATAGACATCAAAATCTACCTATATACTTATTAAACTGGTAAATAACCCTAAATATCTGCATTCACAACTATAATACTCAGAGAACAACTGAACTACATACTTACAGAACTAAACATGAATTTGCAAAAAAAAGTCTTAAATACAACTTGCCACATGTAATAAACAATATCCCTGATTTAGTTATAGACAAGATAGTGACTCGTATTTTGAAAGGCTTGTCAAGTTATGCCAAAAATTAAAAAATTACATGCTACAAAAATGACACATGCACTATTCTAAAATTCTATATATGCCAACTAAATTAAATAAATTATGAATGAGTGTAACTCAGTTCATACAAATACAATTAAACTTTTCAATTTGTGTACTTGCACACAGGCTTACATCCGTAAAGGCAAAAACAACACATAAAACACACCAGTACAACACATCATCACATACTTAAATTTATTACACAGACAAAAAACTTTCAACTTTTTTAATGTAGAAATATATGTATAGGGAATATATGTTTATTTGTTATTTTTAGTTTGGGTGGCTCCTACGATAGCGACCAATGTTGGTCTTAGTAGGAGTCTCCCGTCCCATAGCAAATAAGTTTTTCTTTTCTTTTTTGGTTGTTGTTGCATAATGTATTACTTTTGTTGATGATTTATTAGTTGTTATTATATATTGTACAGTTCTATATGTGTATGTATCATATGTATCTATATCATTTATATTGCCACTCAATGTAAGTTATCTATGTTATTCTGCTGTTGGGACAAATAAAATTTATCTTTATCCTTAATGCTTTCAGGCTACCGCTAAAGACTAGACTGAACTACAGACAAAAGGGGCTGCTTCTACAGATGGCAGAAAAGGAGCCAGGCCTTGTGTTTGTGTGACATATAATCTAGGGCCAGTGGGAAGTGTTACTTCACCAAGTTGGTGCTCGTGCAATGATCATTGTGAAATGACAAATGACGTTGCGGAACGGCTGCAACATGCAGTCTGACAAAATCCATCAGCCATCAACCTGTAAGACATATAGTATATACAAATATACAATGTCTTATGTGGGGGGGTGTTCCACCTCCCACCAATCCCATCTATTTGTGAGCCTAACTTCTTTAGGACCAATCTCCAATTTCCTGCCACATGCACCCCCTGATATATGTGTAGTATTGTGTACTGTACAAAACATAATTTTCTTAAATTACATATTTGTTATGGGAAGCTGGAAACAGGTAACCACAAACTGTTGTGTGACAAATTAAACATTCCCAAATATAAATGGGCAGTACACTTGGTTCAAAATTCATGGATTAACTTAAAATTATCCACACTTTATAAAATACCCTTGAAAATGTTCAAACTATAGGAGATTGCTTTCATATGTAAAAAAACTGTTTTCTTTTGAATTTGTTTTGGTAGTACAAAAAAGATATACCTGTTAAATGACACGTTGGTTACCTGTTCTAAGCTTGCTTCTCATGGACATTGTGACCTGCTGTCAACCACATGGGTAACGTTTGTATTTTTCAGAATCGAGTGCAATGTTGGGGGCAATGTTTTTTTGATCGGCAGGCTTGAAAAGTGTCTCTTGCAGGTTGTCCATTTTCCATATCTTGTTGAATCTGTCGCAGTAACTGTAAATTAATAAACAAACTTGATGACAGGTGTTGTAAGATCCTGAAATCCTTTTGTTAGGCATTGTAGCATTTGCAAGAAACTGATTTTCAATTCCACAAGCTGACACTGTATACACAGTTTCAATGTAAATAGCTAAAATACTGAACATGAATATAAAAGTAATAATATAAAGTGAAAATACTGGCTATGAATGCATATGTAGAACATAATGTACACTTTTATTATGCATTGTGTTAATGGTTGTGTATTGCAACACAACAAACCTCACATTTCAAATATGTTTGATCTGTAAACGATGTTTCTTTCTGTAGTGTAAACTGCCATCTCAAACATAATTTGTTTAATCACAAAGAAATTTAACATTGCCTAGTCTTCTTTATTAACCACTAAATAAGTAAAATCAAAAGTGTTATTTGTGCTGTAATGGAATGTCACTATATCATAGAATACACTGTTATTGTGTCTAATAACAATATATACAAGCTATACATACACAGTACTCTTAGCGGTTTGTCTTCAGGGTCAAACCTTTGTGCTTCTGGTAGTCGATTGCTGCCACAACGTGTCATGCCTAGTATACTGGGAAGCTGCAATAGTTAATTTTTAATTGTTTCATAAGCATGTTTCATAAGCATGATCCAATTATACTGTATACTCTACAGGCTTGCATAAATGTTTACAACTGTTAGTAGAAGTGGAAATAGGCAGTCGATCAAATTGCAATAATTGTAACAAATTGCACAAATAATGATTATATCAAATGATTACAATGACTCATTGTTAAGAAGACAAATGCTTCTGATACACAGATTTTCTACCTGAAGGTAAACCATTTGGCTGCATAGATCATGTGGTTATGAAACATTTCAAGCACACCAGTATGTGTGGAAGAGGAAACCATGACAATACAAACAAAAGTCGAGTAACTCTAATTGTGTGTACACATTATTGTCCATCTGCCAGTCTGTCTGTCTCAATATATGTATCTACACATCAATGTGTATATCCACACATGAGTGTGCGGGTGTGTTCAAAACATGTTCAATCTACACATGGATAGTAAATGTTTGGTAAATTCTGATTCATATAATAATTATGTATAATTATAACCACATGATGACGATCAATGCACAGAACATACCGGATCGGTCGCAGCCTGGGTTAACAATGACCGTGCCATCCGCCCCTCACCAGGATGGGCGCGATAAGTATAATACTTGTGACCAAACAAGTAAGATCCGTGGGGGAAACAACATCATCATAGGAACGTGGAACGTTAGAACAATGAGACCAGCAGGGAAACTAAAAGAACTCACGTGTGAGATGGACAGGTACCGCTAGAACCTCCTTGGATTATGCGAAGTACGATGGAAGAACATCGGTGAAACAACAACCGAAGAGGGACACAAGCTGTACTATACTAATATTACTGAAACAGCGATTCGGGTCTGGCATAAATGTTGCAAAGATGCTGAGCTTTCCAGGCACAGACATAGGAAGTGATCATGACTTGGTGATGATGAACTTCCGTCTCCGTCTGAAAAAGATTGTCAAACCAAAGCAAGTAAAGAATAAGTTCGCCCTAGAGAAGTTGAAAGACCCTAAAATTGCAGAAGCATTCCAATTAATGATACGTGGGAAATTTGCGCCTCTTACCATCCTAGAGGAAGAAAACACTGACATAGAGACATTGACCAACAAGTTCAACAATGATACAGCCAGTGTGATCCTCGGCAAACAAAGTCATAAGAAGAAACCCTGGGTCACCACCGAACTACTTGACATGTGTGACAAAAGAAGAGTACTGAAAAGGGGGAAGAACAGCCCCAGAGGAACTGATAAATATAGGGAAATCATCAAAGAAATCAGAACAGGCATGAAAGAAACCAAAAATATGGATAGAAGAGCAGTGCAGTGAAACAGAAGACAACCTGAACAAGAACAATACCAAATGAGCATTCCAAGTCATAAAAGATATGACAAGTGAGAAGAAAGGAAGAATAAACACAATCCAAGACAAGTCAGGAAAGTGCCACATGGAAGAAAGAGAGATTATCAACCGATGGACAGAGTACTGCAACAAGTTATGCAACAGCCAGACCAAAGGAAATGCAGTAGTATTGGATTGTCCTATGAACATTGAATAACTTCCCAATTCTTCATGAAGAAATGGAGGCTGCAGTTAAATCCTTAAAGAAAGGGAAATCAGCTGGAGTTGACAACATACCAGCTGAATTAATACAAGCTGGGAGAGAAGCTGTGACCAACATCCTCACAGCAATCTGCATTAAGATCTGGCAGACAGGAGATTGTCCTACTCCATGGACCCAATCAATGGTCATCACACTTCCAAAAAAAGGCAACCTACAATTGTGTCAAAACTACCAGACAATCAGCCTCATCAGCCACCCAAATAAAGTCACGTTGAAGGTCATCCTTAACAGACTCAAGCCACACGCAGAGGACATCATCGCTGAAGAACAGGCCGGCTTTCGAGCACGACACAGTACTAGAGAGCAAATTTTCAACCTTAGAATCCTCTGCGAAAAGTACTTGCAACACCAAGACGATCTCTACCATGTCTTTATTGACTTCAAGAAGGTATTTGACAGGGTATGGCATGCAGCTTTATGGGCAACCATGAGGAAATACAACATTGGTGTCAACCTTGTTCGAGCCATAGAACATCTGTATGACAAGGTCCCCAGCGCAGTCCTTATGAATGGCACCCAAGGGGAATGGTTTCACACCACCATTGGAGTCCGCCAGGGCTGCCTTCTATCATCCACTCTATTTAACATATTTTTAGAGAGGATCATTACTGACACCCTTGAAGATCACATAGGAACAGTCGGCATCGGAGGTAGGACAATAACAAATTTACGCTTTGCAGATGATATCGATGGTTTAGCAGGGGATGAACAGGAGCTAGCTGACCTAGTGAGCCGCCTTGACAATACATCTGCGTCCTACAGAATGGAAATTAGTGCTGAGAAAACGAAGCTAATGACCAACAACACCAATGGCATCAACAAGAAGATCACAGTGAATGGACAATGATTAGAAACAGTGTCCAAATTCAAGTACCTGGGTTCAGTTATCAAGGATGAGGGATCCAAACCTAAGATCATTTCAAGGATTGCCCAGACAACAGCAGCGATGACAAGACTGAAACCAATATGGAAAGATAAAAACATCACCCTTTGTTGTGTCAATATTTCTATGTGCATGCGAGACATGGACTCTTACAGCCGAACTACAAACAAGCCATGGAAATGAGGTGCAATTGAAAGATTCTTTGCATCCAAGGATATCATACAAGGACCATGCAACCAACAAAGAGGTCCACAACAGAAACAAACAAGTCATCGGGCCCTATGAAGATCTCCTAACAATGGTAAAGAGATGGAAGCTGAAATGGTATGGGCACATCCGACATGACAAAGACCATCCTGCAAGACACCGTTAGGAGAGCAAGAAGACGAGGAAGATAGAGGAAGAGGTGGGAGGACAACATCAAAGAGAGGTCAGGCCTGGACTTCTCAGAGACACAAAAGGTGGCAGACGACATGAAGAAGTGGAGACGGTTTCAAGGTCATCAGTGGTGCCCCAACGACACTACGGGTTACGGGATGGATGATGATGATAATTCTTGAATACTGAAAAGTTGTTGTTCGCGACATGCAATTAAATATTTTGTTACTTCTCTCTTGTTTGACCTATATTCTTTATGTAGTGTGATTATGAATATATTATTATTGTTCAGGTACACGTATAATTATTGTGGTGTGGTGTATTTAAACCATGTTGAAAAACAGACTGTTGAAGAGGATGAAGAAGTGGACTGATGAAATTCTGTACAGATGCTAATTACACGTGTATTTCATATGCAAAGTATTACAGTTTTACTCTTTTTCCTCAGTTTCACCCTAAAATAGACCAGTCCAAAAACTCATTACTGTATGTTCACCCACCTATAAATAGTATTAAATACAATATAAATTTGTTAATATGAACTTCAATAATACAAATACCTATCATAACTTGGATCATTACTCGGTGCCGTTGTGCAATTTCTGAGCTACTGGCAAATATGACATTGCTATCTATCCATCATTCTTTGTTAAGTGTTTCTCTGGTCCCTCCAACTCATAAAAATAAGAAAACTCTATTGTGTGTAAATCCCCACGAAACCTGAGCTCAGAAGCAGTACCGTATTATGATAACAATAAATTCAGTTCGGATGTCATACTGTAGTCGGGGATCTAATAACAAGGTAGAACAAGTATATCACAGTTAATTTATTTCAACAATATGTTTTATCATAACAGTAAAGCTTATACTCAGGCCCAGCTATTGTGCCCGGCTTTCATACTGCTGTCCGGGTCGCGAGCGGACAGGTCCTGTGTCCGTGTTTGCTGTCATACTGCTCCACCCCATACTACTACTATTGACACAGCCAGCCTAATTGTAAGTCTACACTTGCTACACCTACAGTACAGGGGCTTCTGTCCTGAGTTGGTCAAGACCAAATGCAACTGAATCAACTTTGGCCTGTGTAAATAATATATAAAATTGTATATATTAGCTACACGGGCCCAAGCTGATCCAGTTGCCTGTGGTATGGGGCTTTTGTCTGGCTGAGTAGGTCGAGTCGAGACAACAATGATCGACGGACAAATTAAATGTACGAATAATATAGAATGTTGTTAACGGACACATATCTTGTTGATGACATTCATTGCAACAACACAATCTTTCAAAAACACCATGACAAACAGACTATTTACGACAATTTGTTGTTTAACATACCTTCAACTCTGTTGTCGACAAACTGTTTCCACGGAAGCAATGTTTTTTTATCGGTGACAGGCATTGACATAATACAAGCTCCGCCTCTTCAGGTCACGACCTCGGAACTAGCCGAAAGCTGTTCAGGAAGTGCACTGACCAGCGACATCGAGTGTCGAGTGTTGTAAACGTTGAAGCGTTGATTTCAAAATTGCGTCTTCATTTAGACATGCACGTTTGGCTGGTCGGTATATGTTAGAATATATATAGTTTACACTAAATAATTTGTATTGCTTAATCTTACCTCCATGAACTCCACAATTTAGAAACCCTTGCCTAACCTTCTATTACCTTCCTAATTGTAATGTACAACTGTCCACAATCAGTTAATTGATGTCCTCTCCAATGTTATTGCTGGTATGCACTTACACCCTAGCCAGTTTCCTTCATGATTTCCCAATTGTCACTGACACCTGTCCTGTTGTTTTAAAATCTACCCTAACGAAACCAAGGTGCCACAGTTATTTCTGTAATCATTACTATGTGCTGACAAATCAAGCAAATTCAAACACAATAATACACAGAGTAAAAGTTCTGTTTGAAAATGAATGGTGACAGGACAATAATGCATTAATATAATAATATTGATTTTAAAATTGCAGTCTACACATTAAATAAAATGGCACATCTTTTTTAGTGTCTGGTGGTTTATAGTTATACGTCAGAAAGATATTACATCAGAAAAGTATTTCTGATGGTTTCTGATGCTTTAGACGTCAGAAAGCATTTCTGAAAAGGCAATAGATACCGTGGTATTTACCGTCTCGTCAGAAACTTGCGAACCCTGCTTTGAATGATGGGAATCTTTAAGTAGACATCCTTGTATTAATAAAGTAATGTTATTTTTAATGCATTTATGCACAACTCTAAAGTTTGTGACTCAACTCGTAAATCTAACACTCTGAAATTGAAAAGCATTATCATGTGTAATTTTTATATCACTTTTCTGCCTCAGGTTACTAATTATTTATTCCCTGAGCACTAAGTGATTTAGTTGCTACCACCATCCGAAAAAAGCAGTATATATATAAAATAGAAATATCGAACCCTAAAAAATATTTGTTTCTGTTTAATATTATACATGTACTGTTTTTATTAGAACACTTAAACAATCAGATCGTCTTTTCATTGCAGCTATACACCAACTGATGAGTGCGAGGGTGAACCTGGCATCTTCATCGCTCCCCTACTACTGAAGCCTGAGCACTGTTATTTCGAAGTTGTGATACTTGATCCTGGAGAAAGTGGATACATAAGTGAGTGGGAAATAAAAACGGGTACAAATCAATAAACAAAATTTTATTACATTATTTGCATCATTGGCTTGTGCCATATTAAAAGCAAAAGCTAATGGGAGAAAATGTTGCAATGGAATAGTTTGACTAACGAGGGAGCCTAATCTAGCTTCATCATCGGCAGCCAATATGAACAGCCAGTTTCCTTCCACAGTATCGGCATGCAAACTCTGGCTGCTAATTTGTTCGATTTGCAAGCACAGGTATCTGTATCTATGACAACAGCTGAATATGACGTCTATACATCGTGTATGTCTCTGCACTGTACAGAAGACGTGACGGATGATAGCACGGTAGACCTTGCATTTTGTAATCGTTCGCATAGTCGTCTGAACGCGGCAGAGGCCGACTGAATTCAAGCTGACAGTTCTTTGCTGATAGTTCTTTGCGACGTTAAGTGGCGTACCATTGAGCAAGATCGTCGGTGTTGTGTACGGTGTCCCGGGAGCGGGTTAATGCAAGACCTCAGTTTTCGAACCCTGATAGCAAGTCCAAAAGATGCAGAAGCAGTGGAAAACCTATCTAGTATCATTTGCAGATCAACCTCAGAATGTTACACAAAGCCTGTATCGTATAGAAGGTCCCGAACACACAGTTGTCGTACTTTCGTCTTCACTTTGAGGTGGAACACATTGAAAAGCCTTCCTTAGGAGCGTGTTGTTATATAAATGCCTTTGGTGGTGTCACAATTTGAAACTTCAAGCACTGCAGCCAAGAAGAGAGTAAACAGTGTTGGCGCTAGGATGCAGCCTTGTTAAACTCCATGTGCGACAGGAAATGCATCATCTCACAGTCATCTCACAGTCAATGACCTGTGCTTGCATGCCCTCGTGAAATGCCTGCAGCATCAATATGAACTTGTCAGGGCAGCCAAATTTCAAGACAAGTCGCCAGAGACAAGGTCAACTGATCAAGTCAAACGCTTTTGGAAAATCAATGAATGCTATGTAAAGCAGTTTGTTCTGTTAGGCTGCCTTTTCTTGCAGCTGTTGTAAGGTGAAGATCATGTTATTCGTGCTACGTGATGAATGAAATCCACACTGTGCTTCTGGAAGGACATCATTTGCAACGACCAGCAATCGCTGGAGCAGAATTTTGCAAAGATTTTGCTTGCAATGGCCAGTAGCGAGATTCCGTGATAGTTGCTGCAGTCCTGCCATTCTCCTTTACGTTTGTAGATGTTCACAGTCAGCACATCTTTGAAGTCCTGCAGCAGTTCACCAGACTCCAAGTACTGTTGACCAGATTGGCAACAAGGGTGTCACCTCCTTGTTTGTACACCTAAGCGGGGATCCTGTCTAATCCGGCTGCCTTATTGTTTGCAGTGGACGCAATTGCTTGTTCGATCTCTTGTTTTGTCAATGGACCAGCTCCTCGTAAAACCGTTCTTTTGCTGTATCACTGCTTGGCAGGGTCGGAGCGTTGTCTGATTGGATGCAGATGTGCATTTTCATGAGGGGTCTGAAATCGTCTTTAGGTGGTTCAATAATGTTCTCTATCAATCGTTTTGCAATGATTCGCAGATGCAGGAAAGTTGCATGAAAAGGGATTGCTAATCAAGCAGTCCTGTAGAAATATGTATAACAAGATAATGTTTTTGTGAGCAGTAAATTGACTTAGGTTTTTATTTATCCTACAGAACTGAATACACTGTATAATTAAAATACAATTCTTTTTACTTTGAATATACATTAAGTAGTTTTTGTTATATACATATTTATAATATTAATAATGTAATGCTTTAGTGTGCTAGTGTTGATGTCTTATTTTTTCAACTATTTCAGTTTAACCTGTGCTCCTGTACATTTATTTTTTAAACACAAAATGCAATATATTTCAGTGAATCGTATTTTGAGTTTTATTAATTGTGACATGTTTAAAATAATGCATGATAATTTCTTTTTTGTGAATACTGGTGTATTTTTGCGAATCCAGGACAAAAGCCCCAACAGACAATAGTCCCAATTACAAAAGCCCCATTGACAAAAGCCCCATGGACAAAATCTCTCTCTGGACAAAAACCCCATCGACAAAATCCCCACAATCTAAATACAAAGTACTGTTTATGACAGAACAACACAACGACTCATAATAAAAGCTTCATATTTATTATTTATCTTGGCAATAAAATGGGACAGTCCAGCCAGATCTCTCTGGGGCCAGCTGTGACACCCTGAGAACTGGATGCGAGACCCAGATATTTCACATGACAGGACTGCGGTCCTGGGACAGCTACTTACATACATACATATACATATCCTCTTCGGTCTTCAGGCAAAATCTGCCTATGTACCGCTCTTGGCTAGCCTTAGTGTGGCTTTGTAGTCATATTTTACTGCCTGGTTTCGCCAGTGTTTGTCTAGTCGATTTTTAAGCGTATTTACTGACGGTGCAGTGACGACGGTGTCCGGAAGTGAATTCCAAATATTAATGACTCTCTTGCTAAAGAAATGCCTCCTTAATTCCCATTTACTCCGGTCCTTGAACAACTTTAGAGAATGACCCCGTGTGCCTTCGTATAAGTCTTTGTTAAACATATCGTGCGAAAAGGTAAAAATGCCTTGCAAGTATTTATACACATCAATAATATCTCCTCGTAAATTTAATGCCTTTAATCTAGATTCATAATCTAAATGTCTCAGTACTGGGACCATCCTAGTAGCTCTTCTCTGGACAGCCTCCAGAGCATCAATATCATGCTGATACTGCGGTGACCAGACTACACACCATATTCCAATCTTGCCTCGTTGAAGTTTTGTGATATATTTTTGTATCGTCTGCGAAAATCTTCATGTCACATGTTACAACATTTGTTAAATCATTAATATATAGTATAAAAAGAATAGGTCCAATATTGCATCCACACATTCTCCATCATCTAATATTTTGGTCCAGTCTTCCAATGTTGAGATTAGTTGTGTGGTACATGATCTCCCAGCAATGAAACCATGCTGCTGGTCTGCAACTAATTTGTTTTTTTCCATGTGTGTTATTATGGCATCTTTGACCAGGGATTCCATGACTTTACATGCCACTGCCGTCAAGCTAACTGGCCTGTAGTTTGCCGCTAGGTGTCTACTGCCTTTCTTGAATATTGGCGATACATTTGCAATTTTCCAGACTTTTGGTAGTATGCCTGTATCCAGTGACTTCCTGAATATGATGAACAGTGACATTTTTAATTCTTTAGCAAGCTCTTTTAGTACCCGGGGATGTATGCCATCAGGACCTGGTGATTTCCCGATTTTGAGGTTTTCTAATTTCTTTTCAACATCGTCAGCAGTGAAGTTGATATCATCTAGATTATCAATTCCCTGATGCTCCTCAAATGTTGGCACATTTATTAGGTCTTCTCTAGTAAAGACATCACTAAAGAATTTACACAGGACCTCTGCCTTCTCTTTATCGGTGGTTGTCAGTTCTGCATTTTCATCCGTTTGGAGATCACCAACTCTTGGTCTTGTTTTCATCTTTGACCGAGCATAGCTCCAGAAATGCTTTGGGTTACTTTTAATATCTTTTGCTATGGACTGCTCCAGTGTCTTGACTGTTTGTCCAGTAGCCTTTCTTGCTTGATTCCTAGCTTTGGTGTAATCTAGGTAGTCTTTCCATTCCTTTGTCCGTAGGTACTTTTTCCAAGCCCTATATTTCTTTCTCACTTTGTCCAGTGTTTTCGCATTCATCCATACTGGCTTATATTTTCTTGTTTGCCCTGATTTCTTCTTTGGGATACACTCGTGCTCTGCCTGTTTAAGCCTACTTATAAGCAATTCCCAGCTCTCCTCTGCATCAAGATTCACGAATTTGGTTTCCCAGTCATCTTGCAGCATTCCTCGTAATTTTTTATAGTTTCCTTTCTCATACAGAAATGATTTGCCACTTTGACCTGTAACTGGTGTTTGACATTGATACGTGAATGTGATCAAACAGTGATCGCTCTTTCCGAGAGGATCCTTTACATCGTAGTTGTTTACCATTTCGTCTTCATTTGTAAATATCAAGTCTAATAGATGTGGGACTTTGTTTACCCTGTAGCGTGTTGGTTCCATGATATGTTGTGTAAGAAAAGCATCTCTAATGCTTTCCAGGAACTGGTTTTCTGTTCTGCTTGTTTTCTCACAAATCTTTGAATCATCCACCCAGTCGATATGTGGATAGTTAAAATCTCCCATTATTAGGATGTGGGAAGCATTTGCCTCGTTTATCTTGCCTATTAGTTGGCATAACTTTTCATTATTGGTATCACTGCTGTTTGGGCTACGGTATATGCACCCAATAAGTATCTTATCTTTTCCGGCTAATCGTACCTCTGCCCAAACACATTCTTCAAATGTTGCAGCATCATTTATGGTACACTCTGTAGGTTTAAGTGTCTTATGAATATATAGGCATATTCCCCTACCATCTTTCTCCAAATTTGAGAATAATTCATACCCTTCTAGTTGAAGTTCACATGGTACTATGTTGAACCTACATTTCTTTGGTTTTACCTCTGTGATTCCTATAATCATTGGTTGTGATTGTGTCACTTGTGATTGTCTCTCCTTCTTGCTTACGCTTCTCCAACTCCTTCATCAATCCTCTGTGCTCCTCTCGTTGTCTCTGAGTCATGTCCGGAGCAATGTGTATATCCTTCAATACCTCTGCATCGTCTTTCTGTTTGGATATTCTCAGTGATTTCACCCTTTTCATAATGGCCTGTTTATTTCTCTCACTGCCAAAGACTACCTGACTGGCCGAACATTCCTTCTTGTTTCTTGCCTAGTCGGCTGACTGACTTTACATCTGGTTCCTGCACTTGCAACTTTCTGAATATTGACCTCACTTTGTGTTCGTCATCCCTTTTGCATTCTCCAATGTCTGGGCTATTTGATTCTGCTACCTCATACATTATTAGGTTTGTTCTGCGTTTTTCTATCTCTTGGTCTCTCCTGAGCTCTGCTATTTTTGCATCCGTCTTAGCTTCCATTGCATTCTCTATGAGCTCGACCTTTTTTGTCATAAAGTCCACCTTCGTTTCTGTTTCATCTTGTTTGACTTTTACTGCACATACCATTTTGTAGATTTTTGCTGCTGCACCATTGCACTTGTCACAAATTCAGTGCACGCTGTTCCTTTCTTTGACAAGGAACTCGTAAACTTGTTTGGAGATGTTCTGGCACGCATTGTGGTACCACTTTTCACAAATTTCACAAGCCATAGCTTTATGCTTTCCCTTCACATCTTTCAAACAGACATTACATTCATTTACATGAGTATTTTGGCTTGTGCTCCTCTGCTTTCTTGCTGTTGCCATTTTTCTTATTTGTATTTGATTGAATATTTAGTTCTATTTATCAGATTTTTACCTATGTCAACATATAGCTTTGTCAATCTGATTCACAATTTTAACCTGCATTTCAAGTGCTTTGTACTTGAGAAGTACGTGCAGGGAGGCAGGATTTTGTGCTACCACTGCATTTGAAAAGCAGTCTATAGATAGTATTGTAGATGTACTCCAGGGCGACTCTGGGGAAACATCCTGCCGAAAAGCCTGTCAGTGAAAAGATAACATGCAGGAGTGCTCCTGTCCAAAATTGTGTTAATATCGCTTTGCTTGTCTTACTTTTTGTCACATACAGACTTTAAATAGGCCTAGTGATCTGTTTCGTCTCCATGTTTAACTAACTTATATTAAATGACCTTACCTGCATCCCTATTTGTAAGTTGTGCACCTACCTCGGAAGTGAAGAAAAATAACAAAGATGGCCGACAGTTTGGCGGGAATCCGGAGATGTTAGTTGGAAATTAAAAAACTTCGGGTACATCGCATCGGTAGCGAAAACTCACTGATCAAGCCGATATTTATAACTAGTACCCATTTAGAACACTACCCGGGAGGTAAAATTCTCTTTTAGCGATTTCCGGACCGAACAAGAATGGCTACAGTACGGAGCTTTTTAGGTAAACATTTCGTCAAACCGGAAGTCATCACCCAAGCTACTTCATCGTGATTATGTGACTGTGGTCACATGACCAGAGAATCCTGGGGTCTGCATCCCTCTGGGTATCCAGGCAGCCCAAAAAGAGGTGTTTAGACCGAATGCCCCAAGATATAAGGATGGGATGGAAATTGGATAATACATTTGTTAATCAACAACCAACCAACCAGTTGTAGTATAACAAAGACAATTATTACTCATAATCTTGCCTGTGAGGTAATTATAGTTGGTTCTATCAACATGCTGAAATACATAGTAGCTTCTAACGTAGGAAATATATAAATATGTATAAGTAAACAAGACAGTTATAATTGTACACACTCAGTTAGTGCCAAGACTATGACTTAATATACATACATACTTGGCCGTGACTATGTAAATAGGTGATACAGCACATAACGAATACATGCATGTTTGTAGTGCCGTACATCAATATGTATAAGTATAGTAGACAATTATAATTGTACACACTGAATTAGTGCCAAAATGGTATGACTTAATATACATGCATGCATAGAGTTGACAAAGTGGCTTGTCTTGGCCATGAGTACATGACTATGTAAATAGGTGATATAGTACATAACGAATACATGCATATTTGTAGTGCTGTACATCCTAAGAACATTATCACACATCCATGTTGCGTTTACATTCATTGTACTTGCACATCAGAATACTTATCAGTACTAGTCATATACTACATTACTAAATCATGGTTGTCACAAATGTGTAAGTATTGCTGCACACTTATCACACCTCTTATCTGAAGTGATATTAAACCTTGACATAAGTAAACCAAATGCCTACTGGATATGTCTTTATGGTAGAATACTTTAACTGTAAGACACTAAAACAGTGTGTGCCACAAAATAGATGAGAATTTCTTCTGGTAGAGTTGGGTGTGTAGGACTTCATTGGAGACATATCTGAGAATCTTCTCAGTGCTCTAAAATCTGCTTCATATACTCTCCGGGTAGACTTGTTTATTGACTTATCCCATAAATGTCCAACTACCCTACCTAATATCACATCACATCCGAGTGCATGGACACTGGCAAGGTTTGAGTGTGGCCCCGGGTGCAAGCTGTCTGAATCTGCTGGCCTGGAACTGAGATAATGCATCAGCAATGTCATTATTCATACCTGGGATGTGTTTAGCAATAATTATAAAGTTCCCAGATGCAGCACACCATGTTAAGCTGGACTTTAGATCTACCCTTGTTAGTGATATGGACAGTAGCTTCATTATCACAGTAGAAAATATTTTTTCTTGCCCTTCCACTTCTCTCCCCATAGTATAACTGACACTACAGTAGGGTAAAGCTTCAAAAATGCTATAGACAGCTGCTCATTATCTTTGAGCATCAACTCTGGAGGCCATCTGCCATGAAACCACCTGTTTGTAAAGAAACCACCATATCCAACAGTGGCAGCAGCATCTGTAATCTGTATTAGTGCCCTGCGTGGGCCTAGAATTTGATCCCAAGCCCGGCCCGCAATTAGCAGTTAAGAGTCCAGGCCCGGCCCAGGCCCGCAATAATTTTTCAAGCCCGGCCCGGCCCAGGCCCGCAAACTAGAACTTAGGCCCAGGCCCGGCCCAGACCGTGAATGTTTGGCCCAGGCCCGGCCCGCAAGTTTCAGGCCCGGCCCATACCCGCGGGCCAAAGATGGGTAAGCCCGCGGCCCGCAAGCCCGCGGCCCGCAAAGTTTAAAGAAGATAAACCTATAATATTATAACAAAGACGAAAAACAAATAAACTGTAAAACAGTTTATTTGTCCATAGTGTGCTGGACGAGTTCTAAAAATACAGCACCACCAACTTCTTCAAACGGACGAATATCCTGAAGAAAAATAAAGAAAAACTTCTTAGTGTCATGACTATTAAATATGATAAGATTTGTTATATTTGACTTTAATGTATTGGCTTATGGTTAGGGTACGAGATTTGTTTATCTAACCCTGACTTAACCCTTATGCAAGCCATAACCCCAATTTACATTGTTAATTGAATTAGGTCAACTAAGTTAACATAATTTAATATGATATTTCAATTAAATGTCACCCACTGGCACTGATACCCAGTGGCATTTCCAGCAGGCCTGCAGTCACTAGCCTGAGACAGACCGGTTCAGACATGTGTGAATTAGTA
Organism: Lamellibrachia satsuma; assembly: GCA_033239005.1. NCBI lineage: Eukaryota > Metazoa > Annelida > Polychaeta > Sabellida > Siboglinidae > Lamellibrachia > Lamellibrachia satsuma. Next base: position 495,196 of record BSQZ01000009.1, read on the forward strand.
CAAGTGTGAATGAATTAGGACTGGGGAGAAATACCAATTACCAACTGGGTTGGGTACTGGGTAGTGGACTAGTGGCCTAGTGGGCACTTGGCAGTGGGCAGGTCATTCAGGTGGGCAATGTTTGGAGGGAAGACCTAGACAATAGAATGTCCACTGGTAGGATCAAAGTTGATGGTTAATCATGGCTTGATTGCCTCTGCAAATATTTCTAAAGTAAACATTTGGGGCTGGCTACTTCCAGCCAAGTGAACTTATGGGGCCATTAGATTCCATGCAAGGTCTCAATTTGCAACTATATAATACTAAATAAATAATTTTAAGCATTCATTAACCGGAATTACAATTTATAATCAGGTTTTATTAAACAATAAAGTAATAATCGGTGTTTTTTATGAATATTTTTATTATGTCCAGGCCCAGCCCAGGCCCGGCCCGGCCCGCTCACACTAGGCCCAGGCCCGGCCCAAGCCCGATGTGTTTAAATTGGACCCAAAGCCCGGCCCGCGCAGGGCACTAATCTGTATACAGTGTAAAGTCAACTTGGTCTAGAAAGAGGGCCACCCCATTCCATTCAGCGAGAAATCTATGCCACATAGCTGTATCTAGTCTCCCACATTGATGTAATAGTTTCACAGAGGCTGCCAAAGATAAGAGATAAGCTACAAAGCTTAGACCCTTTGGAATTACTCTGGAAGCAAAATTTTAGGTGACCCAATAAGCTCAACAGCTCCCTCTTTGAAATACTATGCTTATTTTTGAAAATATCCATTATAGTGATTATCCTGCTAAGTTTGTCATCAGGCAACCTTGGCTTCCATTCTATCAGTGTCTATGAATATCCCTAAATATTACAACTGTACAGTAGGTCTCACAGTCTTATGCGGGGCTGTTTTATTAAATACCAAGGTTAACTAAGTCATTTTTCTCTGCCGTGGCATTGGGTGGATATATAGTTAAAAAGTCGTCTAATAAGTGTAACATAAAATTAATTCTATAGTTATGCTGAGCTTGCCAACAAATTGCTTGTGAAAGCCAGTAAAAAAATGTTGGACTGGAGCGGCTGCCACAAACTAGCCTAGTATAGAAAAAATATTCTCCATTCCACTTGACTCCATAGTGATGGGTGGATAGGAATCTGCTTAAATGCATCTACTACAGTCTTACATAACCAAAATCCCTGACCCTTATCTAGGATTCCCATTATAGCATCATCTAATTTAACATAGGACAGAGTATTCCTCTTTGTTGATTAGCTCATTTAAACTAGTCTGTTTGTCACTGTTATGTTGGGCAGATAATATCAACAATGAGACGCATCTTCCTGGAATAGGTGCCGTCAGCTAAACCCAGGGGACTTACTTTGTATAGTGAGAATGGGACATGTTATGAAAAGACCTACCAGGAACCCTTTCTTCACTTCTTTAATTTTTAGTTGACTGATTATTTTGGGCTTTGCTTTTGCTTACAAGTTATTTAGACCATACAAACTGGCCACTGGTGCCAGTGGTGGCTCACTAATCCCAGTGAAGAAGGCTTCCCTCAAACCTGTGATGAATTTTGTCACAAACGCCTTATCTGAGCACCCCACTAGTTCCCCTCCAGTCTGTCTATGGCAATGGGTGTGGGAGTCACTGTCTGACTGCCAAGGGTGTTCGTCACCTTCACTGCTACTTGTGTAGGAGTCACAGTCCATCAGTAGTGTCTGTTTTTACTAGTCATTGTGTTGATCTAGTGGTGTTGTGTGTTGTCTTAGCTTGGTGTCCATCAGACATGTTTCTAACATCTGGTCTGGTTGGAAGGATACACTGGTATGTGGTGCCCCTCAAGGATGGCTGATCACAGGGCAGGTGACACGGTCTCAACATCCGATAGATTTTGGACGGAATCCCTGATGTCGAACACGGCCATCTGTACCGAGTCGGAAAACGCTGGTTCAGATCGTAGATACTTCTTGCTATTCAAGGTTGAACTGACACGTCCATCACAGCCGGTGCATCCGTATCCGTTCGTGCAGCCAATGAAGGTAAGGGTACCATGCTTGCCCGAGCGGTTCCCTTTCCATCGGAGGGGTGTCGTGAAGTGATAATCTCCCGTATCTGTGTTGTCTGACATGGAACTTTGTAGTGCTTGCACAATGTCAGTCAGTGGCTTCCCACTACTGATGGAGGTGCCACTGGGCTGTGGGAAATCGCATTCTGCCGCTGTTATGTTGTTCTTACTCGCTTGAGCCAGAATCTGACCTCCCACCCAAGAAAAAACATTAGAGCCAGTAGGTTGGTGCCGCTGTCGTGCTCTGGTAGCGATCCCGTTGAGATCTGTGGAGGTGATGGCGGCGGCCTCGTGCGGACAGCACTGGCACTAGCATCAGGCGTAGATTGATTGTCAGTCTCGTTGGCAGTTATCCTCGTAAATTCGCACAAACTGTGCCTTCTTCATGCCAGTAGGTAGTTTTATGCAACGTTCCTCGATGCGCATACGGGGTGAAGCTGCTAAACAGTTGGCAGGGAGTCCAAGTTCAACATCCCAGCGACGTTGTTCCATGGCTGGACTCGTTCCAGGGTCCATAGGCTTAGTCACTGGCGTGATGTTTTCATCCAAGACCAAGAAGTCCACAGAAAGCGGTGCTGCCGAGGGCGAGTAAATAGATTCTCTACGACGGTGATCTGCTGGTAGATATCGTCGTTCTACTGCGCTTCGTATAGGTCGTTTCAAGTACATAAATGTGGATTAAAAGCAATGTATAAAAAATGACGTGTTTCCATGTTCATGCTACGGGACAAAGATGGCCCAATGAACAGATGTTGCCAGATTCCACTGCTGGGATAATGCATCTAATTGGTCAGATGCCCCCTGCAGTGAGGAAATATAAGGGGTGCTCCCAGCTCCCATAGCAGGGTCAATGCTTGTAATTGGTCAGAGGCCTCTGTGGTGAGGGGATGAAGCTTTTAATTGGTCAGCTTTCATTCCCCCAGGCCCTTGGTAAGGATGGTCCCTGGCCTCCGGTAGGCTCCCAAGATGCATCGGTCAGTTGTTCTGTCATAAACCACGCACAATGATAACACTATGCTTCAAATTGCACAATGTATTACTGATATTAATTATGTATACAGTTTGTTAGAAGTTTAGATTTGCATGGACATAAGCCCTAACGGACAAAAGCCCTTGGACAAAAAATACCTCTGGACAAAAGCCCTCACCTTTTCAGAGGGGGTAGCCTGAGTGGGACAAAACCCCTACTGGCCATTGGCTTCAGTATGAGCAGACATTAATTGGGTGTGGTTTCTTTTAGCTTGCTTGATATTTTTAATTTCAATGTTTAATCACAATGAGTACTATATAACCTGTCCCTTCACCCCGTCCCTTCACCTCGTCCCTTCACCCCATCCCTTCACCCCGTTACCATTTCGTGTACTGATATTATTCCCATTTTGCCTACCCTGCATTTGGATAGCTCTCCCATTTCCCCAACTCTCAGTGATTCACCCTCTCAATGTGCTTATATTGATATTGTTCCCACTTCACCTAATGAGCATTAATGACCATTGAAATTTAATAATAAAAAAGGTAATTTAATACTTATAAAATATGCTTTGCAGAATCAGAGTCTTTCTTGAGTTAAATCTCTAAGTACTTTTAATTATACTTTTTTATACACAACAAAATATATTTCTACAAAGCCACTGTTTATACTGAATTGCTAAAAAGAAGCCACATCCAATTAACATTTGCTCATGTCGAAGTCAGGAGCTAGTAGGGGTTTTGTCCTACCCCCTCAACTGGGTCTGGGCGTAGGTCTTGTGTAAACATTGACCTGTGTCTTATCAAAGCATGCCAGCTTTTATGAAAATATACCATGGTAAATGCCATGGTATACCATGGTGTTTTGAAACAGGTAAACCATAGTAAATCATGGTAAACCATAGTAAAATACCTTGTTTTGAAACAGGGAAGCCATGGTAAAATACCATGGTGTTTTGAAACAGGTAAAATACCTTGTTTTGAAACAGGGAAGCCATGGTAAAATACCATGGTGATTTGAAACAGGTAAACCATGGTATACCACAGTTTACCATGTAATGTCATGGTTTACCATGTAATACCATGTAGTATAATGAAATACCATGGTATACCGTGTTATGTATATTTTCATTAGAGTCTACTACAGCCTTGTTAACTTTTTGTCTGGTTAAAAGAAAACTGAACCATCAAAAATTCTTAAACCTCCTTACAACCACTGCCATCATGAATTTCACACAACAGTACAATGTTCAATGTGCAGGTGACATTTTAAAGAAAATAGTTTGAACATTTTTGCAGGAATCCAAAGAAACATTATAATAGTCGTCTATAAAAAACAATTGCGGTCTCACTCCAATCAGTTTGTTTACATTTGGAATACAGGTCAATTCTGCTCAGAAATCGTTCAGATTGTCATGGCTTGCTCTATTTTTGTGGGTTTATTGAAACATGCCATATACCCAATAGATTTACCTGTGAAATCATTGTATGTTTGCAAATATTTGACTGACAGACATTTTCAGACAGTCAGTTAATCCTTGTGTGAAAATGTTTGCCTCAGTCAGTCCACGTCTGCCATAAATCTGACAAGGTGTGCTACTGTGGAATGTTAAATTCTGTGTTATTTGTAGGTTGGCAGCACTGAAGAAATCATAATTTTAATAATACGTCTGCGTGTAAGATAATTAACGGTTCTGTAATTTGGAATTATTTTAACACAAGACAACATACAATGTATATTACATAATTGCCTGAATGAACTTAGTATCATGTTATATTAACATCTTCTCCGAAACGCTTGCTTCGAGCAACAGGGCATCCACTTAGCAGATGCCACTGTCACTAATAAAAAAGAATGCGCTGAATTGGCTGTTTGCCTAAGTTCCTTAAGGCAAACAAAACACAATCTATAGTCGTGCGTGTTTGATTCCCTGTCTGCCAGAGTACACGCCAAACCGATGTCCGGTGGTCAGACCAAAGTTACGTCTTGGAACAATATGATATGACTGATCTGAATACTGAAACAGAGGAATTGTATGGAAGAATATATATATTTTTAATCCTAAATACATGTACGTGGCCAACCTAATGGTGGATGATACAGGAAACTTAATAATATATGTGTGGAATGATCAGGGATGAGATTTTTCCGTTTTTTCCAGGGCCGAAAATAATGTTTGTGTGATTAGTGTGAATCCAGTTTTAAAAATCTGTGGGGTATAGGGTGATCGTATTTTTCGGTTCGTGTTTTTGCTGGAGAACTCTACCCACGTGTTACTTCCCATTGACATGATCAACAAACATTTCTCCAACTATTTTCGATATGATCACTGACTGGATGATTATGCAGTGTGTTGGCCCTCTCCACCAATGGGATCATTTGAAAGAAACAAGACTTGCATCTGCGCATCTTGCCAATGGCTGCCAAATGAACAGGAAAGGTATAAATCACTTCATTTGAAAATCCAGTTCATATATGTCCCACTGAAAGCCATCCACTCTTACAACCACACAAATGGCTAATAAAGTATGATCATTTTATCAGTTTCATGAATATTTTCTTGCCCTATCTATTAATTTGGTCAGAAATCGATTTTAAAAATAGGTTATTTTTCATTATCCATGTATCCAATCAAGGGCCGAAAATTGTAATTAGGGCCTACGTCGACTCTTCCTCAATTTTTCTCAATTCATGATGACACACCAAATTCAGAGTCTAATTTATATCCAAAGTTGTTTTCATATGTGTCCCACCTATTAATTCATTAAGAGGGTAATGCTACAAGTCACATTACTAGCTTTTTCTCTCCAGGAAACCAGACTTGCCTCCAGCGGATGTCTTAAGGAAGAGAACTTCACCTTCTTCTGGAAAGGGAAGCAGCCTGAGGAACCTCGCTTGTACGGGGTTGGTTTTGCTGTCAAGAACTCTCTCCTTGATTCTGTGGAGCCTCCCACTAGTGGCACTGAGCGCATCCTATCTATCCATCTCGTCACTGCTGCAGGGTGTGTCCACATCTTCAGCATCTACGTCACTACATTGGGGGCCTCTGTTGATATCAAGGACCATTTCTATGATGAACTTGACAGCCTGATTGGCAAGATTCCCAATGTTGAGCCGCTCATCCTTCTTGGCTACTTTAATGCCAGAGTAGGCGCAGACCATCAGTCATGGCCGTCCTGCATTGGACACCACGGCACTGGGAGGATAAATGACAACGGACAAAGATTATTGGAGCTATGCTCATTTCATGGTCTTTGCATCACCAACACCTTCTTCCAGTCAAAGCATCAACACAAAGTGTCATGGAAACATCCAAGGTCTCATAAATGGCATCAACTAGACCTCGTCATCGCCAGACGCTCTGCTCTGAACAATGTCCTAGCAACACGTTGCTACCACAGTGCAGATTGTGATACAGACCATGCCATGGTGTGCAGTAAAGTGAGACCCTCTCTACGTAAGCTGTACCGCTCCAAGCCCACAGGTCGCACTCGCATCAGTGTTGCTGAAACTGCAGACCCCCAATGAAGGGAGCAGTTTGTAGCCTTCCTTGAGCAGTCCCTTCAGGACCTTCCGGATCAGGACGCCACAGCAAGGTGGAACACCCTCAGTAATACCATCTACAATGCAGCGATAACTGCATTTGGTAAGAGAGAAAGACCAAACCAAGACTGGTTCAATGCTAACCTACATGTTATGGTACCCGTCATTGAAACCAAATGAGAAGCCCTGCTTGCATACAAACAGAATCCATGTGAGAAGACACTGTCGGCTCTCAGATCTGCACGGAGCATCGCACAATGCACAGCAAGACGCTGTGCAAATGACTACTGGCTGAAACTTTGCGAGATTATCCAAAGCTCAGCCGACTGCGGAAACATACGCGGCATGTATGATGGTATCAAGAAAGCTGTTGGCCCCACTGTAAGGAAGATGGCTCCACTGAAATCCACATAAAGAGAGATGCTCACAGACCGGGATCAACAGACGGAGTAATGGGTTGAACATTATTCAGAACTGTACTCCCGAGAAACAGTCGTTACTAATGCTGCTCTCAACGCCATCAGGGACTTGCCTGTGATGGAGGAGCTGGACAACGAGCCCACAGTCGAAGACCTGAGCAAAGCTGTTGACTCCCTCTCTTGCGGCAAGGCACCAGGATGTGACAGCATACCGCCAGAAGTGATCAAGTGTGCGAAGCCCCCCTTACTACAGCACCTGCATCAACTGCTCTGTCTCTGCTGGAATGAAGGAACAGTCCCTCAAGAAATGCGGGATGCTACAATAGTCACCTTGTACAAAAACAAAGGCGACTGCAGTGACTGCAACAACTATAGGGGCATATCATTATTGAGCATTGTGGGGAAGGCCTTTGCTCGGGTCCTGCTAATCAGACTTCAGAAACTTGCCTCACGTGTCTACCCAGAATCCCAGAGCGGGTTCAGAGCAGGAAGATCCACCATCGATATGATCTTCTCAGTACGCCAGATCACTCAGCACGACGTGTTCCATTTAGATTGCAAAGCCAGTTTAAAGCACAGCTGGAAGAAATGGAAGTAAATCAGCTGATAACTAAGGTTACGGAACCGACGAAATGGGTATATCCATTAGTAACAGTGATGAAGTCAGATCAGTCATTGAGGATATGTTTGGATCCAGGATCGCTCAATGCCGCTATAAAGCGAGAACATTTTGCTATACCGACAGCTGAGGAGATATTTGCAAAGCTGCACGGCTCAAGGTATTTCAGTACACTTGACGCAACATCAGGCTTCATGCAAATCGCATTGGACGAGGAGAGCTCGTATCTGACCACATTCACCACACCTTTCGGAAGGTATCGATTCTGCAATTTTCCATATGGAATAAGTTCTGCGCCAGAAGTCTTCCACAAGAGAATCTCTGACATGTTTGGCGATATTGATGACGTTGAGACCTTCATCGATGACATCTTGATTCATGCACCGACAGAAGAGCAACATGATGATCGCTTACGCAGGGTTCTAGACCGATGTCTAGAGGTAGGCCTGAAGCTGAACAGAACAAAATGCAATACCAAGTGTGTGTCCCGATACTACCCAATCATCGGGCAGTGTGGAGCAACCACCCAACAATTCGCCGAGTCGCACAGTCAGATCGGAAGATCTGACACTGCGTTGTAGTGAAAGTGCAAGTGTGCGTCCGAAACATCTCCAGGACTTTGTGTCCAGCTAGAAAGCTGTTGTAGTTAACTCGAGAGATATAGTAAACGTGGAGATTGTAGTGGTAGAAATATAACATCTTGCTTTTGTTTGCAAAAAAGGGAGATGTTATGTAGTGTAGTGTGTATATCACACCTTGGACTGGTTGCTAGGAGACAGTGTCCTTAAGAGACTGCAACCCTAGTAGACACTATAATATAGGCTGGCAGTAGACTGATTAATGATGTGTCATGGAGGGGCACTGTAGTGAGTAGACAGTCGCCTAAATAAAGTAGCCATGTGAACTAGTACAACTGTGTTTGGGAATATTGCCTTCATTGTTATTGTATAAAACAATGTTACTCCGTAGCAAGGGACTACGTGACAGGGGGGTGAGAGGATGAGGTTAAATATCATCCACACCAAATCAGAGTATAAATTTAATGGGGACAGGCTAATTTAAAAAAATCGATCTGGCAAAGTATTTTCAGTTAAAGCTAGAATCTGCATAAGAAGACTTGAGAATTTTGATTCTATTAAAATATCAAACTTACACGTATAGTGGAACCCAACTGTCAAAATGTTGATGACACTTGTAAAACATGTTAAAAACCATGACCAGACCAGATGGATAGATGGATCAAGCAGTTTGCAGTGTAGCTGTTAGATAACCCTGTAGGGTGACCCCCACTCCTCCCAGTCTGAAATGTATTTTGTTTTAGAAAGTAAGAATTTTGCTCTTTGTGGGAGTCCTGATTTTGAACATTTTGTTTTGGCTCCAAAGTGTCAGAATTCACCACAGAACACCTTATTTAAAAAAAAATTGTGGGGAAGGTCAGGCAACAGGAGGGGGTTGCCCCTTCCCGCACCCTCCCCCTCGTCAACCTTTGGCTGATGTCCCCTCGCTTCTTTTAGGCCCTTACCATCTAGTCAAATTATTTTCAGGGTTTTTCCTCTTGTGCCTGCCACATAGAAAAATGGCTGATGCCCCCTCGCTTCTTTTGGGCCCTTACCATCTAGTCAAATTATTTTCAGGGTTTTTCCTCTTGTGCCTGCCACATAGAAAAATGGCTGATGCCCCCTCGCTTCTTTTGGGCCCTTACCATCTAGTCAAATTATTTTCAGGGTTTTTCCTCTTGTGCCTGCCACACACCTGAATGATGTAGAAATTGACAGCATTTAATGGACATGTAGAGTATGAGAATTTTCAAAATGTTCTGTGGTAAACCAATTGGTGGTATATGTAAAAAATTGTGTGTTTTAAAATCATGTTTTTGCACTGATTGACTCGGCTACATTTACACCTCAGAAGCTCCCAGATAGAACCTGAAACTTCCATTTCTCAAATATATTCTGGGGAAGCCCTCACCGACCCCCCCACAGATGGGAGGTTTAACTCCCCCCCTCTGGACTCCCCCAGCCGGTGCTACATGCCTTAGGTGTGGCTTTGCCACACAAATATAATTTCAGGTTTTTTTTGCTAAGAAGATCATTACTTGGGGTCTCATATTTATATTTTATAAAGTTTGTGGCATGATAGTTTAAGATTACTGCATATATGTAAAATGCCAAATAACTTTGAAAGTGAAGTGTGCTAACATGATATTTCAGCTGTGGGACTCATGCCAGGAAACCTGCCTGCAAGGAAGCGGTACACCTGGAATACTGACTCAGCCGCATATTACAGCAGTGATGGAAAGTAAGTGTCTGTGCCTGCCTCCACATCAAACAAACCCCCTGTAAAGGTCATAGGTTGGCCAGACTGTTAGTTAATGCCAATGCTGCATAGACTGACAGTTAAATGACAGTGTTGCCTAGACTGAGAGTCAGGGCAAGTTTCTGACCAGACAGTAAATACCTCAGTAAATAACACTAAAGTCTAATTATATTGTGTTTGAATTTGCTTGATTCATTAGCACATACATAGTAATGATTACATAAATAATTGTGGCACCATGTTTTCACTAGGCAGCTAGCTTTTAAAACAGCAGGACAGTGAAGTGAAGTGAAGTTTATTTGTTTAGATCATACATACAGAGTCAAATAACAGTTTGTACATATTTTACATAGTTTTGATGATCCAGGGAGGCCTGCACTAAGACCTGAGAGATCGCTATCGTACAAGCCTCCCTATGACTATGTATGGTGCAATAATCATTATTAGAGCTGCTTGACTAGAGTGTACATATATAAATAGATGTTGAGTTGCTAACTTTTCCTACAAATATAACAGTGCTAATTATACTAACAAATAATTAAAAAAAATACATATAGTGCAAATAATGTGAATACTGTACTATTTTTTGTGTGTGTGTAAATGTGCATAAAATGTTAATCGAATATAATTATCATTATTATCATGTAATAATTACAGAGAAGTTAAAGAATACAGAAAAAGGATAAATACATTATACTTGTAAAAATACAATTAAAATCTTGACAATAAAAATAATACATTAGTTCCAAATTTATTATTTACAAATTATATTGTGAGGAACTGTAAAACCAACTGTTTTGATAATATAGTGATAATACTACTGAATGAATATTCAGTATAATATTATATTACAAGTATTAATTAATCCAGTTTATCACGATAATGATGATTAAGGCATACCATACATTTCTAGACTTCAGCTGGCATATTCTTTTTGCAGATGTAGCAGTTATTAATATTTCATTCCAAGTCATATTTACTTATGATATATTTTTTGGAGTAATTCACAAAGCCTTGATAGGAGTGGGTGTTAATTTTCTCCATGGCAATTTGTGGAAGAACGTTTTCTTGAAGTAATTGTGGTATTGTTTGTCTGATACAAAGGCGGGCATCAGTCACAATTGGAAATCATGAAGAAAATTGGCTGGGGTGTAAGTTTGAAACCCCCATAAGTTCATACCAGCAATAACATTGGAGAGGACATCATTGAACTGAGTTAGTCCTATGGACAGGTGTCAGTGACAATTGGGAAGGCAATAAAAGGCTAGGCAAGGATGTCTTTGTGGAGTTCTTGGAGTTAAGATTAAGCAATGCAGATGTATTGATAAACTGTGAACAATTATGTTAGCAACTTTGAGATGGTCATTAAAGGCACAAAGTCCGATGGTTTTTAATGTAAAATCATGTTATATAGTTTAAACTATATCTATTCTAATGTCTCTACCGCCTAAATGTGTCATAATGAATTACAATTTAAAAATTTTATTTGACCATTATGAAGATCGACCTTGCCATTCAGCAGGAGCTGTCTAATAGGTGGATGAGAACAGACGGGTGGACCGGATTATACAGATAACACTCAGAGAAGCCGTGTAGCTACACTCTTTACAAAAATACAAACAATTAAGTAAACAAGTATATTTCCATACGGTATGCACAATTTGAAGTAATAAATAACTGAAATAAAAACGACATGGCTATCCTGGTCTGCCTATTAGGCTGCCCCTTTCAACATGCAATATGTAAACATGAATTTTCGAGTTGAATTGTTATTTTTTAAAAAGAAATTGTTGATCAGTAAAACACATTTGAGCAGTGAAGCTGTCAGAATAGACATAGTTTTTATTATACAACATGATCTTACGTTAACAACGATCAGACTTTGTGCCTTTAAGGTAAATTGTATGCATGTGCACAAAGTGCTAATAACAGCTAAATTGTTGTGTGGAGATTGTCAGGTTAACATGAAATGGTAAATTGTGAATATATTAGCAACTTTGACTCCGAGCAGGATTATTAATAAATGAATGTGTTAATTGAAAATGTTAACTAAAATAAAGTGTTGCCTAGACTGAGTGTTACACGACAGTGTTGCCTAGACTGAGTGTTACACAAGTGTTGCTTAGACAAAATGTTATACGACAGTGTTGCCTAGGCTGGGTGTTAAATGCCAGTGTTGCCTAGACTTAGTGTTAAATGACAGTGTTGCCTAGACTAAGTGTTAAATGACGGTGTTGCGTAGACTGTGTGTTACACGACAGTGTTGTCGAGACTGAATGTTACATGATAGAGTTGCCTCGACTGAATGTTACAAGACAGTGTTGCTAGATTGAGTGTTGTACGACAGAGTTAGTGTTACATACTAGTGTTGCCCAGACTGAGTGTTACATGACAGTGTTGCCTAGACTGGGTGTTAAATGTCAGTGTTGCCTAGACTGAGTGTTAAATGACAGTGTTGCCTAGACTAAGTGTTAAATGACGGTGTTGCCTAGACTGAGTGTTACATGCCAGTGTTGCCTAGACTGAATGTTACATGACAGTGTTGCCTCGACTGAATGTTACACGACAGTATTGCTAGATTGAATTGATTGACAGAGCGAATGTTACACACTAGTATTGCCTAGACTGGGTGTTACACAATATTGTTGCCTGCACTGAGTGTTAGACAGTAGTGTTGCCTGCACTGAGTGTTTCATAACAGTGTTGTAAACTTGTAATTGACCTGACTGCAGGTTACGTGCTGGCAGTGGAGTGGGTCAGGAGTTTGGCCCACCTTGGGTGGCTGGCGATGTAGTGGGGTGTGGCATCAAGTTTGACAAAATGAAACACGACGGTCTGGGGCGGACGAGAGTGCAGGTGTTCTTCACAAGGAATGGTCACAAGGTGAGTTACAGTGGGCATGTCTACAGACTGCAACAGTAAATGTAACATTCTCATGATGGTGCAGCAGCATAATGTCAAACTAACTAATCTTGAATTGTGTTGTTTCGTTTAAATTAAATTAAAAATCGCACATACACACACAGGTATTAATAATACACCTTACCAACTTATACATTTCAATGGGGATGCATACACCTGGATGAAAACATAGTAACGTACAGAGTTTTATGTCCCACATGTTTATATTGCAATATATCCATTAAAACTGCTTCCTCAACTGATTTAGCCTATCATAAATCCAGTTCATTGATGTGTGAATAGTTTATGTAACATCCGCAGTTGATTTAATAAAAAAATGCCTATTTTTGTTCAAATCATCAAACGAATTGACTTTAGTCGTTAGATCTGGTAAGTATCGAAATAGTGGATATCCAATATGGTAAACACTGTGTGGGTCAATGCTGGTCAAAGGCGTGATCTCCATCCTCTCACCAATCACATGACAAAGTTATAAAATTTCACCAAGGAACAAAATCGTGATTTTCAGCATTTCAATTTCCACTTTAATAAATGCTTGAACAAGCATTAACTAATTTAATAGTTTGTCTGATAATTTCACAAAAACTACATATAAAAGTTGCACAAAATTATGAGCTAGCATGTTGTACTGGATACTAGGTAGGTTCGGGTTTTTGCAAATTAAGCACCTTTAACTGAATCTAAAATTTTTTTTATTTTAAGGGTGATTATCTTTTATGTAATTTACAAATGTATTTCATATGTTAAGTATCACAGTTTTTCCTCAGTTTCAGACAGGGTACCCTAAAATAGGCTGTCCCCGTAGACCAGTCCAAAAATCATTACTGTATATTCACCCACCTATAAATAGTATTAAATACACTATATATATATGTTAACTCGAACTTCAATAATACAAATACCTATTATATAACTCGGATCAGTACCCGGTGTCGTAATGCAACTACTGAGTTACTGGAAAATATGATATTACTATCCACCCATCATTCTTCGTTAAGTATTTTCCCTGTCCTTACAACTTGTAATAATAATAAGAACACTTCTATTATGTGTAAATCCCCACCAAACCTGAACCCAGAAGTAGTACTGTATTATGATAAAAGTACATTCGGTTCGGATGTCATACTGCAGTCAGGCACCTGATACTGTAAGGTAGAACATTTCAAATGGCATACATTTATTTTAATACTACGTTTAAAAGCCTACACCCAGCTCCTGTACCCAGCTTTCATACTGGCTTACAGCTTTCCGGGTTTCGAACATTTGGATCCAGCACCCGTTTTTGCTGTCATACTTCCCTCTTGGGCCAACGCCCAATTTTCATACTCTGCCCAGTACTACTACTAATAATGTCTACTGACAATTATCACGTAATCCAAACTTGTAATTGAATTAATTTATTCACACACAGCTGGCCTAATCTACGCTCGCTACACTTACGGGGGCTACGGGCCCGGCTTCTGAGTTGGCCGAGACAAACAACGATCAACTGACATATCAAATGTACAAATAATATAAAATGTTGTTGATGGACACATGTCTTGTTGATAACATTCATTGCAACAACACAACCTTTTGTTGTATAAATTTGTGGTATAACGTACCTCTAACTCTGTTTACGAACTGTCTGTTTCCACAGAAACTAATACAAGCTCCGCCTTTGGGTCATGACCTTCTTGGAACTAGTTGAAAGTTATTTTGGAAGTGCACTGACCAGCGACGTCGAGTTTTGTTAACATCGAAGTGTTGATTTCAAAATTGCATCTACTTCATTTAAACACCTTTGGGCGGTCAGTATATATTAGAATAAATTTAGTTTAAACGATTAGTCTGCCTCCCTTTAAACAAATGCACAAGATTGTAAGATATGCCTTAATTCAGTTTTGGCAGTATTACGAACAAATAACATCTGCCTGCAGCTCGGCACAGTACTAGCAAACTTGCCAGCGGATGGCCTGCGCCCAGCCATTGGCATGTGTGCTGAGTCACCAGAGGGCGCTGAAGTACGACTGTGTCTGAATGCTATTTGGGAGAAGAGTGATGTAATCCTGATGTCCATTGACAACTGGGAGGAAGAATGGGCACGACGACATGACATCCGTCTAAATGGACAGGTGAGAAGCCTGGAATGTAATCAAGCACCTGTCAGTTGTCATGCTCATAGAGTATTCATATGGGCTTCTAACATGAAAATATACTATTGTGTGTGTATGTGTGTGCATTTCGAGTCGGTTAAATTATTATTTAAGTATATTTGTTGCCACAACTATTTGTATGTTATCAACATGTAAGTTGATTCCGTATTCTGTTACGATCATATTGAAAATAAGTTCCTAAAGCTCTGTAGAACAATACCAGTATTCTGACAGGTGTCTAACTTATTTTCTACATTTGTATATTATATCATTACTCACTGTTGCTGCTACAAAGCCATGATGTCGCCTACATTTCAGTTGTTGGAGTATACAGGCCGAGGGAAGAATATCACTGATGTTGGGTTAGCACAGGCTCGACATCCACTCAACACTACTAACCACTACTTTGAGATAGAAATAATCGACCCTGGCGAAAACTGCTACATTGCAATAGGACTAGCTAGGAAGGTGAGTGATTGTTACCATCGTCAGTACTCAGTTACTTAACAGTGCACACGTTTGTTTATGACTGTCAATTAAAATTAAGGGGTGATCTTGCATTCAAATATGTTTGTGGCCATGAGTTTCATATTTGCATGAATTACTGGACTGACCTAATATCATAGGGTGAAAGTAAAAAACTTAAAAGTGACAATGAAGAAACAAATCAGTTTTGATTGAATGATCTCCCTTTACCCCTTTTGTTTTGGTGTGCTGCTGAGCTTGGGTCTCCCAAGGACTGATTGAATGATCTCCCTTTACCCCTTTTGTTTTGGTGTGCTGCTGAGCTTGGGTCTCCCAAGGACTGTAGCGCAATAGAAGTATTTTATATATTATATTATTATTATTAAACTGCACTTGCCATGTCACTGAATTGTTTTTATACATTTCATTTTTTTAACAGGTCACGTTAGTTTTCAGAACTTTCTGAATAGCAGCTGTGGAAGTGTAAATAAATAGCTTGTGTGACCACATGACTATGCAGTAACACAGTTCTTTCTGTGTGCCATCGTAGGATTATCCAAAGCACAGACATCCAGGCTGGAACAAAGGCTCTATTGGGTACCATGCAGGTTGGTATCTACTAACAACACAGTTAAATGGGTGAAAAGTAAAATATTCATTTGCATTCATGCTACCCGAGTCAATTACAGGATCTGTTCACAGCATCAGTTCATAACTTAATAGGATTCATTAGTTGCACATATTTGGCATTAATTTGTCCACAAAGGGGAAGGTGGTAGGGGCGATATTCTATGCTTGTTTTGAATTGAATAGTTAATAAAGGTTTTAAGTTATTTATTTGGTGATATTTCATGATTTTAAAAACATTTTTGTGAATGTGAAAAGAATACCCAAAAAATGCCAGGTTATATAATTTTTAGAAACTCCCCAAAGAAATAAATTACATACACATAAATATGTCAGTGTCGCTGATAGCAGTCCAGATTATTTTGGTTAAAATGAACGAATTACAGCTGCTACAGCACCAGGAAGAAGTTAGCAGAAAGTTTAGTGACAACCAAAAGTGCTCTCAAAATTGTGAGACAAACTGTAGCTAGCAATTGTCCCATATACTCATACTATTTTACTCACATGTCATTTCATCTGCCATATTTGAGCATTATAAATGTTGTAGTTTTTATAAAACAAGTAATGTTTCTTGGTTGTTGGTGACAACAGAAATGTTAACAGATCATGCTTGAAATGTGATGTTTTTCTCTGGTAAGCTACGTAATATTAACAAAACATAATGGCCATTTAAAATTTTTACATTTTCTGCCACAAAGGCCATTAAATTTGAAATGATTTGTCATCTATCAAGATCAGGTTATGCCAGCTCTGTTCAATGCTCGTGTTGTCGCTTGTTGATATGTGTATACAATCATTTGATGGGTCCCTTATATAACAGGGTCGCCAAAGTTACCAGCAAATGGCACTGTTGTTGTCTATTGGTGGTTTGATATTTCTTAGCATATTATGATTTTAAAATCAACTGACACGCTAGTTGCCCCAGCCACTGTAATGTGCTGATTGTATGTGTTTGTCTGGATGAAATTAAGATGTTGAATGATATGATGCAGATGATGGCAAGATCTTCATTGGTAGTGGTGTTGGAGAGCCATTTGGGCCACGCTGTCACAAAGGTGTGTAGAATTTTTATTGTATTGCCATGAATTAAAGTTAAGTATTAAATGCATGTTGGGAGCTGGTTCTTATAGACTGGGCGAAACACCTGCTGTTTCACAATCCAGTCATGAGAGCAAGATGAAATCACATATAAAATTCATAAAAAAATTAAAGATTTGTATTACTGAATTGTTCCACTGAGCCTTTATTCGTGAATTTAAGACATTTCATTAAAATGAATGTTGTTTGTACTCAGTCACCATGTGATTTGTTAGATCAAGAGAAGAAGACAACAACACACACCAAAGTGGCGTCTCTGTATCATGAGTGCTACACGTCGATGTTTAATAATGTATATATGCATGGTGATTGGATAGATTTATTTATTCTGGTCACTGACTATTCAGTACAATAATAATGGTCAGTTTAATTAAATATCTTAAATGCACTGACAAAGGCTTGGTGGAACAATTAAATAATACAAAATTAATGTTTAATTTTTTGATGAATTTTGCTTGTGATTTTGTGTTGACCCCTGACTGGACCACGGAACTCAAGAACAGTAATGATTTCATCCGAATTACCCACAGCCTATCAGCATTCATCTAACCATCTAATCATCTAAGGTGATCATCACAGGATCCAGGTGATCCTCACAGGATCCAATCTGTCCTATTGGCTGTCAGGTGACACAATGAATGTAGATTGTTCAGAATTTAAGCCTTTTAGTCGGCAGAATGCTTTGGGCCGATTCCGTTAGCCTTCTTCCCCATGGCTACGGCTGGGTCAGACTGTGTTATTATTATTTATGTCCTGATGATGCATGTTGGCAGAACCCTGAGCTCGTTTTGCTACGATAGAGTACAACAAACTGTTGTTGGTAGAGGTCATTTATTAATTGAATGACGAGAATTAGAACCACAAATCGATGAGTCGTGAGTATCTACAAAGAAATAATTAATAAAAGATAAACTAACTATCTGTAATGCATGTATGTCATGATAAATAAAAGTAGCAAAGGTGGGTGGCCAAAGGTGTGGCCAATGTCCCACCAGGCCTCCACACTGAGGTCTTGCACCCACCCCAGGGCTCCACACTGAGGTCTTGCACCCACCCCAGGGCTCCACACTGAGGTCTTGCACCCACCCCAGGGCTCCACATTGAGGTCTTGCACCCACCCCAGGGCTCCACACTGAGGTCTTGCACCCACCCCAGGGCTCCACACTGAGGTCTTGCACCCACCCCAGGCTTCTACACTTAGGTCTTGCACCCACCCCAGGCCTATACACTGAGGTCTTGTACCCACCCCAGGGCTCCACACTGAGGTTTTGCACCCACCCCAGGGCTCCACACTGAGGTCTAATTGCAATGTGAAAGTAGAAAAAGAACGCTTGAAGTTACCAAATTATCCATAACTAGTTAAACGTATTAAATACATATCGACCCGTAGACTGTTGACGCAGCAGTAGGGTACACACACAGCAAGTTAAATGTCATTACACAAGACAAGTGAGTGATCAATGTAACTTAGTAAACACAGTCACAGAATAAACTTTATAAAAAAATTACAATAAGCCACATTCTAGAGCACACAGTACATATAGGCACTAAAGTCAGCCACATTACGAGGTCCTGCACCCACCCAAGGGTCCTGTCAAGTAAGCTAAATATGAAAGATGTTCCTTCAATGAAATAAAAATAACAAATGCAACCACTGGCACTTCTGCAAAAAGGCACTGGCAAGGAGAGATTAGTCTGTTATGTCTGCGTACTATATAGTATTCTGACCGTAGTAATAGGTCTACAATATACAAAACTTCTAAACAAAAATCCTATGCATATAATTCCGTCTGAAACAGCATGCACCAGCACGGTTGTGCAGATGTTTTCCCAAGTCGAGTCATGAATAATTGAATATTAATAAGTTTTTCAATAGCCAATTATTGTTGTGCTAGGTTAAGGATGCATGAATATTGATGAGCAATGGAAGGTGCTGACAGTTGCCTGAATTTGTTGATATCTGTAGAATTAGATATAATTTTTTTTCATATTTTCATTTCATTTTACTTATTTATTGCATGCATCGCTTTATAATATATTTTTTTATTAATTACGATATAATGTACTTATAATTTATGCATTTTTGTGTGGCTAGTTCAAATTCAGCAGGGCCCTTCCTCAGCAATCTAGTAGTTGTCATAGCGACAGCACTTCAAATTTTTCATTGCAGTGTGCAAATTTTTTTGAGTAAATGATTTTTTAAGTAAATGATTATAAATCAAAGCGCTTCGTAGCTAATAATAAAATAACTTTCTTAAATATTCAGTACAGAATAAGAGAAAATTATGGGCCATTTTTTACTTTGCCTTGCCTGCATTGGATGTGTATTCGATGCAGGAGAAACCATGGGCTGTGGCATCCTGTTCCCACGGGACTACAGTGCACAGGCAGACTGTGGGCCAACTCGTGTGTGCGACTTGTGTGAAGACCTGTTGACTAAGGCAGGTGAGGATGAAGACAACTGCCACAGCTCTGAGTCAGAGGATGAAGAGTGGTGGGAACGACCATATGCCGAGAGCGGCACCAGGGTACAGGTGGGTGAACAGTCACAAGACTGTCTACAGTCTGCATGTTTAACACGTGTACTGCTTCAGTAATTTTCAATGTCTCTTGATCACTAGATGGCGCTAGTTGTGGAACAGTCCTCTGTGCAGAGACTACTGTTTTTATCATAAAATCATGTTATATAGTATAAACTATATTTGTTCTAGCATCTTGAATGTCCAAATGTGTTTTTATGAACATAATTTGATAATATAATTTGAACGTTGTGTTATGTTGTTTTGACTTGAACATCAAGTTTACAGTGCATCCCAAGTTCAGCAAGCTTGATATTCATAGACAAATAATTGTCAAATTGTATTTTTTACTTGTGGTTCATCAAGACACATTTTTCGGGTCAGTATGTCAGAATATATAGTTTATACTGTATAACATGATTTTACTGTAAAAATGAAGCATGACAGACCAACAAATCTTATTTAGATATTTGCATTTTGTTACAACTGTTATTTATTTAAGGTGTATCACTCGCTTTGAAGCCTGGGTATATTTCTGTGTAGGTTTTCTTCACAAGAAATGGCAAGACGATAGGCCAGCGGGAAATTCGAATAGCAAAGGGTGGCTTCTATCCAACGATTGGCATGCTCAGTAGTAACGAGAAAGTACGTGTTGACCTTCGGCCTCTGACTGGATGATGGCATCATTTCTAATATAAATACAAATGAAACTACAAATGAAAGGTGTAGGGAAGAAAGGAAATTAGAAATAATTCTCATTCGCCACTTCCTATCTCACTGTCTCCTTCTCATTCGTCACCTGCCTCACTGGTGTCTTCTCATTTGCCATCTCTTCCTAACCTAACTAGTGTCATCTGTTCACCCTCCTGCCTCACTGGTGTCTTCTCTTTCTCCACCTCCTGCCTCACTGGTGTCTTCTCATTTGCCACCTCCTGCCTCACTGGTGTCTTCTCATTTGCCATTTCCTGCTTCACTGTTCTCATTCTCCACCTCCTGCTTCACTGGTGTTTTCCCATTCTCCACCACCTGCCTCACTGGTGTCTTCTCATTATCCATGTCTTGTGTCATTTCATCAGTATTACTTAATTTCACTTGCACTGTGATAACATATCACTCACCTGATAGGGCCAACATTCCATTCTACATTAGAATTTGCAGTTGATTGCATTGCACATTGTATAGATTACATGTTTTTTACATGGAAGCTATCGCTTTCATTCATGTCAGCAACCAAAAACGACAATTGTTACAATGTTCACACATTTGGAAGAATTTCGTTGCCCCATTGGCTTTCTTACTAGCTGTCTTACATCTTGAAGCTTTGTTACAGAATTTATCCAGTATCAAACATGACTACTATGCATCCCACAAAACATTGCAAAGAAATTAGCACCATGCTAACTTTGTATTAAACAAAAGGCTCCAGATCACCACTTACCCATGATGCACATTATAGGGATATATTGTACTCTTCAGAGATATTGTCTGTTCATTTGTAGACTGGTTATTGAACATGTATATGTAAATAAATAAACACTCTGTCAAACAGAAAAAAGTTCCAGTGACTGTTTTCTTTCAGTCATGTTTCTAGAATGTGAACATTCTAAGGAATAAAGATAATTCCTCAGATGTATAGATTAGAAGCAGGAACATCTGATGTTAGAAGAAGACTTGAACAAAGTTGTTTATGTATAATGGAACATGACGTTGAATAAATAGGGCATACATTTTAACAGATTTACTAGTCATTTGGACTAGATCTTGTGTCGTGCAAGTAAAATCTGACCGGCCACTTTTTTTACTTCAAATTCTGTATAAAGCTGTACATAACATTTATCCCCTCCTATGTTCTGACATCAGAAATATCTAGTTTAGTATTATTAGGTGTCTTAGGTGTCATTCATAAACTTAAACATGTATTATACAAGTATAGCCTTATTGCCTGTATATGCATATCCAGTGATTTTTTTAAGGCAGTCGAATCGGGACCGTAGATGGCATCCAGTGGACTAGAGTTGGTTTTCATATTGGGCATTCTTTCGTTTTTAGAGAATTTGTTTAACTGTAAAATTTTTCAGAAATCATCCCAGAAACCCTGGTTGATTGTGTACGCCCGAAAACCCCTTTTCAAAACCCTGAGGACAGGCCTGGTCATGGATGTTCTGAAAGAAATTATGAAATATTACAAAGCTGAAAAGGTCATCGACACATTGGTAATATTTAGACATTATTCATAGAGGACTGTTGTAGTTGTGAGCCACGGAATACAATGTTAAGATGTTCACATAGTTGTAGTTTTGAAGAATTTTATTGTTCCTAGGGCTAAGGCCATGATTAACGTTTTCTCACTTGCACGATTATTCCTGCACAAGAATTTGACTGATCATTTTATCTTAAAGCTTTTTTATGCCTATTGTTTCACCTATTGTTTCATTTAAGTGGAATGTACACAATTACCACTGTTCTTATTAGATTCCAGGTGCATCGTGGCAATGTGGATATTAATTAAATCAAGTTTAAAATAAGCACAGGAATATTTCATTTATACGGTAATAATACCCAACATGCAATAAGTGCAGTGCATTTGTTCCTTAGTGTTGTATTTTAATTTACCAGCCCTCAAAATAATTTTTTTTTCTACCAAAACGAGCTCTTCATTGCATTTACTTGCTAAAAAACAAACCCATAAACAAGATTTTTGTATATTCATATTTTGCAATATTTAAATAATGTATACAGATTTAAATCTATACATAGTTACACATGATTCATATACAGCAACTACTTAATTACAACTATTTGCTTATAGATTTACCTTATAGATTTACAATTCCAGCCATTCGGTGTACCAATTCAATACATGCATATATTTCTGTACTTGTTACACCAGAAATGTACACAGCTATTATAGAACTTCAAAACAAGTGCACGTCTGTAGAATTTCAAACAATTCAACAAAGAACTTGTTCTTGTCGAGCAGGTCTATCTCATCTTGTTCACAATTTTATTTTAACAATAAACCTGAAACTGTCAATAGTCTTCTGTACAGCAGAAAACAGTTTGAAACCTGTTTCAATAAGTCTTATGAACTTGCAAGACAGGATTTCTTGTTCATAAAATAAAGAAAAAGCACTAATGAAATATGTTAATGACCTCATAACACTTAATGAAACAGGCTTCAAAAATGACAAACTGCAGTATCAGACTCTATGGCAATAGGCCTGGGCTTGATTAAGTCGGTAACATTGTTGTGGTATGGGTACTGGAGTGGTAGGTAGGTATGTGTTCTGAACACTGGTGAAGTTAGTGTAATAAATAAAAAAAATGTCTGATCATAATGAATTACTACTCGGCTACAATCAACCCAGCCCTACACACATACACACTACTGTAGTCAAATAAATAATTTTGTCTTACAGATGGAGAATTTAATACTACTGTTTTGACACGGTTATTGAGTACTTTTAACCAGATACTATAAGTAGCATACCTTGGCTCCTAACAATAATCATATACTCAAGAAAGAAGCACAAACCAACACTATACTACAACATACTAGTTTTTGTCTCTAATCACCATTTTCTTGGAAATCAAATTGATCATACCAATAGCTATCACCGTAAAACCAATAAAAAAAATTAAATACCTTGTGTAATAACTACCCGGTAGTCATTTTAACATCTGCAACAAAATAAATGCATACATAAACAAGACACGGCAGTTTGATATACTTCATAAGAGCCAAGAAGTCGTAGAAGTTGGAATATAAGACAACTGATGGGAAGAAGACATGCTCAAAAATAAAACTTGCATTTCTAGACCCAGGCTTTTGGTGGAAAAGCTCACGATCCAACTCTTGCAAATATTGGCAAATAGTTTGTTAAAACATAAACAGGTCGTTGAACAGTCAGGCAAGCATATTTGTCTAGATGTCTGAAAAAGGTGCATGAAACAATCTTACAGTAAAATGTTATAAATCCAACAATGTCAAGTTTGTGGCATTTATGTTAGCACGATCTTGTCATCAGGTGTGTTCGTGCAAGGTCATCACACATGAAATATACAACATACACAGTACTAGTACTATCTTGTCATCAGGTACGTTCGTGCAAGGTCCACACATGAAATACACAACATACATAGTACAACAGAAACAGCAGCTGAAATGTTCTGTCATTGTGCAAATTCCAAATCATCACCAGAATGGGTAAGTTAACACTAATACATCAAGATAATCTTTATTTCAAAATCAACTGAAATTACCAATGGCCTAATAGCAATTCACTAACAAAGTTCAATGCAATAACAATACATTGTGCTTATATAATCTGAACAAATTCACGTAGCACATGTATGCAAAATTATCTATTATTATGCACAAAGTAAATTGATCCCAATCTCACAGTTTGAATGATATTTACAACATTTTGTAAAGCTGCAAAGCATAAACATTTATAAACATGTGGCAGCAATTGCAACAGGTTCTGGTATTATTAGTTCAGAGTCAAAATCAGCCTTTGTAACAGCAGAACAAATTACAACCTGTGAAGTGGCAATATACAGTGTTGCCTTTTATATGCTCACAAGAACATCATCCCAGCTGAAGTGCCAAATCAACAGTTAGCCAATGGTGTAGTCCGATGTTTCACACCTGTTATTTTCACTCTGGCCACACACTAGTTGTCAAAGATTTAACACATCATAACCAACCTTCATTAACTCTGCAGCACCCTGGCGTGGCCACCAATAATGTTTAAGAGGCCTCGTCAAGTACTGTAATGCATCTGAAAATAGTCATACAACCATGCTGTATCTCAACATATTGCCATTCACATCTGCCCATGCCAGAATAATTTGTCATGCTATGTAATTTCCATGAGCTTTCCCAAAGAGACAGCTCGGACTAGGTATAACAAAGCAGTTGTGAGATGTGCATCAACTACATTAAACTTTGCTATAATCTCAAGTAGGCCGAACTTTTTATCAGGAAATCTTACTATAAAATTTTGCCCCAAATGTTCTGGAAGCATCCCAGATTTTGGGGTACCAGTACTCCAATATTCTGTAACAATTTATAAAAGCAAATTACTTGACATGCTTTCTCTAGTACCTGTAGAAAAATTTGACTTTGAAAATCTTGAATTTTTATGAATGACCCGAGTGATGATGAATACATGTGATTTAGCCATTCCAAACCACTATCAACAAGTTATAATGTTTTAATTAATAATTCAAACATGTAAAAAAATGTTTTAATCAATAACGCCTGGGGTATCATTGGGTTCCCCAATAAAATTTCTTCTGATGTATCTTGCCTTTTATTTTAAACAGCCGGCTAGGTGATTTTGCAGGGCTTAGCAATTAACTGTCTGGGTAAACCAATTGATTGGCTTCAGATGAAACCAGTGAAAAGGGGAACAAAATTACCTTTCTTTCAGATGTTACATCTAACTTCACACAAGGTGATCCAACAAACAATGCATCTTCTGGATTTTTTTCAAACTTTTATCTCTATTTGCTATTCTACTATCTCTTTGAATAATAGCAGACATACACATCCATGGAGAATCACTGTACAACAGAATATGTCATCCTCAAGGAGGACTAGACCTCAGTCTGCCAAACTGAAGCTTGGCAGGGAATGGTCATGGACGCCACTCTGAGTAAGCCTCGATGACACGCGGTCAAAACACAAACCTTACATTTGTCCCAACTTCCAGCCTGTGGAAATTAAGAACATAGGCATCACTCAACAAATGTCGGGTATATTTTACATTTGTATACCTGAAAACTTAACTGTATAATAAATGAACTGTGTAAGATATGCGACGGATGAAGCCACATAAGCACCTGTGGGTAGAACAAAACACGAGCGTGTGTCATCGAGGTATAAACAAGAAGTCGCATGATATAGTCAGTGTTGAGCAGGGTGGGTAACTCTAGCATGCACATGTGCCCACTGTCCTTGCAACTTTTGAGCACATGCAATGGGCTTCTCCAGCATGACACAACTTATCCCAGTGTCATGTGTCAGTTGGTGTCAGAGTTGTCACCATGATCATGCGTATGTCGTGACTCTGCAGAGCTCAGCAGCTGTGGGCTGTGTTTCTTCAGCGCAGTATTCTGCTGGAATGATTTACGCACTTTTTCCGCCCTCCTGAACACTGTGATTTCCTGCGTAAGAACAGCATAATTAAGACATAACTGAATAAAATCTTGTAGTTGCAACATTTTCTATCACATGGTTTTCAGTAAATAACAATAAAATAGAACCTTGTAAATTCTTTGGTATTTGGATATC
This sequence comes from Lamellibrachia satsuma, assembly GCA_033239005.1. Classification (NCBI taxonomy): domain Eukaryota; kingdom Metazoa; phylum Annelida; class Polychaeta; order Sabellida; family Siboglinidae; genus Lamellibrachia; species Lamellibrachia satsuma. The sequence continues at coordinate 521,179 of BSQZ01000009.1, forward strand.
TATACAACAAAGTACATGTAGTTTGTGGTTGTCTGTAACCACATATTTCCGTCAGTTTCGCATGTAGAGTTGAAATAATTTTGAATGTGTACCTGGGGGGGGGTATTTCAATAGTTATGTACAAGTGTTAGCTATTGTTCTGAGTTACGTACAATTGTTAGCAACACTGCACACTTTCTACGACTGTTCCGAGTTACATGATCTATGTCAAACGTTCACGTAAGTTCTTTCACACAGTACGAACGTTTCGTGAAACTGGCAGTTGTACATGATTTTTGTCAATGCCATTGGCATTGCCCTACCAAAACTTAAATGGGTAGTGCAAGGCATCGCGTTGTAAGTTCTTGCAGTGGTTGCCTTTTCTCCCATGCAACTCGGCTAGTTAGAAATCATTCTTATTTACTGACTCAAGCAAAAATTATCTGACACAACTGAGGAGCTCACTCACTGGAAACTTTTATCTTCACTGACTACTTATTTACGAAATATATTTTCAGTGGTGATGGAATATCATGACTGCAGGTCATTCTACATGCAGTGTGACTGCAGGTCATTCTACATGCAGCGTGACTGCAGTGTTCTACACACGCAGCTTGACTGCAGATAATTCTACATGAAGTGTGATTGCAGGTTGTTTTACATGCAGTTTGACTACAGGTTGTTCTACATGCAGCGTCTCTACAGGTCGCTTTACATGCAGTGTGACTACAGGTCGTGCTACATGCAGCGTCTCTACAGGTCGTTCTACATGCAGTGTGACTACAGGTCGTTCTACATGCAGTGTGACTACAGGTCGTTCTACATGCAGTGTGACTACAGGTCGTTCCACATGCAGCGTCTCTACAGGTTGTTCTACATGCAGTGTGAAAGCAGATAATTCTACGTGAAGTGTGACTGCAGGTCGTTCTACATGCAGTGTGACTATAGGTTGTTCTACATGCAGTGTGACTGCAGATAATTCTAATTTCTACGTGAAGTGTGACTACAGGTCGTTCTACATGCAGTGTGACTGCAGGTCGTTCTACATGCAGTGTGACTGCAGGTGGTTCTACATGCAGTGTGACTGCCGGTTGTTCTACATGCAGTGTGACTGCAGGTCATTCTACATGCAGCGTTACTACAGTTGTTCTACATGCAGTGCCAGTGTGACTACACATTGTTCTACATGCAGCGTGACTACAGGTTGTTCTACATGCAGTGCCAGTATGACTACACATTGTTCTACATGCAGTGTCAGTGTGACTACACGTTGTTCTACATGCAAATGTAAAATACTTAAGCAAAGATAAACATATAATATATATATGTATATACATATATATATATACATATATATATATACATATATATATATATACATATATATATATATACATATATATATATATATATATATATATATATATATATATATATATATATATATATATATATATATATATACCGCAGCTTCAGCGCATCTACCAAACCAAACAACACTCGATCGACACACTACAAAAACGCATGAGACGTTTTGTAATTCCAGACAAACAACGTCAGCTGGCCACCACTCGATTCTTTGAGCATTATTAAATAGACAATTCAAACTCGAGCGCTTTGCTGACGACGAGTGAGCGATAAAATAAATAAAAGCTAGTCCTAATACTTCCACAAACATCTGGCAAAAGCCGCCAGTAGTGATAACAATGTGGTGCCACGTTGCAGCTAAAAACACACACTATGAATTATTTCTAATAATGGTGACACCAGCCACAGCAGTACTGCTGTCATTTGCGTTTAGCGTGCCTTCACTCCTGAAAATCTATAGTTTTGTGCATGGTTTAACTTTTCACGGGTAGTGCACGTCTATAGGGAACAACACGGTGTATATATATATTATATATATATATACACCGTGTTGTTCCCTATAGACGTGCCCTATCTAATAGACACTCCCTATATATATATACCGTGTTATATATATATATTATATGTGGTGGAATGTCTGTATTCTTTGCATTACATGTTCATGACGACTTCTTGATGTATATATATTATCGTCATGCTTGTAGGAATGTGGGCTCTGAGAAACTTGCCGGACGGGGCTGTACATGTGTTCAGTTCCTGTCGGGTTTGCTTAGAGGAGCTCACATTCCTGTTAATGTTCTTCCCAAAGTGGCTGTGTGATAAGCAGTCCACTTTGCAATAAAAAACGTCATTTATTTGGCCTGTTTCAATTATATTATCACCTACATCGGACTTGTGTTGGTTATTGCATAAATGAATTTATGCAACTCACCAGGTGCATAACAATTTTTATGAGATAACCAAGACAGGTCGTCGTTAAACTTGCCCTGGGTGTCAATGACTACACCGGAACTATTTGGCCAAATAAATTGTATTACTCCGCGCTAGCCAGCCAATCACACCTTAGCGGAAACCAGTCCAAACCGGAGCCAGTAGCTTGAATCTTTCGCTCCTGTTTCAGTCTCTGCATTGCGAAGTTGTGACTAAAATTTGTCTCTCGAAATCCGCCCTCCTCCCCACCTTTCTTCCTTATTCTCAATGCTTAGTTTAAATGCGATTGTACATCGTTGATGAAATAGGAAGTTGGAAGATGTCGAAACCGCTTTCCCCACTTTTGGCCTAATATAAGATGAACACGGGGGTTTGTCCCCTAGTATTTGGTGTTCATGGGGTTTTCTGCGCAGACAGGCTTCCTGTTTCCTCATCGGTATTCTTGGCTTATGTTTATATAGGTTAGCGAAATGGCCCCACCTGTTTGTAATTAAATTTGTGTATTGGTGGTGGAATGTCTGTATTCTTTGCATTACATGTTCATGACGACTTCTTGATGTATATATGTTATCGTCATGCTTGTAGGAATGTGGGCTCTGAGAAACTTGCCGGACGGGGCTGTACATGTGTTCAGTTCCTGTCGGGTTTGCTTAGAGGAGCTCACATTCCTGTTAATGTTCTTCCCAAAGTGGCTGCGTGATAAGCAGTCCACTTTGCAATAAAAAACGTCATTTATTTGGCCTGTTTCAATTCTCGTCTACATCGGACTTGTGTTGGTTATTGCATAAATATATATATAGCTTTATATAAGAATGAGGCGATCTTTTACTTTCTGACCTAACCATGAAAATGACCACATAGAGCACCCAAACTTCTCCTTATATATCTACTATACATATACCACGTTGTCAAATATGTACATTTACTTTCTAAAAATTTACAAAAGAATTAAACCAAAACATCGCCATCTCCTCCGACGCCTACACATAGTGCCAAAGCTACGGTAAAATCGATGCACATGACAAGGCGTCGTTCAGTTTCACTGAAACTCCATGCAACGGCGCTACTATTACAATTACCGGGTATGTATTTCTGTGTTTTAATTGTGCGTGTGTGCTTCATTGCATATAATTATTTATGCAATCAACAACACAACACAGATATAGAGATATGAAAAGGCCAAATGAATGACGTTTATTGTGGGGATTAAGGGTAAGCCCACTTTCAAAGAAATGTAAAACAAAGAAATGTGGGCTCCACAACCCAACGCCAGGCTGACTACGCCCCATGCGAGCCTTCTGGACGTCGGGTTCAATAGAGCCCACATTTCACCACAAAGCAGTAGCAGTATTCCTAGAACAAATAAAAGAAACAATGGCATTACTATTGTCATGGAACACCCTTAAACCAAATAGCATAATGCCCTACATGCTATCCCGCAGTCTATGAATACAACTACCTGCTTAAAAATACACTAGCTCTAACTGGAATCACTACAAAGGTGGGGCCAATTCGCTACACGAACAGTTCTAAAATCCAAGGTGGAAGGGAAACAAGCTGCGTCCCCGCATTAAAACCCGTGAATACTTCTGGGAAAGCCAAAACTCCCATGTTCACTATCGCAATCAAAAAATGGGAAAGCTTTGAGACATGAACACCCCACTTCCACCAAAGATGTACAATTGCTACTAACAAGTAAACACACAACAGGGAGAAAGATGGGGAGGAGGGTGGGACAAATTTTCAAAGTGCATCCACTCCGTATGCTTTCACAAAACGAAGTGGCTAGTCCAAGTTTGAAATCTGTAGCGTCGCACAGCTGGTGCGCGCTGATTGGTTCAAAACATGGAGGCAGACAAAGTGGGTCACAGAGTGCTTCACCCAGCTCTGCAAGATTAGCATAATAGAATAAATTAGCAATGGACAAATCATTAATTGTATGTGGTGTTGCTCACATAAAAACCCGTATGCAACCTTGGCTGTGCCAATGTCGCATACTCTCATTTATGCAATCAACAACACAACAAAGATATAGAGATATGAAAAGGCCCAATGAATGACGTTTATTGTGGGGATTAAGGGTAAGCCCACTTTCATATATATATATATATATATATATATATATATATATATATATATATGTCTCAGTATTACTTGTGTTTTCTGTGTATTATATATAACATGTCATATTGTTAGACAATTAGTTTTATTCATATTATCATCAGATTGTGCTATATATGTATTTTAAGTATCTCCGCCACTATTTTAATACCAATTTCCATTTTGAATACAGTAATCATGTTGGCACCAGTATTAACTCATAATTTAAAGCGTACTGTCAAATCTAATACAAATGACTTCAATAAAAATATTATTATTACTTTGTCGCAAAATTAATTACTAGTATGTATCTGTTGATACCACTTATTTCTCCAGAGATCAGCGGTTGCTACCTCCCATAAGCAGTATGAAGATAAATACAAAACAAGATAAATGTGCGTAGATTGCAGCATATAACGCATTCGTCAGGAAAAGTAGCACGTTTTTATTCCGCATGTAGATGTTTCATGCATCAAAAAATAGATTGTTAAAACAGCATCACACCCAGACATGACATAATATTAATACATGTAATCATCAACATTTATTTAATTTACAATAACTTCAATTTATAACAGTTTACTAGTTGCAGTACACATGCACACACGCACGCACACATATAATAAAAATAAGTACACTTATATAGCACACATGCTTAAAATACATAGTTTATGAAATTAATGCGTTAAATAATTAAAGGTAAACATGATGTATATATATATATATATATATATATATATATATATATATATATATATATATATATATGTATATTTATATATATAAACACAATAGGTTGATCATATGAATAAAACCAACTATCTAAGAATATGACGCCATATATAGCACATAGAAAAAATACCAGTAATACTGAAACATATACATAATTACATGCAATGAAGCACGCATACCTGCACGCACAATTAAAACACAGCAATACATAATTGTAATAGCAGCACCGCCGCACGGAGTTTCGGTGATGCCTAAACGATGCCTTGTCATATGCATAGATTTTACCATAGCTTTGGCACTACGCGTAAGGCGCCGTAGGAGATGGCGATGTTTTGGTTTAATTCTTTTGTAAATTTTTATCGTTTTGAGAAAGTAAATGTACTTTTTTTACCAAGTAAAATGTGTATATGTATAGTAGATATATGAGAAATTTGGGTGCTCTAGGTGGTCGTTTTCATGGTTAGGTCAAAAAGTAAAAGATCGCCAAGAATGGAATACTATATAACAATCAAGCTAAGGCCTGGTACGGGTGCTAATTTAGGTTTTTTTGACAAAAATATATCAAATTTGATTTGTTTTTTGGCACGAGTTGATAGATTTGTATGTTTACTATAAATAAACTTCACTTTTAGACCAACAACATACCTCTAAATGACTTTTATTCATGAATAAAATCCACCCCTATCACAATGATATATCCATTTTTGTTCTGAAGACGCAAAATGCGCTGAAAGTTGTCTATGTTTACGCCTTCACAACGTCCTTCCTTCGACTTTTGCCATCTTGTTTCATATCGTTGGAAGCGCCAAACTGTCATCTGTCAATCACGTTAGTTGGTAATCCCGCCCTTATGAAGGCACTCGGCCTACTTCATTATTTATGCAGCATATATTTTACAGAGGATGACCTTGTTTGGTATTCGGCAACCGAATACCAAATAAGGTGAAGTTCCGTGATGCGCCTCGTGTTTACGTAGCTGTGCGACAGCAAACATATCCCAGCATGCCGCATGTTGCTACTTCCAGTTGTTTACAAAATATGGCGTCCTTCTCAAGCAATATGAGTTTTAGGTCTGACAATGTTGATGACAGCGATAGTTTAGAGATAGTTAGCGTGGAGAAAAGTGGCGGAATGGGAAGGGGTGGCAGGATGTCATCTGGCAAGAAAAGGCGACATTTATTGGCAGCTTATGCACGTGAGAAACACTTCGCTTGTCAGAAATGCTGGCAAAGATGCGGCTGTGCCGGTCGCAGCAATCACTGCGACTTCATTACCCGTGACCATGACAGTGTGTGGGGCTAGTGACAGTGTTAATGTCGGCACCAGTGACGCTGGAATAGTGAAAGTGCCTGCAGCTTTGCCAAGTAGTGCGTCCCGTAGCAGGAAAAAGCTAGCACTTATGGGTGATGACAGTAGGCCTGTTTCCATGGCAGATGGTAAGTTGGATGTTTACTTGCTTGATAGTTCTGATGATCTAGTCACATCAATTGCCACAATGCACAAACAGTTAGTGGCAGTGCTAGTTTAGTGTTTTTTAGACTTATAAAGCTTTGATTATTGTCTGTTCATAAAGTTATACACATTGTTTTGTTTAAAAAACTGTTAATTAAATAAAGAGTGCTTTAGTACTTCTGTGGTTTGGTATTTCAACATTGTTTTCATATTTAATTTGTTGTCATTAGTGCAATTTGTTTTCATTAGTACACCATGTTTTTTATTTGAAGTTTTGCAAGTTTGTTTGTTCTTCAGTATCTTTAGTGAAATGTTATTCATATGCTGTATTTATTGTAAATTCCAGCTTGTTGCCGGTAATTTTGTGTTATACATTCATTATCAAATATGGCAGACATTTAATAATCGCTACTGTGTTGCTTTATTCAGAAGCTTACATATACAATGTATCACAATAAACCTTTTATGACAGTACCTGACCCATGTTATGTTTGTTCACAGCTCCACACTGTGGACTTATGTAAACAGGAATGCTTGGGGATGGCGACTCCAAGGCGTACCAGGCTGTCATCGAACTGCAGCCCTGATGTTCCCATAGTGCGAGAAGAGTGCGTGGACCATACACACAAGTGCATGGGCATGGCTCTTCTCAAACAGTCCAAGCAAGAGAAGCTTGGTGGGCATGGCCGTGGTCGCCTGACAAAGGACAAGGCGATCCGGCTACAATACTATTATCGGTAAGCGATAACGGTGAGTGGCGGTGACACTGACAACATGCATGAGCACAGATGAGGAGCCCCACCACACTTGCTGCCCTCATGGTGCTTTTTTCACTGGCGAACGATGAGGAGCTACCATCACACGAACTCCATGTCAAGCACCCTCTGGCACATGACGTCATGGAGGCTATGGTGCCGGTGTACCGCCATATGTCTGATCCAAACCTGCTCAAGCGGCTCACCAAGGGAAAGACTCCGAACCACAACAAGTCACTGCACTCGGTCATATGAATCCGGTGCTCAAAGACAGTGTTTGTGTTACATCGGAAACTGCAAGGTGCTGTCGCTCTTTCAGTGCTGATGCTTCACATTTGACCGTTAGTTATGGAGTTGATGGCAATCAAGGTGAATAAACTTGTCCAATCTGTCATTTATTTATCTTCGGTTATGTGCAATTTATATGTTTATCTGTACTTCTCTATAGCAACCTGTGATCGGGATGCTAGCCCCAAATTTTTGGGCGTATAAATAAAGTATTATTATTATTATGTTGTGGCTGTACTTCATCATAAATATTGCTTGCTTTCATAATTAGTGTTGTGAGAGAAACAAACACCTTCTACTGAATTATATTGGCTGTTATTACAGTGTTATTACAGTAGTACCGGCCTTGAATGGATACTTCTGTATCCAACCAAAAGTGTCCCTACATGGCAGGTGTCCCGTCATCGGAGGGACAAGCATGCTGGAGTGGAGGATTCAGTACCACACATATAGGGTAGACATGTTTGGATGACGGATGTTATCAATTAACTTAATAATACATAAACAGGCTGTACAGTTAGGATATAACTGAGGTACATATACTACAAATAAGGCGCATTAAGTGTTCCCATGTTTGCCACCAGGGAGCTACTAAACAACAGCGACCTCCGCCCGCTGCACCAAGTCACTGTGCTCTGTCTTATACGGCAACACGCAGTTTATAGAGCTTATTAAATGAGTCAACTAGCATCAATGTGTATTATTTTTAAATGTCACACCCTGTTTAGTCGTTAACTGAATAAAATACATGTATGTATATCGTTATCTTCCTTGCGGACTGTCGTGGTAAGGAGGCTTGTGTACCCCTATGACCCTCTGAGCTATACCGGTGGGAGGCAACTCCTGGCAGGTCCAACCATACCGGGCAGGTCTAGGGCGAGTGGTCAGACAAAGCACAGTCCAGCCACATCTCTTGATCATGGAGCCCGGGAGGAAAATGGTCTACGACCACTGCGGAAAACTTGTGGGCACAGCTGCTTGGGCTAATCACCCACTCAGTTGTTATTACAGAAACCGAAACCATGAATACTCAACCACACCTCGATCTGAGCAAAGCAGGCTGTCCTGAAAGGGTGCGTATGAATCCCTTGGGTGAAAGCCGACAGGAAGCCCAAGGGAGGAAGAGTCTGCTACAGCTCAAGTCAAAAATTAGAATAGGATGCTGGAATGTCAGGACACTGTACCAGGCAGGAAAACTGGCACAGCTCGCCAAAGAAATGAGAAGATTCAAGCTGAGCATCATTGGAGTCTGTGAAAGCAGATGGAACACCTTTGGGAAGGTTACAACTAGCTCTGGAGAAACTTACTTGTACTCTGGGAATGAGAGAGAAGAAGATGCGCACACACATGGAGTAGGGCTGCTCCTCTCAAAGGATGCAGCAAAAAGTCTCATAGAATGGGAACCAGTCTCGGAGATAATCATCACAGCCAGGTTTACATCAAAAGGTCGGAACATCACCATTATACATTGCTATGCACCAACCAACTCTGCTGAATTTGAAGAGAAAGAGACCTTCTACCAACATCTACAAACAGTCACCCAAAAACTACCGAAGAGGGATATCCAAGTTGTTATGGGGGATATGAATGCCAAGATTGGAAAGGATAATGACAATTGGAGAGGCACAATGGGGAAAGAAGGTCTGGGACAGATGAATGAGAACAGTCTCCTGTTTGCAGATTTCTGTACTCTCAATGAACTGATAATCGGAGGAACTCTCTTTCCACACAAGCCTACACACAAAGCCACATGGATATTCCCAGATCTAAAGACGGAAAACCAAATTGACCACATAACAATCACCAAGAAATGGAGGAGAGTGCTTCTAGACGTCAGAGTGAAAAGAGGAGCTGACATTAACTCCGACCACCACCTCCTTGTGGGTGAATTTAGGATGAAGCTAGCAGCAAAGAAGAAGATGGATAACAAGGTACAAAGAAGGTTTGAGATAAGAAAACTTCAAAATACTAAAATACGACAGGAACTGGGAATCACACTACGGAACAGGTTCCAAGCATTGGAAGAGGAAAAAAACATTGATGAAAAGTGGGTAAGATGCAAGAATGCAATTACAGACACCTGTGAACAAGTCCTAGGCTGCTGGGAAGCTAGGAGGAAGGACTGGATTACAGACGACACCTGGGAAGCTATTGAGGCAAGGAGGGAGACTAAAATGAAACTCAACAAGGAAGCAGATGACACAAGGAAAAAAAACTGCAGCAGGAATACCAGGAAAGAAACAAAACAGTTAAAAAGAAGACAAAGAGGGACAAGAAAACATGTCGAAAAACTAGCAAACGAGGCTGAGATCGCAACTAGGCAAAACAACTCCAGAGAGTTATACAAGATCACCAGACAGCTAGCCGGGAAGAACAAGAGCACTAGTCGCCCCATCAGGGACAAACAGGGAAACCTTCTCACTAAGGAATCTTTACAGTTACAACGCTGGAAAGAATATTTCCAAGATATCTTGAATAGGCCTCCACCAGATTCAATCCCAGACATTGAGGAAACAAATGAAGACCTTAACACTAATTGTGGTAGGATATCCAAAGAGGAGATCAAGAGAGCCATCAAAAAGCTGAAGCTAGGCAAAGCACCTGGAATTGACAATATACCATCTGATGTCTTAAAAGCTGATATTGGGGCCACCACAGACGTTTTATACAGCGTGCTAAATGAGATCTGGGATAAAGAGGAAATACCAACTGAATGGAAGACAGGTATGCTAGTTACAATCCCCAAGAAAGGGAACCTCAGTGAATGTAAGAACTGGAGAGGGATCATGCTTCTATCAGTGCCCAGTAAAATTCTCTGCCGTATCATCCTGGATAGGATACAAGAAACAGTTGACAAGAAGCTAAGAAAGGAACAAGCTGGCTTTAGAAAGGATAAATCCTGCACAGATCACATTGCTACACTCAGGATTATCGTTGAACAATGCATTGAATGGCAGAGCTCCCTTTACATAAACTTTGTGGACGTCGAAAAAGCATTTGATAGTATAGATAGGACAGTTCTATGGAAGCTCCTGAGGCATTATGGTTTACCCACAAAATTTGTAACCCTAATAAAGAACATGTACAAAGGTTTCACTGGTCATGTCATCTTTAATGGACAAGTTTCAGAAGGCTTCCAGATTGGAACTGGAGTACGACAGGGCTGCTTGCTATCTCCACTGCTCTTTCTGATAGCCATAGACTGGACAATGAAAAGATCCACAGAACACCATCGTACTGGGATCCAGTGGAACTTGTTCTCACAACTAGAAGACTTGGATTTTGCAGATGATCTAGCACTACTCTTAGAAACCCATAAACACATGGAACAAAAAACAGAAAGGCTTCAAGAAAAAAGCAGCCAACTGGGTCTTAAGATCAATGTGGGAAAGACAAAGGTGATGAAAGTCAACAGCAGATCCTCCGAACCCATCTCACTAGAAAGTGGTACTGTTGAGGAAGTACAAGATTTCATCTACCTCGGGAGCAACATCAGTACAAATGGTGGAGCTGACAAAGATGTTGAGCTACGCATTAATAAAGCTCGCCATGCCTTCAGAACCCTACGCCCTGTATGGCTCTCTTCCCAGCTATCCATAAACACCATAAACAAAAGATCCGCATTTTCAACACCAACGTTAAACCAGTTCTTCTCTATGGCTGTGAAACGTGGAAAACTACTCAGTCTCTCAACAACAAACTCCAAGTCTTCATCAACAGTCGCCTCTGATACATCCTTAAGGTATGGTGGCCTAACAAAATATTAAATAAAGAGCTCTGGAAGAAAACCAAACAGGAAGAAATAAGCACTACAATCAAGAGGAGAAAATGGAGCTGGATTGGCCATGCACTCAGAAAAGATCCAACAAATACAACCAAACAAGCACTGGACTATAACCCACAAGGAAAGAGAAGACAAGGAAGGCCAAAAATCAACTGGAGACGCTCCACACTACGAGATCTTGAAAAAGTGGGGGTCACCTGGCAAGAGGCCAAAGCTATAGCCCAGAAGAGAGTGAGGTGGAGAAACATGGTTGACGCCCTATGCTCCTGAAGGGGCCAAGAGGATTAAGTAAGTAAGTAAGTAAGTAAATGTATATCGTTATGGAATGATGATGTACTGAACTAATAGGCCTACGAATCGAAAATAATAACCTGGATTTGAGCAGCCGAAAACGTATATGAGTTGACACACGCAGTATGTAAGCTGATTAAACATAGAAAACGACAATAGGCAGAATTAATAATCGTTTCACCTCGATTTTCAACTGATCTTGACCAAAGCATAAATTTATGATGCACCGCTTAGCATCGATTCATCGTTTCATATGCGGATGACGAATTCGTATTTTTGCGCACTGGTAACGCCTTGGGTTTGGCATTTGGCATGTTGGTTTCGCGTCTTTTAGATTGGAAGCATACCATTTCACTCCAGTGTCATATTAGTACTGCATGCCAAATTGCATTTAAGACTGTTTATCTGATTCTTATGCGAGGTGTATTTGTGATCCTTGATTGCAATTTCAAACCGCCTAAGGCTAAGCGAAGCCAACATCAGCGTCAAACAAACAACAGGTTGACACTTTTTCGTTGACATTGTTCACCTGTTTCTTGAGAATTGTCAAAGCAATTCTAAGTAGGTTTAAGCAGGCCCTTTTGGCATTTCCCCCGGCGGCAGAAAATCGGGGTCCACAACCAACAGCTTTATATCCGAATCCGCGATAGAACATTGTTTTTCCAACTACATACCGTGCTGTTTGTCCGTCGCCATTTTGGAAATAAAATATTTCGAGAAAAAAATCATGAAAATAATTATTACTGTCCACTTTAACAGGGACAGAAAACCAAAATATCCTCTCCACTGTCCGCGTTAACCAGGTGTCCCCTCATCAGAGGAACATTAACATGGTAAAATAGTCCGTACATTGAGAAAGCGTCCCGACATAGCAGGTGTCCGCTCATCAGAGGGTCTGTTGAAGACAGTTTAAGGTTAAAGATCTAAATAGATCTAGATCTAAAATATTTTTTAAATGCTTCTTTGTGTAAAATTTTTTGGGTGTTTTTCATCACAAACATTGCTTGTTATGCATAATTAGTTGGGAAAAAAAAACAAACACCATTTATTGAATGTTTTGCCTGTTTACAACCATTATTGTTCATATTATTACTATGTAAACTTTGATGTCATTTTACAGAAAATCATGTTTTTGGCAACATAAACTTGCAACTGGAACTAAAAATGATATGCTACTCTGGTTTAGATTGTTGTGTTCTCCCATATATTCTCCACAATCTGTATAAAAAACATTTTGGTTTTGTGCTTTATCTTTGGAGTAATGTATAAAAATGTGTTGACAAATGTCCCATTTACAATAACATAGTTTTGAAAATTCAAAATAAAATAAATATAAATTTTTTTTTTTATGTTTTTATACGACTTTTATAGAGTTCAGTTTTCTAATAATGATTTTGAAGGCAGTGTGATCAAATTTTCATAACTTTTTGAGTGTTGCGATTTTTTAGATGGACTATAAATCTCATCATTCAGTGGCCATTTTTTTATTGCCATGGAAACGGGGGTCCAGCAGAAAAAATTTCAACATATTTTTTACTCAGTAAGACCTTCTCTACATCACAATTTTTTTTATTAATTATGCATAAAAAAATGTCCTATCCAGTTGCCATACCTCCAGTTAGATAACTGAAGGCTTTTAGTGAACTTTGCAATGCAAACATTTCCCAAAACTGAAAGAAAATTATTCAAATGGATGGTTCTTGACTTCCAATATTGGATGCTTCTTTTGATTCAGTATTTACATACAAACGCGTTACTGCTACCTACTTGCTGTTTGAAGTATCGTCGTTCCTCTTCATCAACGAGAACCAGGTTGAGATAGTAGCGCACAGAGAATTTCTTGTTGATGTCTTTCATGGTTGGTGTCAACTCATAGCCGCTGAGGAACAGTCGAATGGGAATTGACTCTCCTGAAGCAATGCAAGCATACATGTATTCTGTGTGTTGGGTCACTGTGACACATTTCAGTGATATATTCACAGAGTTTAAGTAAGTCATATTGAAACACAGGTATAAAAAAACAATATTTCACAACATTGTGAAAAACAACACAACACGTTATTTAAGAAATATTCCTTTAGCACGACATGTCATTGTTATATCCTTGTATCACTGTTATAATGCAACAGCATGTCAACTGTCTGGTGAGTGTACAACTGCAATGGTGACTGATTTGTGAACTGATGAGTACCACTGCAACACATGAGATATGTACTACCTCGTTATCAGATGTTATGTAATGTGAATACTTCATAATGGATCAGATGTTATGTAATGTGAATACTTCATACTGGATCAGATGTTATGTAATGTGAATACTTCATACTGGATCAGCAGGAGTTCAATGAAAAACTTAACTACATTCACTCATAGGTTCATGTACAAAACCTTCTGTTATTGTTGCAGTTACATTGGAGACATACCTCTCACTGGCGCACCATCCATAATTTCATATTTAGCCACTGTCTCATTCTCGTTAAAAGTATTTGGTCCTGGAAACCAAGGTTTCAATACAATGTAAAAACATTAACTCGTGATTACATTTAAGTTATAAAATGGGACATCTATGTTCAACAAAAACATTTTATTATTATTTTAATTTTATTATTTTAACTTTAAATATAAACTTTTTCTTTGCAAACTTACTTTGTCAAATCAAATATACATGTTCGTAACATTTTACAATTCGAAATATTGCTTAATTAGTCTACAGGTGAAACAGCAGGACAGCAGCATGTTAACACAACAGACCATTATGGGAAATAATATTTGTACAGTGCTTGAGAACAACAACACTTGGCAACTAAAAACCACACATGCAGACAAGGCAATAAATTGCGTTTCACTGAGGCAGGCACCAAGCAAGATGTTATCACAGCAGAAGATTTCTTCTGAAGGTTCTCATTTCAGTGGTACATAATTAATGTACTGTAGAGTGTACAGTACTGCAGGCATGACTAATATTTTTTTTACATGAAATGAACTATAATTGTAAATGGAAAGAACTGTCAACTAAAGAACATGCAGCATAAGCTACATTACAACTGTGGGTTTAGAGGGATCAGCCCATAGATAGCCATACTTGAGATATGTTATTGAAACTGTGTGTTATAGTCCAGTAGAAATCAGACAAAACCCAGACATTTTGGCTAAAAAGCAAATTTGCATCTTAACATGACTAGTAGTTTTCTGGACTCGCAGATAAATGCAACCAAAATCAACCCTGGGGAACATAAATTTTTTTCAGGAAAATACCGTGTTTATCATATTTTCTTTTATGGGCTATCCATACCTAATTGCGCGCACGTGGTATGGAATTGCGTACACGTGGTATGGAAGGCCAATCATGACATTGTTAACAATTTAGTTTTGTTGCCAAGGCTTAAAGATAGTTGTCACTTGATTTATTATTGAGAAATCCATAGTTAGTAAGACACAGCGTTAAATCTGAACTCTGATTAAGTAAATAATATTAAAGTAATTACACTGTTAATGAAAATATCAGGGATTTACTGCATATATAACGATATATTACAGAGTGCACAAGTCAGGCAAAATTTAACCAATCTGTACAGGTGTTGGGGAACAAATTCTAATATGCATTTTTGCTTAGTGTAATATCTCTAGTTAATATCAGCATGATAGACTTGCACAAGTGGTAGGTTATAGTGTTACATCAGTGTTTTTATAGGTGGATTAATGCCAACCTAGAGCCAAAAAGGCCGAATAACATCATAATTAATTTTGTTAGTATGTTTTTGTTGCTCTCCTCTTTACCCCTGAAGAAATTTTTTTGTTTTTTCTTCTTCACTGATCCTGTTTCACTACCGTCACCACTCCCCCCATCCTTCGTTCTCGTTCTCCTCTTTCCTCCAACTCCCGCCAAATTTCTCTTCACGCAGTCCTCCCATCTCAGTATTGGTATTCCTCTTCTCCTTCTAACCTCCACTCTAAGCACATCCACAATAGATGGTACTATCGCACAGATTTATATAAAACCAAAGGATTTTAAGAGGACTAATTTCCAAGCTCATCTGTTCAATATGCACTAGCATAGAGCAGGGAATGTAGATGTAGCCTATTAGTTTGTCTTATTTATAACATAAAATTGGCCAGGTGAAAACAACCATACATTTGCTTCCACTTCAGTTGGCTTGCTGACAAAGGTTACACAATTTGTTTTTATGATAGTCTAGCATTTAGCGGTCATCAGCAGGTGTTAGTTCAACAATCAGCAGAGCTGTGCCACTTCTTTATCCCGCACCCTGTAAACTTGCCTATTTTGTAAAAAAATACACATAAAGATAAAATTGTAACTCTTTAATCAAACTAAAATTTAGTTTTTTGCTATTGCAGGGATGTGACAGGCACAAGAGGAAAAACCCTGAAATAATTTGACTGATGGTAAGGGCCCGACAAAAGCAAGGGATGCCGAGGAGGGTGTGGGAGGGGACAGTTGGGTTCCACTATACGTGTAAGTTTTATATTTTAATAGAATCTAAATTCTTAAGTCTTCTTATATAGATTCTAGCTTTAACTGAAAATATTTTGCCAGATTGATTTTTTTAATTAGCCTTTCCCCACTAAAGTAATACTCTGATTTGGTGTGAATGATATTTAACCTAATCCTCTCACTACCACCCTCCATTAAAATACAATACATATATAAAAAAGCACATTATTAGATTTTAGTATTAGATTTAGCACATATTATTGCCCACTAAACACTCGTGAAAAGGCTAAAAATTTGACTTCTAGCGTTACCCTCTTAATGAATTAATGGTGGGACACACATGAAAACAATTTCAGATATAAATTAGACTCTTAGAATTTAATGTGTCATCATGAATTGTGAAAAAAAACTGAGGAAGAATCGACGTAGGCCCTAATTAGAATTTTCGACCCCCAACTGGATACATGGATTGTGAAAAATAACCTATTTTTTAAATCGATTTCTGACCAAATTAATAGATAGAGCAAGAAAATATTCATGAAACTTATAAAATGATAATATTTTATTAGCCATTTGTGTGGTTGTAAGAGTGGATGGCTTTCAATGTGGCATATATGAACCGGATTTTCAACTGAAGTGATATATATCTTTCCTGTTCATTTGGCAGCCATTGGCAAGTTGCGCAGATGTAAGTCTTGTTTCTTTCAAATGATCTCATTGGTGGAGATGGCCAACACACTGCATATTCATCCAATCACAGTGATCATATCGAAAATAGCTGGAGAACCGTTTGTGGGTAGAGTTCTCTAGCAAAAACATGAACCGCAAGCAAAAAATATGATCACCCTATACCCCCCAGATTTTTAAACCGGATTCACATGAATCACAAAAACATTATTTTCGGCCCTGGAAAAACCGGAAATCCAAGAAAAACCTCATCCCTGCTATTGTGACACACATTGACATTATTCCTGGTAGTGTTGAGCAATTTGTGCATCACCCTGTGGGGCAGTTACTGATTTCCTGGCCAAACCATTCCCCCCTCAGTAAATTCGGCAATGGCTTTTTTGACAACAAATACGTATTCAGATCAAATGTCTCTGTGGATGCAGCAGGTACTGACATCCCTCACCCAACTAAGCTGTGAGTGTTTTTTGTGTCAACAAAGTACACATTATGACACAACTGTACATCTTTAACCAAATTAAATTGGGATTTTTATATTGTGATATCCATTAATCTTGGACATGTTGAGCTATTTGACATCTTCCTGTGGGTGCCGGTGTTGATTCCCTGGCCCAAAACTCTCACAATCTTCGAAAAAAAAGTTACTTGCGACATTACAGGATGGAGGAAGGTTTTGGTCAGGATATCAATATGTTACTTGCACCCAGAGTAATAACATATGGCTCAAAATTACCAGAAGTTATGCCAGTGGATGTCATAGTACCAAAAAGCCAAAGTAATATGGTTAAATGGTTACAGCGTTATGTCAATATGTATTTATATGTTTGACAAAATACGCATTTGCGACCTTACAGGGTGGGGTGTGTTTTGGCTATGAAATCAATAACTGCACATACTGAGAGATGCCAAATGCCTCTAAATGACCATAAACAATGCCCATGGGTGTCACAATAACAAACAACCAATTGTAATATGATTATTTAGCTACAATGTTATCTTAATATGAAGTTGTTTGATAAAATAAGCACTCAGGATCTTACAGGGTGGGGTAGTGTTTATTGAGTGATAATTAACGTGACACTAATTAAACTCCACGATTAATGTTTTTAACATAGTGCACCATTATAGTAAAATTTACATACCATAACAAATGTATTGACCAATAAATAAAACAGTTAGAAATATGAACATACACAAACATAAATCAGAGCAACAAAATTGGACCAACACCCCAAATCAAGGATTTGGGTAAAAATCAAGGTTAACCCTTGCATTTTTTTGTGGGAACTCTAGGCACCCACCCGGCCATCTCAAAACAAAAATTGGCTTTTTATCCTAAATATTGGGTCATCGTCAATTTCTACTGGACTATTAATGATTTAATTGATATAAATAATTAACTTTTATTTTGCCGCTGAAAGATTAAAAAAGTACAATTTTATAGATGATGCACATTGGATCTGGAATAAAATATATTCAAACTGCAGAGCCACATACAGCCAAGACTGCTCAGTTTACCAGTTTTGTTTGCTAAAATTAATACTGCAGGGCTGGACATTATCATTGTTTGGTGTGCCACAAAGAAAATAATAATTTAAACATACTTTTTTATAATGTGCATTATTTCGGATGTTTTTGGTCTTGCTTGTTTAATTCTGGGTACACTTTCAGTTCATTTATCTTTGGCTATATCTGACAGTTTCCATGGTTAAACCACCCCTGAACAAACATTGGGTAGCTATTCCCTGCTATATTGACACAGGCAAAGGTAACTTTGACCACTCAAAGTGCTTTACATTCCACCCCCTGGCAGACTTGTTCATTTCATCACCACCTCTTCTTAAAGGGAAACAAAAGTCATGGGTTTGGGTCTATGCGCCTATGAGAGTTATTAAAATGTAACCATTTGCAACTACAATTAAGAATATCATGCCAGTTGTTTACTAGGAAACACATCATCTTAATTTCTGTTAGATAACCCTACGTCATGAGTGTCAAAGTCAAAAGCAAATCACTCGCAAAAGGAAAATATATTTGTATACACCTATTCCTATACTTGCCAATATGATATAGCCATGCTGTTTGCATACAAACTCAACTCATGTCATACTTTGGCCTTTGTTTACTAAACTTTCTGAGAAAATAGCAAGTTTGTTTGAGACTGCATTGGTTCTGTGTATGCTGGCCCCACTTAATACGTCACATGCAGGGGTGTCTGCAGGGATTTTTCCAGGGAGGGGCAAGAAAGAAATTATATATATATCTCTCGTGATATTCTTGATTTTAGTTGTGTGTGGTTAGTTTTTATTATCTCTTTTATGTGCACATACCCAAAATCATGACTTTTGTTTTGCTTTAAGATACCATTATGGCTGGTAAATGTTGGGTATCAATGAACGCTGATTTTTGCTTAGTTGCAACGTTCTGCTGTGTTGCTTATGCTATTTAGTGAAATGAGATAAATGAATGATCTTTTCAATGGAATCCTTAACTATAAATTTGCAATGGAATCCCTGAACTATAATTTTTTAATGGAATCCCTGAATCATAAATATATTCTTCACTTATGAGTACAATGTACCAGTATTTACTACTGAAAAAGAAAAATCGGGGCCAATAAATAAACTAATATTTGAAATTTACTTACCCAGTTTGCCAATAGCCCTAAATAAGTTAATATCGAGGCTTATAAAACATTATTTTGAGAAACGAATGACGAAGGAAGATGGTGAGAACATATGGTGGACAGTCTTATGATGCTGTGTCTGTACAAGTGAATTACACATGGTGTAATGCTCATGTTAATGTGCTTGTGTTAATGTGCTTATGTAAATGTACCAATACTGCCAACAGGAAATCACAGCCTCCATACCTGCCCCAGTTGTTTCACGCTTGATAATTTGCAACTCCATGTGTCTTATCTTTATTCGCACTAGCAGAAAATAAATCTTGCCAACAATGACATCTTTCAAATGGTACCTGCCAACCAAAAATGTTAACCACAAACTAGAGACTACGTAACAATACACAAGGAATGGGGCTCACACAACATGTCACACACTCAAAAGAAAGGAATGCACCCCAGCAGCTACTGTTTTGCCTGCTGCACTTCAAAGGTCAACTGACATTTCTGAACAAATTGCTTACTTCGTAAAATAATCACTTCTTCTTACATAACATAAAACATTTTAGTGTGAAAATGTATGTAGTGTATGGGATATAATCCAGCATCTAGTAATCATACCATAAATATTTATTTATAAATTAGTTTGCAATTTAAATCTGCTATTGATTTTTTTAATGGATACATGGGAAAAATGGAAATGGTGGATTCAAATGCATGGCAAATATTCCTGGGTTGACAAGTTTTGACAACACAAATGTTGACCCCACTGTAATTTTTTATTATTTTATTTTTATTAAAAGAAATGCTGACTGATCGATTAACCATCCAACTAATAAGGGGTGCATTCCTGTGAACAGCATTTGGTCATCTCAACATACCTCCAGTCCTGGGCATGGATTTATCACTCAGAATACATCAAAATAATACTCGGAATGACAAAAGAACCAAGAACGCTGAAATGTCAGGTTAAAATATCTAACTCTATCTATACCAATTAAAATAAAAAAAATGCTTTCATATGAATGAACTTAGTTTTAAAAGTCCAAATTTAGGTTGTTCATGTTCATCAATTTCATTAGAGCCCTTCAAGATTATTATACAAGTTACAGATACCCACTGTACATGCTGAAAACTGGCGATGTTTTGAGATGCCTCACAACAACCAAAATATGTTGTCACATATAGTGCTGCATTGTGCAGTCTGAGAAAACTAAACCAAAGCCAAAACAACATAATGTCACGTTCCAGGTACTATATTCAATGCTTAAGCATATAGGAAAAATATTCTGTCAAAAATGGTATGCATACTTCCTGGTATATTTTGCTGAATAATGATAAAAGTATGCCACATGTATTATTTATAAGAAATAATATCTCCGGCAGGTTCTTTGATTCCAACACATTTACAGTTGCATCTGACAAACAATCATAAATCCAAAGGCATCAAAGTATTTCTGGGAAATCATGGAAACCAATCATTACTGGGTCAGTAGTTACTGGGCTAGCAACATGAACGTGGCATGAACAGTATGTTGGTTTGGCAGCATGCCAAATGGTACCAATGTTGGGTTAGTTGTGGTACCTGTGCCAGCCATTTCCTTCTTCACGATAGCTAGCTCCATGTACTTGAGTTTTATGCGCACAAGCAGAAAGTAGATTTTGCCGACAATTACATCCTTTAAATGGTACCTAGAATAGCCAAGCACTGTGGGAACACCAGACAGCAGCATCATCATCCTCACTACTCAACAGTAGTGATATTTGAAGGAATATTAACTTGAAAAACAAGGCATTATATAGGATATATGTAATTTTATTGGTTAAAATAAAAAAGTCAATATTAGTAGCTCCACCGTCATCTTATAAACATTTCTGTAAGCAAACCATCTTTTTCATCAAACATCATGAAGTAGTTTTTCTCTGTCCCCCAAGCCTAGGCCCCTCCCACATACTGTTAAACATTGAGATCCACATTTCAAAGCTCCCAATAATTTCACCTCTTTTTCTCAGTCTAAGTTTCTGTGCCATGCAACAAAACACTAACTGTCTTTTGTTTGTTTTAGAATGGTACTTTCATGTTAGAAAACATCTTTGAAGTTGTTTCTCAATCTAAGCAGTCTTATCAACAGCAATTCTGATTGACATTTCTTAGCTACAACACATTGTGCTACCACACGATAAGAACTGCATAACTTTTTAGTAATAATAAGTTTTGCTGCAAGTTTTGACAATCATCTTCACATTTTCTCACCTTAATACCATTTGTTTTTTTCCACAATCAACACATACACGCACGCATGCACACAAACACACATTATATATATATATATATATATTCCAGGAATGTATTGGCCATTAACTGTACACAAAATCACCTTATAGCATTTTTCTCCCACAATCAACAGCATACACACACGCACGCACGCACGCATTATATGTATATATATATATATATATATATATATATATATATATATATATATATTTATATGTATATATATATATGTATATATATATATATATATATATGTATATATATACATATACATATATATGTGATTGTGGGAGAAAACAAATGCTATAAGGTGATTTTGTGTGTGTGTATATATATATATATATATATATATATATATATATATATATATATAAGAAACCAGGCTCTTCTCAACAATTTTACAAAACGATTTTATTACAGATTCAAATACAGGAGATACACAGCTTTAAAATGACACTAGCATGAACAGTGTATCTTACCCCTGGGCCAAGATATTACCCTTTTAGTGTACACGTTCTTGGAATAACAGTTTTGAGAAAATCAGCTTTAAAAAACAGCATTGAAAAATTGCTTCTCCCATAGCAACCATGTATGTTTATAATGCTCCAAATTGAATTAAATTTTTTATGTTCCTCCAGTAGGCGTGTGTAAATAAGATGCAGAAGTATAAAGTGGAAAAACGTATTATTTATTGAATGCCACCTCATTTACTACCACGTTTGGTATTCCCAGAGACTACTGCGCGCACTGGGAGCCGAACCCCTAAAGTAAGTCCCTAAAATATCTGAAAATAAAACATTATTTACACATTACATATATAATAACATTACACAATGTCAGTTTCCCCAATTTGGAAAGTCCACTCCCGCTGGCGCTGAGCCAACCAGTGCAGGCTCAATGTGGTCTTCCCCTGCCCCTGCCGAGGTGACTTCCACGGGCTCGATGCGGCCTTCGAAGTAATTTTCAATCACGGCAGCTAAATTGCTGTCCTCGAGACTGCACCCCCTCGCATGATCCAACTCGGTAGCTAAATAAGCTTCTTTCGATGCCATAGTGCAATTCTTTAACAAATCGAAGACGAAAACAGTGGGCGAAACTGGCAAACAAAGACGAAAGGAATGTGTAAACAAGCCGACTGTGCATGCGCACTTACGTTTTAGACCAATCAGCGAGCGTTTCGCAATTCCATAGCAACAACAGCACTTTGTTGCTGGATATAAATTATGTATAATAGGAGCTGTTCCATTGGTCTAGAGAGATTCCCAATCACACGTGTAGTTGACGTCATAAGCTTTCCAGCCATGTATAACAGGTGTGGTTTCCCACTTGTAAGCGAGCGAAGACAGTCGATCAAAGGCGCATAAAAATGGCTTTGTTTCAGACTTCTCAACCGCGACGCTAATCAGGGGATTCAATAAAGTACTAAATATTACTAGTTTGAACAATCTTTCAGCTTATATAAATGGATTTATGGAAAGATGGATAATTTCGCTGTTCGATTCCGTCGTTAATCCATTTTCAACAATTCGAACTTACACCATGCGTTTTAGGTTCCTGCGCCGAACTAAATCTAGCGAGAAGCGCCTGGTTTTGGCATGGCGCATCACACACACACACATATATTTATATATTCCAGGAATGTGTTACTGTTAGGCATTTTGGCAGCTTTAATTGTACACAAAATCATCAATCTTGTTTGACATAAATATTTAACACTATACAGCTAATAATTTTGCAAACAACTTAAGCATCAACTAACACATAAAACAATATAAACTAAGTCTTATTTTTTTAACAATATTTTTGAACCCTGGAAATCTATCACATTTTGTCTGGCCACACTGCCATTGCAAACTAGGGCAACTTACTTGGATTTGTTGTATTCAAATTCTATGTGCAAACAGTCTTCAATTCCTACTTCCATCTTTATACAGCTGTTCATGTCTGGGTACTGTGCTAATGTGTGCACAATAATGTCCAGTTCTTTCACAACATCTGTCAGTCGTTTCACTACAGTCACTCGTAGGAAATACCTGAAACAGTGGATGTGTTCATTATTTAATTCAATGTTTTAATCTACAGCTGTATATAATTCTGATCACCAGAGGCTCATTTTTACTTGATTTCTCTCATATCAATGGTAGTTTGTTGAAAAATTCAACATGTTCGGTCTTTTTTCTTCCAACAAATTATCAGACCTCAAATACCCGTATTTTGTCTCTTGCACTGATGACTTCTGGTGTAGGTACGTGTGTGTGACGTACCGTAGTCGGACGTTGGCACCTGTGTATGACTCGTATGGCTTCTCTACTTGTACAAAATCAAAGTCATAACTTGTACTCTGCATGAGATCTCCTGGTCGAGCAAGTTCCTTCACGAGGGATGTGAATTCATGGTGATTACCTCGGTCATAGTACAATTCTGTGGTCGACAGAAACATTCATTAAATAACCTTTCCCATACATTCCCACACAACATACATTGTTGCAAAATGGAGTTCAATTTGTTCAACCAGTTAACCCATTAGGCCCTAGGATTTTATTAAAACATGCTCCCCTGTTCCCAGGATTTCTGGCAAATTTCGAGCGATTTTACTTCATGTTAAAAAATCTGTAGAAAAAAACTATTCAATATTGACAATTACAAGTTGTGTTTATTTTGAAGAGTAGTAATTTCTCCACATGCATGTATACATAGAAATAGGATATATTAATAAAATGTTGACATTTGATAACAATTTGCAAAGACAAAATAGTACAAAACCGATGAAAATCAAGATTTCCAAAAGGGCAACACATGCACGTAACGAGCTGTTGTTGCAAAATGTATCCGCTAGGTGTGGCAAAATTTTGTAGCGTTTAGTTCAGTAGTTATTCGCCAGGATTTTTTTTAATAGAGGGCCTGTATGCGGCCGGCAGCGGCCGTTCCAGGACTACACAGAGCGGCCGGCCGCGACCGTTGTGGGGTCTAATGGGTTAATAGTTCTAGCTAATATCTACTACAATTAGGTGGTCTATGACCCTTGTTGTGAATATCTCCTACACATATGCCAAGGCTTAAAAATCACCCGAAAATTTAGGGGTGAGCTGGCCCATGAACTTTCAAAATTAGGGGTCAACAATGACATTTAGGGGCCAACTGGCCATTTTTTTAAGGTTGCTGGAGCAGCTAACGTGTCAGCTGATTTTGTTCATTGTTTTCCTCATAACACGCTAGGAAATATTGAACTAAACATCAACACCACAAATAATCACCTGAACATCAACACCACAAATAATCACCTGAACATCAACACCACAAATAATCACCTGAACATCGACACCACAAATAATCACCCGGTGTGATATAGTAAACTGGCCCCCTATAGAATTGTGACCCCATTGTTAATTATTTATTGTTCAGACTACAATGTAAAAATAACATGAGCATGTATGTATGTATGCTTTATATACAATCTCTTTATATTTTTGGTTTGTATGTATCATGTTAATTTTTTTTTATATTTAGTGCACTAGATGACTGAAAAATCATGCACTTGTTGATAAAGCACGAAACTTGGCACACATTTAGAAATCATCAATGTGAACAAATTTAGACCTTGGGCCATCTCAGATTTTGCTCTGGTCTGTGTTGGCAGCCATTTTTAAAATGGCTGGAAAAAATACTTTTCCTCATATGTGACCCACCGTAACAAAATGAGTCGGATGTCGGTAAACATGAAACTTTGCAAATGCCGTTTTTATCAAACACTGGCTAATCCACCGATTTTGAGATTTTCCGTGAAAAATGTTTCCTTAGTATTAATTTTAACGCTTACCATAATTTCTACTGTATATTTAGCTATGTTTAGTGCATTTGAGTGTTATCTTTGAAGAGCTATTCGATGTGTTTCACTTGACTTTCATAAAACATAGCTGAAAATGCCAATAATTAATCGCTTTTTATGTCCATAATTTTTGGATGGTCTCTCGCATCAAGCATTGTTGCAAAGCTTTGCATCTCATCTATCCTTATATGGTCATCGAATTAACATATATTACGAATGTATCGAATAGGAGGGCATGAAGGGCAGGCACTGTTTGTTCAGCTGAGTAAACAAACCCGGCTTGTTGCTACCACATGATCCAGGAAAATTATTATATTGGCGCAGCGACAAAGTCATTTAGATAATGTACATGGACGCATGCGCACTACGCAGTTCCACCACGTCACACACCTGATCCATATACCGAGTAGGAAAATGGTGTTTGATGTAGCGGATTTGTTTATATCCAGTCCGAAGTGATCGCGACCAGATCAATACTTTGTTAGACGAGTATTTACTAGATAGAGGAAGACCAGGAGGACAGTGAGTGAGACACTGTAGTCGTTTTGTGGGGCGGGGGTGCGGGTGTGCGGTCGTCAAGCCCGCAAGATGTGTCCTACTGAGCATGAGATTGTCCCCGTTGCTGGACCCTCTGACCAGCAGGACAGTGAGCGAGACACTATAGTCGTTTTGCGGGGAAGGGGGACAGGTCGTCCAGCCCGTTAGCCATCCCAGTCATCTGCATTCTTGCCCATGCCACCGTCGCCGCTGTCCCAGTGATCATTAACTGTTTTGATGTGTCGCCGTTTATGTACTTGTTGTCTTGTATTAAATATGTCATTAATTGACACGGACATTGTTAAGAATCTCTTGTGCATTTTTACTATGAAGAGTATCAGATTGAAAAAAAATTTTAATATAATTATTTTAAACAACTTCCTCAGTATACAATCTGTTACACAACTGGTAGAAAGCATTTAAAAAAAGTAGTTTATTTAATAAATTTTTGGGTAACTTTCAAAAAAATATTTTCGCTGATAAATACTGATGTAGCTTTTGGTTCTTTGATAATGTTTTCTACCAGTTGTGTAAGGAAGAATAAGCTACACGTAACTCCAAAAACCTTATTTTGTTAGCATTATTACTTCCAGAGATATGAGGCGTTTTTGAGAAAACAGGATTACTTCTTGGAAAATGCATGCTTTACCCACAAATAAAAGTGATTTAGTATGCAATTGTTACTGAAGTGAACGCTATGAATACAATGCTCTCAAAATAGGGTGGACACATTTTGAATAAAATAATAATTTTTTTCAATCCACCTGTCGAGTCTCCCTTAGGTTCAATAAATTGCTAATTATTTTTCAAATAAAAAAATCAAGTTATGTTCTTACTGCCCAAACTGCGTTTTACAAAAGAACGTCACTAGTAACCATTATCTCAACTAAAATGTGTCATATTATGATGCTGGTGGCAAAGTGCTGCTAGTTTTGACATTCCTTAACAATGGCAGAAATTACAAGGCAATTAATTTTGTCCCTATTTTTTTTCTGACAAAGATCTTGTTATTATATTAGTAGAATGTCATGAGGATGCCTTTATGTTCAAGTGGTCCAAATATCTGCCAGATATATGCATGGTAACTACGGTAGCTTTGGTAATAAACATACTAAACTTTGACGGCTGACTTCTCAGTTTGAAGGTTTCTACCCTATACATGTTTGGTGAAACATAGCTTCGGCTAGAGATATCAGGTATCTTGATGTTCGGTGTGAAAGCTGAGATGCTGCTCTTTTCAAAGATACTAATAAGTCTATATGTTCAAATTGGGACATGTGACTCATTTTTTTAAGGTGGGTCACATATCTTAAGATCTGCATCACACAGAACTGCAATTTTGGTGCCAAAATATAAGCTTTCGGGGGCACCGATTTCAAATAGTTTACTTTTGACCTTGTTTGACATTCATACCTGCCATTTTTAAAGATAGTGGTCATTTTACCAATATCGTAAGAACTGCATCACCTAGAGCCGTAATATTGGTGTCAAAATACAGATTTTCAGGGCAGCGAATTAAGTATTTATAGCTTTGACTTTCGCATCCGCAATTTAAAAGATAGCGAAGGCAACTGTTTCCATAACTTCAGAATTAGCGTCATATGGCGCTATAATTTTAGTGGTAAAATATAGGTTTTTTTTCGGTGGCAGCGATTACAAATATTAAAATTTTGACCTTCACCAATATGGCAAGATGGCTGCAAAAATACCAGAATATCACATTTGTGTTATGGATATTGACTCAAGAAAAAAATCTAGGCTTACCTATCCCTACTAAATCAACCACAATGATTCTAATGGTACCATACAGTTATTTCTTGAGTGACCAGTTGCCTAGCAACAGTCATAGCTTGTTCTACTAGTGGCATGGGTACAATGACAAATATTTTTGGTAGTAAACATTGTTTAAACTAGAAGTGCAGTGGGGTTACCTAGATGTGTCTCAAGCAGAACAAGAGGCCACAGACAAACCAATATCAAATCGTTCGAAAAACATCTCTGAAACAGGCTATAGATGCGTATGTTTAAATGCAAGGAGCATAGTAAATAAGAAAAACGAATTAAACATTATGGTAGACGATATTGACCCTCACATAATTGGTATAACTGAATCATGGGCCAACAGACATAACAGATGCTGAATTAGGACTGACAGGATACGCAATGTTTAGGAAAGATCGAATAGGAAGAAGGGGAGGGGGAGTTATTTTATGTTAAAGAATCTATTCAGGCTTATGAAATAAAACTAGAAATGGAAGCAGATTGCGATGAAGCTGTTTGGTGCAAAATTGTTTCAGGAAATTCAAAATTAACTATTGGATTAGTTTACCAAAGTCCAAACATAAAGGAAGAGGACAACACAAAAAAAAAAAACGCTATAAAGGAAGTTAGTAAAGGGGAATGTATCATAATGGGAGATTTTAACCATGGACACATACAATGGAATTCTCTAGAGAGCACAGGGAGTGAGGACCAACAATTTCTATTTTTAATCCAGGATAGCTTTCTTACTCAGCACGTGCTAGAACCAACCTGGGGAGAAAATGTATTAGATATAGTTTTGTCATCACAAAAAGAATTAGTGGACAATGTAAAAATACTTGAACCATTGGGTAACAGTGACCATAATCAAATACATTTTGACATCAATGTAAAATCAGAAAGTAAAAATAAGAAAACGTACAAGAGAAACTTCCACAAATGTAACTACAAAGATATGAGAAAATACTTAACAAAGCTAGATTGGAATAACATGCTGATGAATAAGACCGCAACTGAATGTTGGAATATTCTAAAATATGAAATTGTGAGTATCATCGATAAATTTGTTCCCTTCCAAAAACAAGGAAAACGGTGTAGAAAGAAACACTTGACAAAAGAGGTTATTAGAAAAATAGTGTTAAAACAAACTATGTGGAGGGTTTATAGGCGTACCAGAAAGGAAGAAGACTGCAAATTACAAAGAGGCACTTAATGCAGCTACAACTGAAATCAGACAATCTAAAAGAAGCTATGAGCAAAAACTAGCATGTAACATAAAAAATTACAGCAAGAGTTTTTATGCATATGTCAGGAGTAAACAAAACATACAAGACAAGGTTGGACCTCTAGAAGACAGTGCTGGAAATATAATATCACAGGGGTTTTTAATGGCGGAAGACCTAAATGGTTACTTCAGTTCAGTGTTTACCAAAGAAGATATTAGTTCATTACCAGTTGCTGATGCTAAATTTCAGGAGGCTAAATCTGACTATTTAGGACCGTTAGTTGTAACTCCAGAAATGGTAGCTAAGAAAATAAAGGCAATGAAGGATAATAAATCACCGGGAGTGGATGTGATTCCTCCAAAATTACTAATGGAAACAGTAGAACAAATCAGTATACTACTTGCAAGAGTATTCAACTTGTCATTAAAAGAGGGAGTTGTTCCGTTTGAATGGAAAGAAGCAAACATCATACCATTATTTAAAAAGAGTTCGAGAAATAAGTAAGAAAATTACAGACCAGTGAGTTTAACGTCAATGATTTGTAAATTATTAGAAAAGTTAATTAAAGACCATAATGGTGGACTTCCTCGTTAAGCATAAATTATTAATTCATCTCAACATGGATTCCTTAAAGTGAGGTCATGCTTAACAAATATGTTATGTTTTTTGGAAGAAGTCACTAAGTGGATAGACGTGGGATCGCCAGTAGATATTATCTTTTCAGAAAGATTTTGACAAAGTGCCACATCAAAGATTACTACTTAAATTAAAAGCCCATGGTATCGGGGATAGCATAACTGGCTGGATAGAACAATGACTGACTGACAGAAGACAACGAGTTGTAGTAGATGGAAAAGTTTCAAATTGGAAATCGGTTTTGAGTGGGGTACCTCAAGGATAAGTATTAGGACCTATATTATTCTTAATATATATCAATGACTTGGATGACAGTATAACAAGTAACGTACTAAAATTTGCTGATGACACAAAACTGTTTAGAAAGGTTAATACTGATGGTGATAAACAACATTTACAAAACGATCTAGACAGATTAGTGAAATGGTCTGAGAAATGGGAGATGTTGTTCAATTTTGGGAAATGTAAATGCCTACATACAGGACATGGGAACTTGGATGTAAACTATAAAATGGGAGATACTGTTCTGGGTACTACTGTATAAGAAAAGGACTTAGGAGTTACAATAAGTGCTGATATGAAAGTTTCAGAGCAGTGTGGTATTGCAGCTTCAAATGGTAATCAAATTCTTGGATTGATTAGAAGAAACATAACATACAAGGGAAAAAAGTTAATTATACCTCTTTATAAAGCAATAGTTAGACCTCATTTAGAATACTGTATACAAGCATGGAGACCATAATATCTATATCCTTCTTACGATATTATCGTAAGAAGGATATAGATACGCTTGAACGCATACAAAGGAGAGCAACTAGAATGATTCCAGAACTGAGAGACCTTACCGTAAATTCTGTATTTGTAGCCGCACCCCTAATTAAAGCTGCACCCCGACTTTTGACATAAACCCCGACTTTCTTCCGCACCGTTTGTTGCAGGCAAAACCTTATTTAAAGCCGCACCCGGACTTTGAGCCAAGACCGTTTTAACGCCCTTCGTGTGACGAATTTCCGTAGCGCACACAATTAGGAACAATGTAGATGGGTTCTGCAAAAATGTTATAACTTTACTAATAATTATCATAAACGAATGAATGAGGTCTAATTTTATTGTTAAAAGAGTCTCTAATGTAATGCAATGATAATAAATACATCACATTGTATAATCATGGGAATATTACTATGTGAATTTCGTCAAAATTGAAAACAAAGATGAACAAATATCACCGTGCTACCAGATAATAACTGGCTGGCTGAATGCCCATATACCCAGTGGGAGAAATGTAGCCATACATGTTGGCTATACAATAAAGCTCAAATTATTCAAATATGTTGAGAAGTTTTGTTTGTATGACGTTTTATGTAGAACCATGTATAACGTTGCATGTATTGCAGCAGATTAAAAAGACTACCCGGGGTCTGTCTGTTGTTGTGCCAGCTGTTTCAACTTCAAAGGTGTTTGAGTGACAGCTGGTAACTATGTAATAACTGGACGTCTGGATCTGCCGGCTGCAGTTGGCGAGAACGGATATTGTGGTTTTACCTATTTCTTGGAAAGTTCCTGTTGTTGTTGTGTCATCGTTGGCCTACTGCCTCAAAGTATTTGATCAAATGTTTAGCGCATTCAATTCAACAAGCCTGGTCATTGTTTATTTACTCTCGAGTTGTTTCTGGGGTTGTGCACTGCTGACTTCACACAACTTTCAGGGATTATAAACAGTCTATTGAAAATGCAATTGTCTCCAACGAATGACGATGCATGTTGATTACATAATCGGCAAGGCGTGACCGTTATTCTCAGAACTACTGATTGACAGATTGGTCTAGTTCGCAGACAGTTTACTGGCACGCGTTAACCGGGCCACTTGCATAGAATACCAGGTGCGTGGGATTATAACACCTTATCTTGTACTAGAGTAAATGTAATTAACTCCAACGAGGCACTGGTAGTGGTGTTGCTTTAACAATCGGACGAAGCCAGCAAGCTTGGAACTCCTCATAAAAGTAACGCAACTTAAAACATCAAAACCTGAAACCATGCGCGACATGTTGAATGTTGGAATATTCTAAAATATGAAATTGAGAGTATCATTGATAAATTTGTTCCCTTCCGAAAACAAGGAAAACGGTGTAGAAAGAAACACGTGTCAAAAGAGGCAATTAGAAAGATAATGCTAAAACAAACTATGTGGAGGGTTTATAGGCGTACCAGAAAGGAAGAAGACTATGCAAAATACAAAGAGGCACTTAATGCAGCTACAACTGAAATCAGACAATCTAAAAGAAGCTATGAGCAAAAACTGGCATGTAACATAAAAACTGACAGCAAGAGTTTTTATGCACATGTCAGGAGTAAACAAAACGTACAAGACAAGGTTGGACCTCTAGAAGACAGTGCTGGAAATATAATATCACAGGGGTTTTTAATGGCGGAAGACCTAAATGGTTACTTCAGTTCAGTGTTTACAAAAGAAGATATTAGTTCATTACCAGTTGCTGATGCTAAATTTCAGGGGACTAAATCTGACTATTTAGGACCGTTAGTTGTAACTCCAGAATTGGTAGCTAGGAAAATAAAGGCAATGAAGGATAACAAATCACCGGGAGTGGATGGGATTCCTCCAAAATTACTAATGGAAACAGTAGATCAAATCAGTATACCACTTGCAAGAGTATTCAACTTGTCATTAAAAGAGGGAGTTGTTCCGTTTGAATGGAAAGAAGCAAACATCATACCATTATTTAAAAGGGTTCGAGAAATAAGTCAGAGAATTACAGACCAGTGAGTTTAACGTCAGTGATTTGTAAATTATTAGAAAGGTTAATTAAAGACCATATGGTGGACTTCCTCGTTAAGCATAAATTATTAAATTCATCTCAACATGGATTCCTTAAAGCGAGGTCATGCTTAACAAATGTGTTATGTTTTTGGAAGAAATCACTAAGTGGATAGACGAGGGATCGCCAGTAGATATTATCTACTTAGATTTTCAGAAAGCTTTTGACAAAGTGCCACATCAAAGATTGCTACTTAAATTAAAAGCCCATGGTATCGGGGATAGCATAACTGACTGGATAGAACAATGGCTGACTGACAGAAGACAACGAGTTGTAGTAGATGGCGAAGTTTCAAATTGGAAATCGGTTTTGAGTGGGGTACCTCAAGGATCAGTATTAGGACCTATATTATTCTTAATTTATATCAATGACTTGGACGAGAGTATAACAAGTAACGTACTGAAATTTGCGGACGACACAAAACTGTTTAGAAAGGTTAATACTGATGGTGATAAACAACATTTACAAAACGATCTAGACAGATTAGTGAAATGGTCTGAGAAATGGCAGATGCTGTTCAATTTTGGGAAATGTAAATGCCTACATACAGGACATGGGAACTTGAATGTAAACTATAAAATGGGAGCTACTGTTCTTGGTACTACTGTAAAAGAAAAGGACTTAGGAGTTACAATAAGCGCTGATATGAAAGTATCAGAGCAGTGTGGTATTGCAGCTTCAAAGGGTAATCAAATTCTTGGATTGATTAGAAGAAACATAACATACAAGGGAAAAAAGTTAATTATACCTCTTTATAAAGCAATAGTTAGACCTCATTTAGAATACTGTATACAAGCATGGAGACCATATCGTAAGAAGGATATAGATACGCTTGAACGCATACAAAGGAGAGCAACTAAAATGATTCCAGAACTTAGAGACCTTAGTTATGAAGAACGCCTGAAAGAAAGTGGTTTAACAACTCTAGAGACAAGGAGGTTAAGAGGAGATCAGATTGAAGTTTTTAAGATATTGAATGGGTATGAAAATATTGATAGAAATATGTTTTTCTCACTCAAGAAGGATAGCAGAACTAGAGGACATGAGGTAAAATTAGTAAAGGATCAATGTAGATTGGACATCAGGAAGCACTCGTTCTCACAGAGGACAGTAAATGAATGGAACAAACTGTCTACAGATTGTGTAACTGCTAGCAGCGTGAATATGTTTAAAAACAAGGTTGACACATATATCAGGAGGGCGGGTTATAAGTAGGTGAACATTGTTGGACTCTCGATAAGCCAATGGCTTCCTTGTCCACTTGCCATCTGGGCCTTTGGCTTGGATGGCAAATCTTGTTAAATCTTGTTAAATGACATCGATGTTGCTGTAATCCCCGGCGGTCTGACGCCGCCAGTACAGCCGTGTGACGTTAGCATCAATCGCCCATTCAAGCAGCAGATGCGACACTTGTGGGGGAGCATTGGATGATTCACGCTCATTCCCAGAGGCCGCCGTCCTGCGCCGGCCAAGGAGATTCTTATACAATGGCTCATGAAGGCGTGGGTTGCGATTCCATCTGCCATGATTGAATACAGCTACAAGAAGTGCCGCATCTCCAACAATGGAACGGACGACATCATGTTCGAAGATTTTTGCCGGTGCATGCGGCCACGGGTCAGCGATGCCGACGACTCGTAATCAGACACGGATACTTGGGATGACGTCGCCATGCCGGTACCGGCAGCGTTCTTCGACAGCGACGACTAAAGTGATTTTGAAGGATTTTAACTGTGACATGATTTGACATGTTTGATCATAGTGTTTGAACACTGCAGACACAGGTTTTTATATAATTATTTGTTATGCACCAGTGGCAATTGTAATAGTTTTATTGCTGCATCTGACTTCGTTTTTTTACTGATCTACCGCTATTTTTCGCACAAATAGCCGTTACTACTGACAACCCAATGAGCCAACTTTTCCATTTTTTCTGCAAATTACTGTATTTAAACCGCACCCTAACTTTGCGGTCATCATCATCAATTCGGCTACACACTATTGTAATTGAAGCCGCGGCTACAAATAGAGAATTTACGGTAGGTATGAACAACGCCTGAAGGAATGTGGTTTAACAACTCTAGAGACAAGGAGGTTAAGAGGAGATCAGATTGAAGTTTTTAAGATATTGAATGGGTATGAAAATATTGATAGAAATATGTTTTTCTCACTCAAGAAGGATAGCAGAACTAGAGGACATGAGGTAAAATTAGTAAAGGATCAATGTAGAGGCGTGTTAGATGTTCGCATATCTGCTACCAGGGAGCTACTAAACAACAGCGATCGCCACCCGCTGCACCAAGTCCAAGAACGCTATTGAAGCCCTGTGTGCTTGCATCAATGTCTTATACGATAACATGCAGTTTATGGAACTTATTATACTAGCATCAACGTGTATTATTTTTTAACGTCACATTCTGTTGATTCTTGAACTGAATAAAACACATGTACGTATACCGTTATGGAAAAAATCTACTACGATGATGATGTACTGGACAAATATGCCTACGAATCGAAAATAATAACCTGGATATGAGCAGCCGAAAACGTGTGTGATTTGACAAACGTAGTATGTAAGCTAATAAAACACAGAAAACGACAATATGTTGAATTAATAATTGTTTCACTTCGTCTTTCAACTGCTCTCGACCAATGCATAAATTTATTACGCACCACTTAACATCGATTCATCATTTCATATACGGATGACGAATTCATATTTTCGCGCATCGGTAGAGCATGTTGGTTTCGCATCGCAAAAGCGATTAAATTTACGATGTAATGGAAGCATGTCATTTCACCCAATTGTTATGTTGGTATTGCATAATAAATGCATTTAAAACTGTTTATCTGAATCTTACGCGAGGCGTATTTGTGAATCTCGATTGCAATTTACAAACCGTCAAAGCGAAGCCAGCGACAGCGATTGATGTCAGCGACAGCACAAAACAAACAACACATTGATACTCGTTCACTGACATTGTTCGCCTAATGTTTTTTAAGAATTGTCAAAGCAATTCCAAGTAGGTTTAAGCAGGCCCATTTGGATTTTTTCCCTGGCGGCAGAAAATCGGGGTCCACAGTCGACCGCGTTATATCTGAATCCGTGTAATAACGGGGCGCGTAATAACGAGGCGCGACTGTACTATGATTGAAATGTTTCACAAGGCACATATTTTTTATTAATTGCAGTGATGTGGTCATTATTTTACTTCAAACTGCCAGCATGCCACTGTTTGAGTACGCCTAATGAGTGAGACGAAAGCACACGAACGTAAGCCATAGAATGGCAGACTTTTGACAAGATCCAATTTCAGAGTACCTTAGATCAAAACCTAATCTTGACTAGTTTATGATCTAAATCTAAAAAAAATTAGATGTGGAGTGTGGCAGGTCCATATCAGATCAATGGTTTCAACAAAAGTTGGTGCTAAAAGGTTGGGGTGCATATTATACATGGAAACATAGAATTTCTGTCAGACTTCACCAGAGTCAGGTATTATATTCAGGGTGCATATTATACTTCAGCGTGTATTAAACACTGTAACTTATGGTACATCACATACAGAAATGAATGCAGATACTCACCTATCTGTCCAACAAATTCTATTTTAATTCCTTGGTGTTCTAGTTTTGCACCTGGTCGTTTCAGAGTAACGTTCACCTGCACAACAAAACAAAAATGTAATCAGACAGTCATAACAAAACATTACAAAATATGAGAGAAGATGAGAGAGATGACCCTGGTTGACAGACAAGAGCTTACAAGAGACGAGACCATCATAAAGGTGGTTCACTAGGCAGCAACATTATCACACCAAAAAGATCAGTATTACTAATACTTCATTGTTAAACTATTTTAAAGCATATTATACTTATAGCAAACAGTTGTTAGAAAGTAATTGTGAGCAGATGTAATGACGACATGTACAATTTAATTAATAATAATAATGTACTAAGCCATACATGATTCATCTTCTAACATATATATATATATATATATATATATATATATATATATATATCATTTATGAAATTACAGTGGTGTGCAGCTGCTTTCAAGTATTGTAAACGAGGCAATAACACGACATTATAAGTATTGTAAACGAAGCAATAACACAATATTATAAGTATTCTAAATGAGGCAATAACATAACATTATAAGTATTGTAAACAAGGCAATAATTTTACATTATAAGTTCTGTAAACGAGGGAATGACATGGCATTATATATTTTGTAAATGAGGGAATAACACGACATTATAAGTATTGTAAACGAGGCAATAACATGACATTATAAGTACTAGCAAAAATGCCCATCCCCAAGATGGGATAACTTGGTAGTTCATATGTGACAGTCATGATAGCAATGTTTACCAAATGCCTCAGGCCAATATGCCATCAATACGCTTGAGATTGTTTAAGGGAACGTCAAACGTATTACCAGAAACAACCATGTCACGCATGTGATGCAATACTTGTTGCATGTTCAAAATGTTGAAGGTCGTGTGAATTTAGACCCATGGATCTGGGTGTTGGTTGTAGAACATCTTTTTATTGTGTATATTGTGAAGTATTTGCAGCACGTGCACGTGGTTTCTGCGCTTTCTGTAGTGAACATTTGATTTACCATAAAAACCACTAAGAACTCTTGATATACGGGGTATTAAAAAAATAAAGTCGTTACATTTTATTTGTGGGGTAGTAGATTAATCCCTGAAAGTTTGGTGCCTGAGGTGCAAGCTGTCTAGGAGGAAAATCTGAACATAACCACATACACATACATACATATGCTAGCTCGATTATTGTTAGATTGTAAACGAGGCAATAACATGACATTATAAGTATTGTAAACAAGGGCATAACATTACATCATAAGTGTTATAAATGAGGGACTAACACTGCATTATACATTTTGTAAACGAGGCAATAACACGACATTATAAGTATTATAAACAAGGGAATAACATAATATTATATGTATTGTAAACGAGGCAATAACATGACATTATAAGTATTTTTACTAAAATGTTACTCCTTTCAAACTTTTTTCTTATTAGCTTTATATATTTAATTTGTTTGTTTGAATAAACACTTTTGATTTGATCATCTAGCAACCATGCAGGGAAATAACCACTCTACTACCGTATCGCTACACCTTGAACTTCAGTGACTTCTGTATCTGGCCATTCACTGTTTTTAGTGTATAGGTGTAGTGTGAAAGCCAATGCTGCATTCAAACAATGATAATAATGAACTGAAGCTCACCTTTCCACTGACAGATTCACCATCATAATACAGATAGTGCCTTTCTTTGCGGCCATCCTCTGTCTTTATCTCAGCTGTCCGACGTGTATCGTGGCCATCAAGCACAATATCTATATCAGCACTTTGACCGAACCCAAAGAAACTCTGAAATGAAGGTCAGTTTTAAAAGTGAACACATATTTTTAATTTCTGGGTTTTTCTATCGTAGTTTGAACATAATGATGGAAAAATCAGTTAACACATGCCAAGAATGTGGAACATCAGTTAGATTTTTTATTTGTCTAAGTACTGTTTAGGCCTTTTATTTTTTTAAGTTAGTTTACGGTTTTTGTTTAAAAAAAACAATGAAATATGTATCTGGCATCTGGATGTACTTTCGAAACTAGTAGTATGGTTATGAACTAAATTTAAGGTACTGGGAGATAATATTACAACCCACTTGGCACTCGCCAGATATTACTACGCAGTCCAACTGAGCTCTTTCGTCGATTCGTCGATGTCCGTCACTGTTTTTATTAGTTCTCAGTCTAAAACCAGAACAGTGAAATAGTGCCACTGAGCCATGAGACTGCAAAAATCGGGAATTTGTCAAACTTTAATTAGTATTATTTCTATAATAATCTATGTTCTACCACACTCTAAAAGGTAGTCAAATATTTACCAATTCTACATGAAAGTAAGTGAAGTGACCCAAGTATAAATTGTCAAAACATGGAACACACATATATATATATTGGTGACTAATCACTAAATTCATCTTCAGTAATTGAATGACAAACTTCTACTCTTTGCATTTGTGTGCCGGAGTCAGCTGGGCAAAAATCAACCACGAGGTAGTGGCACTACATTGACAAGACACAGTCAACAAACTGCGACAGCGGAGACGACCAGACAAATGTCCTACTTCCTCTGCTGCCAACTACTTGACTGTCCATGCACACTAGGAGGTCTAGACTGTCCATGCACACTGGGAGGTCTAGACTGTCCATGCACACTGGGAGGTCTAGACTGTCCATTGCACACTGGGAGGTCTAGACTGGCCATGCACACTGGGAGGTTCAGACTGTCCATGCACACTGGAAGGTCCAGACTGTCCATGCACACTGGGAGGTCTAGACTGTCCATGCACACTGGAAGGTCTAGACTGTCCATGCACGGTGGGAGATCTAGACTGTCCATGCACGGTGGGAGACCTAGACTGTCCATGCACGGTGGGAGACCTAGACTGTCCATGCACACTGGGAGACCTAGACTGTCCATGCACACTGGGAGACCTAGACTGTCCATGCACACTGGGAGACCTAGAGTGTCCATGCACACTGGGAGATCTAGACTGTCCATGCACGGTGGAAGACCTAGACTGTCCATGCACACTGGGAGACCTAGACTGTCTATGCATGGTGGGAGACCTAGACTGTCCATGCACACTGGGAGACCTAGACTGTCCATGCACACTGGGAGACCTAGACTGTCCATGCACACTGGGAGGCTGTCTAGATCTCCCACTGGGAGACCTAGACTGTCCATGCACACTGGGAGATCTAGACTGTCCACGCACACTGGGAGTTCTAGATTGTCCACGCAGACTGGGAGATCTAAACTGTCCATGCACACTGGGAGACCTAGACTGTCCATGCACACTGGGAGATCTAGACTGTCCATGTACACTGGGAGATCTAGACTGTCCACGCACACTGGGAGATCTAGACTGTTCACGCACACTGGGAGATCTAGACTGTCCATGCACACTGGGAGATCTAGACTGTCCACGCACACTGGGAGATCTAGACTGTCCACGCACACTGGGAGATCTAGACTGTCCACGCACACTGGGAGATCTAGACTGTTCACGCACACTGGGAGATCTAGACTGTCCACGCACACTGGGAGATCTAGACTGTCCACGCACACTGGGAGATCTAGACTGTTCACGCACACTGGGAGATCTAGACTGTCCATGCACACTGGGAGATCTAGACTGTCCATGCACACTGGGAGATCTAGACTGTCCACGCACACTGGGAGATCTAGACTGTCCATGCATACTGGCAGTGTTTGAGCTAGGACGCGATTTTGCGACATTCTCGCGTTTATTTGTCAAGTGTCGCATATTTTTGGAAAGTGCGCGATAACGATGTCGCATGATTATCTTAAATATCGCACATTTTGATCAGTGGAGCGACACTTGCTATATTGTGAAATACAGTTTTTACGCTTGTTTGGCGTCTAATATTACTGTAAAATCATTTACATTTACCCCAAACCACTTAGAATTTACCTCTGGCATCACCGATCAGTTGTCCAATCACGGAATTAGCCGTGCTTCCCAAACAGTGGCGCCACCAGATGGAATGTGGGCACTCTAGATTATGCATGCAAAATGGCGTCGAAATGGGAACTGCAGCTGGCCGATGTGGTCACGCACAGCAGACCAAAAAACCAGACGGTAACCGAACTAAGATGTTATTGCACACATTTGTTATATGTATATGCTATACCGATTATATATTTGATGTTGGTTACAGGCGCCACGTTTATCATGCAATCGGTTCCGCTGTTTTGATGTGTAAAACTTATTAAAAGTGGCCTAAAACACAACATTTTAAAAGAATACATGAAACTTTTTTTACTTACATGCGGAATGATGTAAGGAACGCAGGTACAAAAATGCTGGAAAAACCGACGGCATAAAGCCCTAATAATTTAGGCCAGTTAAGTAAACGATTACCTTGATGTTTATTAAAGTAATGCAACAAATCAGCATTTGTGCACGTTACGATGTAATACTACTGCCACTACTGGCTCTACAGTTCTAGTTCTATTCTGGCAGCTGTTGTAGTACCAATGACAATGCCTAAGTAGTACTTTCAACGCCACGGCAATTATATGTTTGCATAGGATGTGAATGTACGACTTAGCTAATGCTATTGTAATAAATATGTTTCAAAATGATACTAGACCATTTTTTAGCAAAAAATCATGCGTTTAAGGAAAGGTAGCGTTGCCGTTGGCGTTGAGTTTCCGTAACTAGTATAGGCCATAGCCGTAGTCTGTGCCTGTGGTGTGGAAGATATGATACTATTACTAGCAGGATAATTTCTCACTCAAAACTCTAAAAACATATTGGTTTGGCTGTCACCTCGTTTCTTTTGACAAATAAACCCAACACCTGTTGTGCCACCTAACGGATATTATTATTAATGCACATTGACGATATAGTGGTTATCAGAACCGGGCAGCGTAGTGGATAACTGTGTTGATAGCTATGCCACGTCATTTGAATCTGTTCGGCAACATTGTCTGGCTTAGGTTGTTCTATAACTCTCCTTCAAAGCCGCTTGCAGTGTTATGGAGCATCATCAGTACACATCACTGGGACACATTCCCCAACTTGGTGATCCTGGCATCCATGGAAATGATCTTCCCAGTCCACACTGTGGGTGTGAAATGTGGATTTTCAGCACAGAACATGCTGTGGTACAAGTTGTCTAGTCAGCGACTCAACATAATTGCTACAATCAAGCTAGAGGGCCCACACTGGTGAGAATTCAATTATGTTGAATCCCTGGCGCAGCCTTCTGGAAGGTGAAGAAAAGGCACCCTTATTAGGGACTGGTGATGGCATTAATGATCGTGAAAGGGTTAATAAATCTCACTTATACTGGGTGGCTGTACATCAACTGAGTATGTAATTAGTACCTCATCAACAAGCAGTTTCTACAGCAAAGTGTGAGTACAGCAAACAAAACTGTTTGATAAAGTCGTATCTAGCATGCAAATGCAGTTTATGTGACAACATCTGTCTAACTAAATAAAAGATGGAAAAAAATGGTAACTCATTTGTTGACTTTGTGACTTTCAGCATCTCCATATATCTTACATACATTAAGGTTTCAGGGTGTATTTTTTACATTGGCCACTGCAACAAATCACAGGTCAGCGGTGCATATTTTGCAATCATTATGCTTAGTGTTTAAAATGATCAATAGTGCTGTCCCTTCAATCTTGCATCTTGGGTATTTTAATTTACTCTGAGCAAACAACAGAAAATATTAATATTTTTTCTCTATGCCATATATAATTAGTGTGTGTGTGTGCGTGCGTGCGTGCGTGCGTGTGTGCGTGCGTGCGTGTACCGTGTGACTGTGCATGCTATATCAATTGTGATCACCACTGATTTATAAATATTGATCAGTGGCTCAGCCTAAAAATGAATTTCTCATTTTTTAAAGAGGGGGAGACATGTGTCCCCTAAATTTCAAATCCTGGCTCAAACACTGCACAGTGGGAGATCTAGACTGTCCATGCACACTGGGAGGTCTAGACTGTCCACGCACACTGGGAGACCTAGACTGTCCATGCACACTGGGAGATCTAGACTGTCCATGCACACTGGGAGATCTAGACTGTCCATGCACACTGGGAGACCTAGACTGTCCATGCACACTGGGAGACGTAGACTGTCCATGCACACTGGGAGATCTAGACTGTCCATGCACACTGGGAGACCTAGACTGTCCATGCACACTGGGAGACCTAGACTGTCCATGCACACTGGGAGACGTAGACTGTCCATGCACAATGGGAGATCTAGACTGTCCATGCACACTGGGAAATCTAGCCACCCTCATGGACCGGGCAAAGGTATGCTCTTAAAAATAAATGACAATATCTTGTGTGATGTAACATTGTGTAACTTTTAACTCAAATTATTTGACACAAATAACCAATCAAACATGACATCTTTTATGGATAACCCCTTAATATCATCATGTTATCCGTCTTCCTCAGTAATGTACACGCAGTCATTCCCATAACCAACACTGGTTATTCCCAGTGAAAAAAAAAATTATAAATTGAACTTAACCTCATGTCACCATGGTTAGTCTATATTATAGTGACATTGTGAAACCTCACTAAATGACACTTGGACAGTACCATGTTAAATTATGGTGATCCAGCAAATGTTCTTATTAAAACACTTAGGTCTTACATTCCCATTTGGTGCAATACACAGAAGAAACACAAATTACCCTCCCATTTGAGCAATATTTAGGGGTAATAATGATTCTGTCAGAACCTTTAGTTCTCAGGAACTCGATACAGTATATTAATATTATTGGTTACAAACGCTATTCAGCTGGTCTGCCAAGTGATATGAGTGCTGTAGTTAGCCAACTTGTTTGCCTTTGTTAATTCAGCCAACAAACAGTACCATAGTGAATGGAAACCGACTGCACCACCTGTAGACTCATGATGTGGGCCCCTTTCAATGGCTTATATATTTTGTCGCATTAAAACGACAACAAAAACCACCATGCAGAATAGCATGTAGAGATTCTGTTTGGGATCAACTCTTCTACAGAAGAAGCAGCACGCACAAAGCCAGGAAGGGCAACTAGAGGCGAAGAGAGGGTGGGATCGCTCATATGCCAAGACTAAATGGGAACAGTAGCCCAACTGGCTAAACAGTCGGCTTTGGTTACAATTATATATAAGGAATAATGATTATTCAAAATGTCTAGAGTGGTACATTTTCTATATTGTTAAAATCACGACTTTGCTGATTTCCATGCCATGCAGTGATCCGTGTATGGTGGATATTACAGTTCCACTATGCTTTGTGAATTTCTAACCTACATTTACCTTTTTTCTTGTGGAAAATCTTTCCAACTTATTGAGGTAAAATAAAATATTAGTTGGAAAATATCAAATCAATTGAAACTTTCAATGTTTTTTAGAATATTAAATAATCTGGAAATAAAAGTTTAGCTACATAACACAACTTTTGTATTCAGATTGTATTTTATTTTGCATGTTCCCAATTCCAGAAAAACATTGGAAGTTTCAAGTGATCTGATACTTCCAAAAAAACATCCAACATGCGTAAATTGACCACTGGATGTTTTACAGTTATTTACATGTACACAGAAAGGTCTAGTTTTAGAAAATATGAAACCAAACAATTTAATCCTAATCAGAAAAACCCTATTCACTTCAATGTACAAGGATAAAAAAAAATTTAAATACACAATAAGACCAATAGCATTTGACATCACCCGCAAATAAAATAAAATTGTAAGCACTGTGTTCATGAATATGGGGTGAAAAGTAATTCCAGAAAAACACTGGAAGTTTCAAGTGATTTGATATTTCCAAAAAAACATCATCCAACTTAAGGCCAGTTTACACAAGCGATTAATCATACAATCCTAATCAGGCGACATTCACCATGTCGCAAAACTAAATTGTGAGTGGTAATTTCGGACGGAGTGTTTTTCTGTCAGTGGCACCAAAAGGAAGGGGAAGACCTGGGCGTTGTTGGACATTGTTGGCCCACCAGTAATGCAGAAATTACTTCTCATTACCTGATAGTCATGATGCAAAGAAGCAGATTATTAATATTAGCAGTATGAACCCACTAACAGTAACATGGTAACCATTAGTAATCATGCAGTAACGGTTCCTTCACCAGGCAGCAAACCAAACAATACCTACAAGGGCCATGTTACTCCAATCTTCTCAGTTCTCTTAAGGAAACTATCCAATCTACTGAAAACAAAATAATAAATATGCAACAGAATACATCCTAA
This sequence comes from Lamellibrachia satsuma, assembly GCA_033239005.1. Lineage (NCBI taxonomy): Eukaryota > Metazoa > Annelida > Polychaeta > Sabellida > Siboglinidae > Lamellibrachia > Lamellibrachia satsuma. Next base: position 565,583 of record BSQZ01000009.1, read on the forward strand.
TACAGTTTATAAATTGTGTTTTAGCAAAACCACTTATCATTAAATACATTTTTTAAGTAAGACTTCATGGTTAAATCTCCATCTCACAATTTTTGTGCAGGTAGTTCATGTCTCTAACATTCGACAAGGTAATAAGCAACTTATGCTTATTTTTAAGTATTTTTTATTATTTTATTCTCACAAAGCACAATAGAATATTACTAATGTGATATTCTGAAGAAAAAAAAATGGCGCAGAATGACTGTACGAAAGTTAGAAAACAGTATCATGATTCAAAACGGAGCTAAAAGCCCATAGATTTTGATGAAATGTTCGTATTTATATGGTTTATTAAGCAGAAAAAAATATTGCCAATAAAACTTTAAATAAAAATTGTGAGTTTCTTATACTGGATGCGAAAATGAGGCATGTATTCTACGTTATATAATGACATCGTGTCATCAACTCATCAGTACTGTTCAATAATAATCTTTACCAACAAAAATCCAAGGTGAAAGCACAGTATTCACTCTGCAAAAATGTTTTAATCAACAGAAAGCTGTGTCTGTAGTTTCAGAAAATGTCAAACCAAACAATTTCATCCTAATCAGAAAAAAAACCTATTCACTTGAATGTACAAGGATAAACTGTTGATATACACAATAAGACAAATTTAGCATTTGACATCACCAACAAATAAAATAAAATTGTAAGCACTGTTTTCATGAATATTGTTTTACATGGCATTTACCTAGTATAATAATCAAACTAGAATAATAAATTAACCTGATGCACCCTGAACACCGAAATTTCGGTGTTGGGATGTAGTGTTCATATTGATCACTATGTGGCGCCACGCTCGTTCGCTTTGGTTATGCTGTTGGTGCCCGGATGAAAACAACACATGTGCGGATGTTTTGAGCCATTTCTCGAATCGATCCGTCAATAATTAGTATTTTTGCGAATTTTTTTAAAGTGACCGATATTTTGTCAACGTTTTACGATTCATGGTTATGAAGACTGTAAGCGGGCATTGCATCTGTTGGGTTTTACATCCGATAATTCGGATGTAAATGACATTAGTAGCAGCCAAGACAACAACATCGATGTGTCAATGATGTGTTTTTACTGTATTCATTGTCTTTTGACGTAACATTCGACTCACATTTGCAGAATTACTGCATTTATATTCCATGAATTTTTCTTTTCTTTTCCATCAGTTATTATACTACAATACATGGTGTGCTCTGATATATATGTCAATAGATTACATGTACCTATGAAACATTCATTATTATGCATTTTGTGAACAGTTTTGTGTGCTTTATATGTATTTATGCGATCAACCAAAATCATAGTACTTGCATGCTAATTGTAATATTTCACAGGTAAATGCAGATATTATTATAATTTCTCTTGCTGCTCATAGGGGACATGTAGGCCTACCTTGCAGTACCAAACTTGCCTCATTTTGTGCTTTATTGTGTCCATGAGTGACGAAATAAAACTAGATTTCGTATTTAATTTTTCACTTTGCGATTGTTTACATATGCTAATTATATGCTAATTAGCCACAGTTAATCATAACATTGATAGTGTTATTACCATTGGTAAGATAAATATTCTGTGATTCAGAATATGTATATATTGTAAGGGTCTTAATGAAGACTTTACGTCTTACAGTGCATTTCATAATCCCATGGGTTGAAACAAAATCAACTCCCCCAGAAATTCAGGGCTTATCAGGTTAATAGTTGAGGCTAGATCAAAAATGGATGATACAGCAATTATTCTTGTTCATGTTGACAAGTCAGATAGACAACCACTTCTGAGATCATACTGTATCACTTGTCTGCAATAACCCTGGTTTTTCTGTATGGATGATACCTAATAGGCCATAGTATACTTGAAATAATTTTTTTTACAAAGGGGATACCCGTTGTAACATTCAGAGCTTTAGAAATATAACTGAAACATGCACTGACGCATAAGACAGACAGTGACAAGTTTATCTACTGCAAAATTGTCATGGATTGGCAGTGTTTCCAAAAACTAGCTGGCTCATGTCTAGTTCTGGTCCTTAATTTCTATATTTCAACGCTTGTAAATGATTGTTGCATCAGTGGACAAGACAACAAAGACAAGTGAAAGGAAAATAAACATTTACTATATAATAATAATCGGCAAGTTACAGTTTCCTGGGTCTACATCATATCAGCAAATAATTCTGATTCTACAGGGTATAATAATTTACCACAGTTAATCATCCTACAAAATAACTACTAATATCATTTAACATGACACAAGGCTATTCAAACATCAACCCAAAGATAAACCATATCATTATTCTCATCATGAATAACTATAATACACTGTTGTATCTGCCTACATACCTTGACCAGGGCTGGGGTGAATTAGAAAATGAATTGGAATTATTTGTCGCATTTCTGCAAATTGTTATTATATGAACTATTTTTCTGGATATGGTGAGGTAAATGTTAGAGTGTGTATAAACGGATGGCATCAACAAGTTATGCAATTGTATCCAAGTGTAGAGCCCACATTGGAAGTTTAGCTTGAGGCACAAGTACAATAGTACAATAATATTGTACCCACGATGTTTAGCTTTAGGTGCGCTACATTATAGTTTTAAGGGATATTAACTTAATGGGACCGTCCGTAGATTTTTTAGTAATTTTGATTGGCTGACACCGACCTTATGATGTGGTAGGAAAGTTACCAAGCGATAGCTACAAGACCTTAAGTAAAGTGTATTTGTATTTGAGAGAAGAGCAGTAAAATTTCAATGGTGATGTCTGGCAAGGGCCAGGGAATCAGAGTTTGCAGGCAATAGCGAAGTCGCAACCCCTCTACAGCTTCGCTCGCACGGACTACAGTGGGTGAAAAACCAGACAACATGATGCCATACCGGTATTACTATGCCGGTAATGACAGCGCAATGTTGACCATCTGCATTGGCCGTTTCTCATCTCCACTACCTACTGACTGCCTGCGATATGAGCAGTCGTCAGAACACGTTTGAATTGGAATTAAAAGAAAACTAATTGAACCTCATTTTCTTGTACTGGTGCGATCTGGTTTTATTTCCAATGCAGTCTTCAATCCAAACCTAGAATTGCCTATGAACAAAGTCTTTGTAGCAGCTAAACATACATTTGTACACCATTTGAACAAAGGGTCTGCGTGGCAATTGTACCATGTGGCAAATTGGCAATTTGACATCTGGGCGCCTACACGCACAGGCTTCACTACCAATCTATGCTTAACTTAACTTACTTAACTGTGATCTGGGTACCGTTTCACTAAGATTCTTATGAACTGATTACCACGATTTCACTTATTAAAATCGATTTCACTCCTTAACTATGAACAAAATAGAAAATTGCGTTTCATTAAACATAATTCATAAAAACACTCATAGAAACACTCCTTATTAACTACGAGGTTAGAGCACTCATAAAACAAAACATATCCATCATAAACAGTCAAATTTACTTAACTGTGTATTATCTTGACTCCGCTTTTACGTAGAGATTCAGTTTTTCTGTCAAATAAGTTTTCAAAATGTGAGCGAGGAATAGTTTGTAAATTATGGGTTTGTCTACATCTATGGGTTTGTCTAATCTATTTTACAGCACTGACATTGACAAGTCGTTGTGTGCGCTGTTTTACAGCACCGAGAAGGTCAAGGTTGTTCGCGAAACATTTGTTATTCAATTTTGAGAATTTTTTAGCTGTGTCTAACCAAAATATGTACACCCCTAACCTTGATATTAATACACTCAATGACATAACTTCAGTTGAGGTTGATCGCTCTGCGAGAGCTTTGTTATTGAAAACTGTAAAAACTTCACTTGTCAAAACAACCAGTCGCAGGTGTGTAACAGAAATAGTATCCTCTGTGACATGCTAGGGGTGAGATTTAGCAAGTCATGGAAGGTAGCCAGTTGGGCTACCAACCTAGCAAAGTGAAGTAGCCCGACAGCTTCTTAGGTAGCCCACTTGCTACTCAATACTTTGATGATAGAAAGTAAGTACTTTGAAGATAAAAATGTATGAACAATATCAACGACAAATAAAAACATCAAAAACAAACAGTTTTTAAACATTTATTTTTAAGGCAGGTTCACTAGAATGTGATACATAATACAGTCGCGCCTCGTTATAACGCGCCCCGTTATTACGCGGATTCGGATATAACGCGGTCAGTCGTGGACCCCGAATTTCTGCCGCCAGGGGAAAATGTCAAATGGGCCCGCTTAAACCTACTTAGAATTGCTTTGACAATTCTCAAGAAACATTAGGTGAACAATGTCAATGAACGTGTGTTTTATTCAGTTCAAGAGTCAAGAGGGTGTGACATTTAAAAATAATACACGTTGATGCTAGTATACGCGTTTAATAAGTTCCATAAACTGCATATTGCCTTATAAGACAATGCTGCAAGCACACGGGGCTTCGACAGGGTTCATGGACTTGGTGCAGCGGGCGGCGGTCGCTGTTGTTTAGTAGCTCCCTGGTGGCAGATATGAAAACACCTAACGCGCCTCGCTTAGAACGCGGTCTGAAGTCGTGGACCCCGACAACCGCGTTATAATGAGGCGCGACTGTACTGAATAAAATACAGTATACAATTATACACAGGTTGTTTTTCTTTCATAGGATGGTACATCAACAGTCTTCGTGAAAAGTTTCCAAGTGTCACAGGACATAAGGTCCTGTGAACTGAACTGTTTTGCTGATTTTTACGGGACCTGATTTTACCCTAGCCTAGAGAAACTTTAACCAGTCTCCCGATTAATTCACCAGAAGCGCTCCGCGCACCATGGAGATAATTAAATCTAACTATAATCGAGATAGCGTATATTTTATGTATGTACGTTTATATTTGGTTATAAATAAACACGTTCACGTTTTTCTTCTAGACGGCTTGCACCTCGGGTGCCAAACTATCAGGGATTGATCTACGACCCCACTAATGAAACGTAACGCCCTTATTTTTTCAAAATACCCAATATATCAAGGATTCTTAGTGGTTTTTATGGTAAATCAAATGTTCACTGTGTAAAATGTTAACTTCGAACAATCGCATAAACCACGTGCACTGCGGCGAATACTTCGGTATGTAAATCGTTTGAGAGTACACAAGTATCCACGCGATCTTCTATATTTTGAACATTCAACGAGTATTGCATCACGTGTGTGACGCGGTTGTTTCGGTAATACGTTCGAGCGTATTGATGGCATATTGCCTGGGGCATTTGGTAAACATTGCTATCATGACTGTCACGTATAAACTAACACGTAATCCCGTCCTGGGGACGGGCATTTTTCTTGTATATATAAAAGTGGCGCCACGCGGCACCAAGACTATTAACATGACCGGTTATTATTTCAATGTAGAATGACCGTTCAGTTACACGTTGAGCGTCGATGTGGTTGATTAAAAATACAATGAATGCTCCCTATTGATATCGCTTCGGCTACGGTTTGGCAACATTTCTTGCAATGTCAAACGTGTCACAAACACATGATTTATGGTTAACATATATCCAGGACTACACTTCTGAGATGTTTATTGACATTCTGTTTATTTTTACTGGGTCTAAAATATTGCAGCTCCGTAAATATTTCGAGTCGCCATCCGGGCTACTGTAGTCAAAAATTGAAGTCGCCCGAAGCCAGTTTTAGGCACCATTGGCGACCGCTAAATCTCACCCCTGCATGCCATCTTCTTTTTGAAAATGATATTTTTTTCTTCACCTAGTGAGCAAATCAGTCAAATGTAGTTGAAAAGTGTTTGATGGATCGTATTATCAGCCACTTTTGGACAACTTTTCTATTAATTTTGCCCAATTGTGCACATGCTGGAGCTTATGATGGAAATTTTTATCATTAGCTTATGATGGATTTTATGAGCATCTTAGTTAAACACATTTTAAAAAAGCTTTTAAAAATCTATAATGGATTCTGCGTTATGATTGATTTTCTTTATGAGCTGTCTTAGTGAAATGCTCATACAGGCACTGTATGCCAACTCAAACAGTGCTGTCCTTCTAAATAACCAACTTGGAGAACTTTTCAGACAAACTGTAGGAGTTCATCAGGGGTGCCCACTCTCGCCTGTTCTCTTCAACATATTCTTCAAGAACATCATGCAGGAGACGGACCCTCCAAGACTTTAACACCACCATATCTATTAGTGGAAGGCCAATTTGTAATCTTCGTTTTGCAGACAATATTGACCTCATGGGTGGCAGCGAGAGTGAACTTCAAGACCTCACTACCAGATCTGAAGAAAAGGCTAGAGCTTATGGGATGGAAGTCAGTTCAGAGAAAAGCAAAATGCTTGTCAACAGTATACCAACCAGAACACCCCTATTAACAACATGATGAATGGCCAGAACCTTGAGGAAGTAGACTCTTTCAAATATCCAATTTAAGCAAAGATGGTACCTCAACAAAGGAAATCAAAATAAGGATTGCAGCGGCCATGTCTGCTATGTCAAGACTTAACACCATCTAGAAGAGCAGAAGCATCAGCTTCAAAACGAAGCTCATGCTCTACAGAGCGCTCGCTATTTCAATCCTCCTCTGTGGATGTGAGAGCAGGACTCTGACAGCAGAAACAGAGACACAAACTTTTGAAACAAAATGCTTCAGAAGACTCCTCCGCATTTCGTATACCGAACACAAGACAAATGAATATGTGAGACAAGTGGGTTTCCTTACTGGAAAGCAAGAGCCCTTGTAGGCAACAATAAAACAATGCAAGCTTTCCTGGTTTGGCCACATCACTCGACACAACACCATTGCAAAAACCATCCTGCATGGCACCCTGGAGGGCAAGAGACGACGGCGCCACTAGAGAAAAAACTGGCTGGACAGTATACAACAATGGACACATCAAGACCTACCGATCCTGCTACACACAGCAGAGAACAGGCAATGATGACCGTCCCGGTCGAGGGATGAAAGTGAAGGTGATCCAAATCCAACCAACAAAACAGTAGGGGAGACCAGGGCTAGAAGTAACAGGGGCAGGTTGTAACAGTGGGCATAGCAGCAACAGTTGTGATCCAATGTTATTCACCAGGTGTCATTAGATCATGACCTGGTGGTATTTCATATATCTATGCCATCCCATAATTCGCAGTAATGACTAAAGGACGCCACATTTGATGTTTTTGTGGGGTCAAACTAAACTTTTTTATCATTAGAGGATTTTATTTAGTATCAAGGTAAGTGTGTGTAGCACAATGAACTACCTGCAGTTAAAATTATTCTAATGTCATTGTTTAAGAGGACCATAGTGCCCAAACGGAACAATCCACTGTTTCTGTGATATAGCGAGAAATCTTTAGCGTGTGCCCGTGAGGTAGGTTGTAACACAGTAAAAGGAGTTAGCTGTAACAGTGTTACAACAATGTTACCATTCCAGTGAATAATGATTTAACAAGATTTGCCATCCAAGCCAAAGGCCCAGATGGCAAGTGGACAAGGAAGCCATTGGCTTATCGAGAGTCCAACAATGTTCACCTACTTATAACCCGCCCTCCTGAGATATGTGTCAACCTTGTTTTTAAACATATTCACGCTGCTAGCAGTTACACAATCTGTAGACAATTTATTCCATTCATTTATTGTCCTCTGTGAGAACGAGTGCTTCCTGATGTCCAATCTACATTGATCCTTTACTAATTTTACCTCATGTCCTCTAGTTCTGCTATCCTTCTTGAGTGAGAAAAACATATTTCTATCAATATTTTCATACCCATTCAATATCTTAAAAACTTCAATCTGATCTCCTCTTAACCTCCTTGTCTCTAGAGTTGTTAAACCACATTCTTTCAGGCGTTCTTCTTCATAACTAAGGTCTCTAAGTTCTGGAATCATTTTAGTTGCTCTCCTTTGTATGCGTTCAAGCGTATCTATATCCTTCTTACGATATGGTCTCCATGCTTGTATACAGTATTCTAAATGAGGTCTAACTATTGCTTTATAAAGAGGTATAATTAACTTTTTTCCCTTGTATGTTATGTTTCTTCTAATCAATCCAAGAATTTGATTACCCTTTGAAGCTGCAATACCACACTGCTCTGAAACTTTCATATCAGCGCTTATTGTAACTCCTAAGTCCTTTTCTTTTACAGTAGTACCCAGAACAGTATCTCCCATTTTATAGTTTACATTCAAGTTCCCATGTCCTGTATGTAGGCATTTACATTTCCCAAAATTGAACAGCATCTGCCATTTCTCAGACCATTTCACTAATCTGTCTAGATCGTTTTGTAAATGTTGTTTATCACCATCAGTTTTAACCTTTCTAAACAGTTTTGTGTCATCCGCAAATTTTAGTACATTACTTGTTATATTGTCGTCCAATTCATTGATATAAATTAAGAATAATATAGGTCCTAATACTGATCCTTGAGGTACCCCACTCAAAACCGATTTCCAATTTGAAACTTCTCCATCTACTACAACTCGTTGTCTTCTGTCAGTCAGCCATTGTTCTATCCAGTCAGTTATGCTATCCCCGATACCATGGGCTTTTAATTTAAGTAGTAATCTTTGATGTGGCACTTTGTCAAAAGCTTTCTGAAAATCTAAGTAGATAATATCAACTGACGATCCCACGTCTATCCACTTAGTGATTTCTTCCAAAAAACATAACATATTTGTTAAGCATGACCTCGCTTTAAGGAATCCATGTTGAGATGAATTTAATAATTTATGCTTAACGAGGAAGTCCACCATATGATCTTTAATTAACCTTTCTAATAATTTACAAATCACTGACGTTAAACTCACTGGTCTGTAATTCTCTGACTTATTTCTCGAACCCTTTTTAAATAATGGTATGATGTTTGCTTCTTTCCATTCAAACGGAACAACTCCCTGTTTTAATGACAAGTTGAATACTCTTGCAAGTGGTATACTGATTTGATCTACTGTTTCCATTAGTAATTTTGAAGGAATCCCATCCACTCCCGGTGATTTGTTATCCTTCATTGCCTTTATTTTCTTAGCTACCAATTCTGGAGTTACAACTAACGGTCCTAAATAGTCAGATTTAGCCCCCTGAAATTTAGCATCAGCAACTGGTAATGAACTAATATCTTCTTTGGTAAACACTGAACTGAAGTAACCATTTAGGTCTTCCGCCATTAAAAACCTGTGATATTATATTTCCAGCACTGTCTTCTAGAGGTCCAACCTTGTCTTGTACGTTTTGTTTACTCCTGACATATGCATAAAAACTCTTGCTGTCATTTTTTATGTTACATGCCAGTTTTTGCTCATAGCTTCTTTTAGATTGTCTGATTTCAGTTGTAGCTGCATTAAGTGCCTCTTTGTATTTTGCATAGTCTTCTTCCTTTCTGGTACGCCTATAAACCCTCCACATAGTTTGTTTTAGCATTATTTTTCTAATTGCCTCTTTTGACAAGTGTTTCTTTCTACACCGTTTTCCTTGTTTTTGGAAGGGAACAAATTTATCGATGATACTCTCAATTTCATATTTTAGAATATTCCAACATTCAATTGCGGTCTTATTCATCAGCATGTTATTCCAATCTAGCTTTGCTAAGTATTTTCTCAAATCTTTGTAGTTACCTTTGTGGAAGTTTCTCTTGTACGTTTTCTTATTTTTACTTTCTGATTTTACATTGATGTCAAAATGTATTTGATTATGGTCACTATTACCCAATGGTTCAAATATTTTTACATTGTCCACTAATTCTTTTTGTGATGACAAAACTATATCTAATACATTTTCTCCCCTGGTTGGTTCTAGTACGTGCTGAGTAAGAAAGCTATCCTGGATTAAACATAGAAATTGTTGATCCTCAATCCCTGTGCTCTCTAGAAAATTCCATTGTATGTGTCCATGGTTAAAATCTCCCATTATGATACATTCCCCTTTACTAACTTCCTTTATAGCGTTTTTATTTTTGTGTTGTCCTCTTCGTTTATGTTTGGACTTCGGTAAACTAATCCAATAGTTAATTTTGAATTTCCTGAAACAATTTTGCACCACACAGCTTCATCGCAATCTGCTTCCCTTTCTAGTTTTATTTCATAAGCCTGAATAGATTTTTTAACATATAAAATAACTCCCCCGCCCCTTCTTCCTATTCGATCTTTCCTAAACATTATGTATCCTGTCAGTCCTAATTCAGCATCTGTTATATCTATGTTGGCCCATGATTCAGTTATACCAATTATGTGAGGGTCAATATCTTCTACCATAATGTTTAATTCGTTTTTCTTATTTACTATGCTCCTTGCATTTAAACATACGTATCTATAACCTTTTTCAGAGATGTTTTTCGGATGATTTGATATTGGTTTATCTGTGCTAGTGGCCTCTTGTTCTGCTTGAGACACCTCTAGGTAACCCCCCTGCACTTCTAGTTTAAAGAATGTTTACTTCCAAAAATATTTGTCATTGTACCCAAGTCGCTATGTACTGCTGCTGAAAGTTTGTCCGCGAATACTGCCGCCCCCTTTCCACTTAAATGAAGCCCATCCTTCATGTACATATCAGCCCTCCCAACAAAACTTCCCCATAAATCCACAAATCCAACTTCCTCTTCCCTACACAGCCTCTGGACTAACATGTTAATTGCCATCCCCCGACAATTTCGATATTTGTGACCCCTCCTGCCCATTACAGGTAAAATCCCTGACAGTATTACCTGCTCAACCCGCGTCTGTTTTAGTGTTCTGACCAACTGCCTATATTTCCTAACTATGGCAGTTGTACCCTCCCTCTCTACGCTATTTGTCCCTACGTGTACTAAAACAGATCCACCCTTACCCGTGCCTACAATGTTTTTTACCCTCTCAGTTATCGCCTCTATTTTGGCTCCAGGCAAGCAGACCACCACATCATCTCCCTTGTTTAAGACTCTGTCGGTCTTCCTAACTATTGAATCCCCCACAAACACCCTCACTCTCTTCCTCACCCCCTCTATCACTGCTGCAGAATAACTCTTCCTTTCGATCCCCTCCATCACATTCTGTCCTGACCCCTTCCCTCCTGTCTCCCCCACTTCCCACTCCTTTGCTCTTGTCTCTCCCACTCCCCTCTCCTTCACTCCGGTTGTTTTCCCTCCCGTCTCCCCCACTCCCTTCTCCTTCCCTCCTGTCTCCGCTACTCCCCTCTCCTTCACTCCGGTTGTCTTCCCTCCCGTCTCCTCCACTCCCTTCTCCTTCCCTCCGGTTGTCTTCCCTCCCGTTCCTTTCCTTCCTGTCTCCTTACGTCCTGTCTCCCTATGACCTGTCACCTTCCCTCCTCTCAGCTTCCTCCCAGGCTGAGGTGAGCTCTCCCTAGCATATTTTGTGTCTTTCCCCACTTTATCGTCTACTGTTCCCCCACCGGAACTACTGGCACAACTCCCCTGTTCCCTTCCCACCATTGCCACAACGAGCAGCCTCAGCTCTTCCAACTCCACCTCTAGTTCCTTCATCTTCGCGCATCCCCTACACTCAAAACTAAAACTATCTGCCTGGACCTCAGCCCAGGACTTCTCGCACCCAGACTTGACAATGTTGCCAACCATCCATGTACTAAGGCCACCTAAGGCGATTCTACTTTGTTTTGCATTTTACGTGTTTATACACAAAGTCACACACACACACCTACAAAATCGTGGTTTTGTCCTGTGTAGTTGTGGAATGTACCAGTTGATCTGTGGATGGTTCTTTGTCATTTCGTAAGAGGGAAAACGAATCAAACTCTGGCTGAATGCAATCAGACATAAACAATGCCATTGCAAAACGAACATTTTTATGGGCGACATTTCAAGTCAATTTTGAACCATTATTGTTATTAACGGTTAATATTACCAATGGAGGTATTTATAGGGACACTGATTTTTCGTTTCAAAAAAGGCAAATTCCATTAAAAAAAAGGTAAATATTGTTTCAAATGACATATTTTCCATTTCAGAAAAGGGTAAATTTGGTTACAATTAACACAGTTTGTTTCAAAGAGGGGTCATTCCATATCAACTCAACCAAGCGCCACGCACTTCGGTCTCGGATTCACTAGAAATTGTTACCAAATATTCCATAGTCATCTTCATCAACAAATCTCAACTTTGGACTCTATATTCCAAGTAGTTTTTGAGTAATTGTCATTTTACTAAGTCTGGTAGGTGTCGAATTTTGCCAAAAAATCGCGGCTGTCATTTTCATGCTACATTTCAAGTCCCATTATCTCAGGAAATAATGTACAGAGGCATGACATTTTCTGTGGTAACTAAGAAGGTCTTAAAGGTCTGATATTTAGCAGTGTAGCAGTTTTCAGTAGTCACACGGAATGATCACAGGCAGCTGAAAAGTCTGAAAATTGCAATTTTATCTTACAAGCAGCAATGTTTGAGACTCTGAAACATTGTCTTACATTCACTACAGCTGCCCTACATTATTTAACCTTTTGTCTCCAAGAAGTCCATCCCAACTGCTGTAAAACTTTTGAATATTACAACTGTGTACTTATTAATTATGGAGCAATACCCTTGTGAAATCAGGAAAAAGGCATTTTGGGAACATTTTCAATGGTGCAAACCCAATGTGGGCATATTAAAAAAATCTTAAAACGGGTCTCATTTTAAAGCTAATAGTATGTAGTTTATGTGTGCCAAATTTCATGATCCATTCGAAAGTCCATGGTGAACTTATTTTTTTAATTCTGCACTTTTTAGCATTCGTGAAGCATTAATGAGTACACAATGCTATATATCATAATGTTAATATATTTCCTGATTCTTTAATTCAAACTGGTGCCATTTTAATGTTATTGATACACAGGTTATGTGTACTAACTTTCATCTTTATTAAACATTACTACATTTCTTCACATGGTGAACTTTTTCTTCAATAATGCATTTAAAAAGTAATGTTCAATAGCACCATAAACATTGCACATTATAACCAGTTGGATGTACATAATACTCAAATAAATGCATTTTGTAAATCCACATATATGTATGTAGGTCCTACTACCAACAGTTTCCAAGTTGCTGAAAGAAAACTCAAACAGCAGGCAAACTACAAACGATTCGGCTTCTGCTCGGTTTAGTAAATTCATATTGTTTTTGTCTAATAGGCAGGGCATCATGTTTGAGGCGAGCGATTGTTCACGCAAATCAATAATCTAGGAGGCAATTTAGCGCTCAAGTCTATTGCTAAAATCGCTCGCAGCCTGCAAGTGTTCGTCTTGACAAGGAGTTTCTTGAGTATTAGATTCACTAGGAAAGTGTATCTTTATAATGCAGTGTTCGGGCTCCAATATTCGGAGTTCACATATCACACAACAATTTTAATAATTGTTTCACTTCGTCTTTCAACCACTTTGAACACATAAATTCACGACGCACATCTCCGGTACCACTTAACATTGATTCACTGTTTCATGTATGGATGACGAATTCATATTTTTGTGCACCGAGTTTGAGTTGTATGTTTGGCATCATCATGCAATGGAAGCATGTCATTTCACCCCAGTTTACGTTGGTGTTGCCCACTAAGCTGCATTTATGACTATACATCTGATTCTTATACATGGCGTATTTGTGAATCTCAATTGCAATTTTCAAACTGCCTAAGCGAAGTCGCACATGAAATCAGTGCCGCATAGCACACTGGGGTTTACTAAAGTAAACATTTATTTCATTGTACAAAAGTCATAGCCAACAAGTACCAATTAAGATTTCATGGCGATGAAAGAATCTGAATGGTAAATGGTGGCGCCTCCACATGGAAAAAAAACAACTAACAAATCACTCGCCTAAATTACTTTTGCATATTTACAATTTAGGCGAGCGATTTATCGCTCGCCTGGTGTTTTCAAACGTGAAGCCCTGATTAGGCAATGCTGAATCTGGATGATTGTTGTTTTATCAAAGAAGTAATGTTTCAATGTTACTTTCAAATCCAAATGTATTATTCAATGCTATATTTTCTACTTTTATTTTTTGTATTGCTTTACTTTTAGTGTCAAGCATCTAATTTTGAGAGTGATTGTAAACATATTTGTTCATATTAGACGTATTTGCATGCATGTACTTAGTCTTAAGATGCTTCAAACATCACTTCCATGTTGATACATTTAAAATAAAATTTCAAGTTACTTTTTCATGAACCTTCATGTGTTGGCTCTTCTTCTATTATTATTACTGTGCAGGTGATAAAGCCAACTTCGCTGCACAGCTAGTAAGGCTCGATTGGGCCAATAACAGCTAAACTGGACTTGGCCTGCCATTGAAAAAACCTAATTTGGCCAATAATGGCTGTCATTTCAAATTTGCTCAACTTGCATTGGCTTACCAGTGCAAAAACTAAATGGGCCAACAATGGTTGTCATTACATCAACCAGCATTGGCTTGCCAGTGAAAAAAATCAATTGGGTAAATAATGGCTGTCATACACGTGAAGCCGTTCACACGTTAATTAATGGTTACACCTTTTAGAATGTTCAAGACAGGCAAAATTTTATTTCTGGCTAAGGGCCTGAGTCTACATCATAGATGAACAAGACGATTCAAGAAAACAAAGCATTATTTGGACTGAACCCCCAAATTTTTCTGTGGGCTCCCAAATATCAGCAGAGTGGGAGTCCGCTGTCCACCAATTTCCCATGAAAATAAATGCCTGTTATATGTCAGCATAAAGAACATTGTTTTTCATTGCTATTAAACAAGTTTTAATTGTACACATAAAATGCAAGATGGCCTGAACCAAGTACTGCCATGCAGGCTGTATAGTTGACACGGCAGCCACGTTTTTAACTTAGTTTGGCAAGCTGTTTAAATCGAACTTGAATTTTCCGTTCGAGAATAAAATTTCAAAACATTAATTTCGTGTATTATGCCTGTTTTTCGCGATCATGGAATTTCCGTTCAAAAACTGAATTCCATCCGTTTTCAGTGATCATGACAATCAGTGTCCCTATACTAGCCTATATCAGGGATGAAAGTGGAGAAGAACCTGAAATTATATTTGTGTGGTACCAGCTGTGGGGAGTCCAGATGGGGGTGCAACACCCCTTCTGCGGGGGAGGGGGGTCCTGGGAAATGCTTTTTAAAATTTAGGTCTCAGGTGCTTTCTGGGAGCTTCTGAGGTGTAAATGTGGCCTAGTCAATCAGTGCAAAAACATGATTTTCAAACACACAATTTTCACATCTACCACAAAATAATGGTTTACCACAAATCCATCATTTTGAAAATTCTCATACTCTACATGCCCATTTAATGCTGTCAATTTCTACATCATTGCACATATATACTAAGTTTCCTGTATCATCCACCATTAAGTTGGCCACAGTTCAGATACGTACGTGTATTTAGGATTCAAGCAAAAAATATTCTTCCATACAATTCCTCTGTTTCAACTTTCAGTATTCAGATCAGTCATATAATATTGTTCCAAGATGTAAGTTCGGTTTTGAGAATTATTCACTGACAGAAGTTTGCACTAAAAATACCATGGACAATATCACACCATGAATGTTGTATGTTTGTACATAGAATAATAACACTGAACAAGTTGGCAAACATAATTTATATACAAGTCATTGTTTCTGCCAGTTAATGCATATCATAAAAGTACAAATGAGGTATCATTTTGTTGGTTGCTAAGATACTCTTTACTATACTGTAATCATGGGAATAATAATATCTGAACTTTGAATTCATCACAACTGAAAGCAAAGCTAGACCAATTTCACCCTGCTACCAAAAAATTGTTAAGTGGCTTAATATCCCTACACCCAGGGCTTCACATTTGAAAACAACAGGTGAGTGATAAATCGCTCGCCTAAATATGCCAAATTAATTTAGGCGAGCGATTTGTTTTTTTTACTGTGTGGTGGCGCCACCATTTCCCATTTGGATTCTGTCGTTGTCGCCATGAAAGTTTAATTGGTGCTTGTTGGCGCCGACTTTTGTACAAAAAATAAATGTTTACTTTATAGTAAACCCCATACATTGCAATTGGTGAAACGGTTTTGAATTGCAACATGTCACCGATTACCATAGGCGTAGCCTAAGCATGGCCAGTGGTAGTGTACTGTGCCCGGGCTGTGGCCATGACAGGGTCACATTACTGCCTACTGGTCTCGTGTGCGACTTCGCTTAGGCCAGGGCTGGGTCCAATTATGTAATTGTAATTGATTACAGCAAAATTGTGTAATTGTAACTGATTATGGTTTCGAAATTCTGCTGTAATTGTAAATGTTATATTTTGTATAATTGAAAATTTATTTCAATTACAATCAATTACAGTACGTTTTATATCACAAACTACCTGAACGAATCGTCACTAAAAATATAATTTAAGTCTCACATGAGTTGAAAATCAAGACTAATAATAACACCTGCTTATATATTTATATTTCAGTTACAGTATTCACTGTCTGGTGGGTACTGGTCCGTGGTGCTAGTGGTGGGTAGCCTTAGCGATTAGCCTTTTCAATAAGTTGGTAACAGCCAGGAAGCAATAAACAATGCACAGAGAGCCACAGACATTGTCAGACAAAAGCTAAGCTGGTATTCAAACAACATGGAAAGATCTGTAGCCTGATATTGCTTCAGAAAATATCAGCTCTATGAAACATTGCAAAGGGCAGACCAATTAAGAATATTAGCTTAGAGCAGGAGCTACAACCTCAAAGTAAACACATCATACCCTATTATTAGTATTTTCCGAAGGAAAATGTAAGAAATGCACAAAAAGTATATAAAACTAGAAAGGATGCTTAGAGAAGAACTACAAATAAATATTGTATTATGGCCTGTGGGATTTTGTCCAATTTTCACATTTTTGTATTTTGTCCTGTGGGGTTTTGTTCACTTTTCATATTTTGTGATTTTGTCTGTAAGGAATATGTCCTGTAGGATTATGTCTGGATACTGCATTGTATTTTGATACAACGAAAATATGTTTTAAACTGCTATCTTTTTATTCAGTATAATTCAAAGTCACAATTCAATGAAATGTACAAACATTACCATTATATTTGTTTATCAATTGTGTACAAAATATTGAAATTCAGCAAAACGTGCAAAAATACATAATTAACAAATGCTGAATATGTTTGGTTCCGCATAATGTAATTATAATTGAAACAGTGTAATTGTAATTGAATTGGACAATTATGACTGTAAATGTAACTGAAATTCAAAATTAAATGTAATTGTAACTGTAATTGATATAATTTTGTGTAATTGGACCTAGCCCTGGCTTAGGCGGTTTGAAAATTGCAATTGAGATTCACAAATATGCCAAGTATAAGAATTAGATGTGCAATGAAATAAATGCTTGCTTTAGTAAACCCCATCCATTGCAATTGGTGAAACGGTTTTGAATTGCAACATGTCATCGATCACCATAGCATAAGCGTAGCCTAGGCAAGGCCAGTGCAGTAGCAGTGTGTTGTGTCCAGTGCCCGGTGGCAGTGACCAAAATGTGGCACTGCCACTGGTGTGCGACTTCGCTTAGGTGGTTTGAAAATTGCAACTGACATTCACAAATACACCACGTATAAGAATCAAATGTATAGTCATAAATGCAGCTTAGTAGGCAACACCAATATAAACTGGGGTGAAATGGCATGCTTCCATTGCATCATAATGCCAAACAGTGAATCAATGTTAAGTGGTACCGAAGATGTGCATTGTGAATTTATGTGTTCAGAGCGGTTGAAAGACGAAGTGGAACAATTCCTAAAATTATCATTTTCAATGTCTAATAAATTTTTACACTCTGTGTCAACTCATATACATTTTTGGTAGTTCAGATCCAGGTTATTATTTTCGATTACCATTACAGCGTAGTCGGTCGATCAGATCGTAGCGAAATATCGTTGATCACTTAACTATTCCATAACTGTACATGTATACATGTATTTTATTCAGTTCGACATACAACAGTATGTGACATTTAAACATAATACACATTGACGTTAGTCCACTCATTTGATAACTTTTTTATAAACCGCGCGACCAGCATAGCTTCTATGGCGTTCTTGCAATCTTGGTGCAGCCGGCCGAGATCGCCATTGCTGGTGACGGATGATATGTGAACTCCGAATATTGGAGCCCGAACACTACGTTATAAAGGGGTTAGACTTTCCTAGTGAATCTAATACTCAATAAACTACTTGTCAAGACGAACACTTGCAGGCAGCGAGCGATTTTAACAATTGACGCAAGCAATAAATCGCTCCCTAGATTATTGATTTGCACGAACGGTAGGGAGCGAGAGCGATCGCTCGCCTCAAATATGATGTACTATACACCCAGTTGTGAAAATGTAGCCAAAGTTGTAAGATTTAGAATAAAGCAAACATGAATCAAATATATTGAACAGTTTTGTTTGTATTACGCTTTATGTAGAACCACATAAAACGTTGACAATTTTTTTAATGAGTATGAAAACAGAAAGCCATATATTTCACCCTGCTGCAAGATAATTTGAGTGGCTGAATGTCCCTATATCCAGTAGGACAAATGTAGCCATATGCATAAGCTATAACATAAAGCAAACATTACTAAAACATGTTGAGCAGTATTGTTTTTATGTTTTATGTAGAAAGGTAAAATTGTTAAATTCTGTTTGTTTTGGGTTTCTCCACACACATCATCAGAGATGTTGAGTGGCAGGTGGATACAATGTAATTACTGGCGGACGGTGGGCTTCCAAGAAAATTAAATTGGCTTGACCTATTTCTCACTGTCTGAATTTGCCACACCTTGTAGCTAGCGTTGCATTTAACAACAGGTATGTTGGATTATAACACAGCCATAGGCAATGTTTAATTAATGTTCGGTAGTCAAATATTTTTACAGTTTCTGTAATGCCGTAATTTGCGTTAAATTTCCGTAATGATTATGGAAGATTTTAATGGTAGGCAGCCCTGGATATACGTTGTGGGTGACGAAACTTCCTATTGAACAAAAAATTACACCTGGCTGGCAATCAACCAATCACAGCAAACTTTCTAAATCTTGATTGGAGTGAATAGTTTACAAAAAGCAAACTACACGTTCAACCAAATCAATATCCCCGATATCGCCGGGAAGTTTCGGGAAGAGTGGAGAGGGCTACCCCCCATTTTTTAAACCGGATCCACACGAATCATAGAAATTATGCTTTTCACCCCAAAAAAATATTATTTATAGTCCATAAAAATGTAAATAAATGTTCTAGTTTCTTACAGTAATATTCCCTCGGCCTCGCATCTAAAAATTCCCTGGCCTGGGTCTGGAATTTAGACTAAAAACCCATCCACGTATATTGAGTAGCAATGCCAGAGCTCGTTAGGCGGCGCGAGTAGTGCTATGATCGGCAAGTCGACCAAAACGTGTACCCAGAGAGGCCCGTTTATAGGGGGTGCCTTTAACAGTCCATAGCAGCCGACATAGACCACCTATAATAAAATTATGCATATGCCTGTAAAGCTGAATAAACGTTCTTTACTATGATGTACACCCCACTTTATTTCTTTAGGTGAAAGTATTTTGTTTTTTTAAGGTGAAAATGTCACGATTCTCGCAAATCCGGGATTCACCTTGATTCACGAAAAAAACAATTTGTATGTCTTTCATTGATGATTTATTAACACATTTTTTTTTTTGATTTTGGCTAGGTCTGGCTAGTAATGTACTGTACAACTAAAACAACCCCCTATCACTATCCACTGACGCCAAGAATTATCTAGCTATTTGAACATTAGGTAGCACCACACACATGTCAGAATAATAAATTATGCGATGTCCTAGCCCGCTGTTGTTTCAAGTTTGTCTTTCTCGTTGTAGTTGTTGAAAGTTCATAAATATCCATTCTTCAAGTACGTGTGTAAGTAGTAATTGATCTATCTAACTATATTATCGTGTAGCAGTGTATGTTTGAAGTTCTGGAGGGTGTTTTGCTCATTTTGGTGGGAGATAAAACATGTAAACAAAAAATGACGGCGTGACTGACCTGTCAAACGAAGTCCGAGCAGACAAGACGAAGAAAGGCATCCATTACTCACATTAGCTCAAAGCTGACAGTCTTACGCTTGGAACATTAATATGATTTACACTGTGCTTTCTGATTGTTTCTCATTATAAATACTATCATAACTGGATACGACTTATGCATAGTGACTAATGACTAGTATTAGTAGTAATGTAAATATTTGTTTATGCCAAATTTATCTATTCTGGATATGATGATGGCCTAGATCAGGGGTCGGCAACCTGTGGCCCGCGGGCCAACTGCGGCCCGCATAGCTATTTCATGTGGCCCGCGGACTGACAACGATATTGTGCAAAATGCGGCCCGCCCCTGCCACATTGGTATACAAAATTACATGTCCACGTGATGAACATAATAATATACCAAATATGTATTTTTACTTCCTTTAATATTTAATGAATTCACTTTTATGTATGCAGACATGAAAGTATGCAGCGCGGCCCTCCTAAAGAACACCCCATTAAACAACTTTAGCTTGTATTTAATGTGTTCACATTGTGGACAGATCTGTGCGTTACCCATTGGAAAACTATTTTCAGTAAATAAACAACCTAACAAATTTGTATTTGAAAAATAGTAAATGTCCCAAAAAGCCATCTTGCCTTGGGGCAAGACGGTCCTTTATCTGGGGTAACACGGTCTATAACCCCCTCCCCGTGGTTTTGACTTATACAGTCGCGCCTCGTTATTATGCGGATTCGGATATAACGCGGTCGGTCGTGGACCCCGAATTTGGGCCTGCTTAAACCTACTTAGACTTACTTTGACAATTCTCAAGAAACATTAGGCGAACAATGTCAGTGAATGAGTATCAACGTTTCGTTTGTTTTGCTGTCGCTCGCTTCACTTCGATGGTTTGTAAATTGCAATCGAGATTCACAAATACGCCTAGCGTAAGAATCAGATAAACAGTTTTAAATGCATTTAGTATGCAATGCCAACATAACACTTGATTGAAATGACATGTTTCCATTACATCGTAAATTTAATCGTTTTCGCGACGCGAAACCAACATGTCAAATTCCTAACCCAAGGCTCTACCGGTGCGTGAAAATACGAATTCGCCATCCGCACATGAAGTAATGAATTGATGTTAAGTGGTGCGTAATAAATTTATGCTTCGGTCGAGATCAGTTGAAAGTCGAAGTGAAACAATTATTAATTCTACCTATTGTCATTTTCTGTTTTTTATCAGCTTACATACTACGTTTGTCAAATCATAACTTATACGTTTTCGGCTGCTCAGGTCCAGGTTATTATTTTCGATTTGTAGGCCTATTGGTCCAGTACATCATCATCGTAGTAGATCTGTTCCATAACGGTTTACGTACATGTGTTTTATTCAGTTCAAGAGTCAAGAGTGTGTGACATTTAAAAATAATACACGTTGATGCTAGTATACTCTTTTAATAAGTTCCATAAACTGCATATTGCCGTATAAGACAATGCTGCAAGCACACGGGGCTTCAACAGCGTTCTTGGGATTGGTGCAGCGATCACTGTTGTTTAGTAGCTCCCTGGTGGCAGATATAAGAACACCTAACGCGCCTCGCGTACAGCGTGGTCCGAAGTCGTGGACCCCGACCACCGCGTTATAACGAGGCTCGACTGTATGAACGAACTATTGCCTGAAATTAAACTGTATATTATATACAAATGGTATGATAGTAATATATCAGGCCATTATGGTTGTTAAATTTAAATGGGAGCTAACATATAATACATATCTTGCAATCCATGCATAATCTAATATTGGTTTAGCGATATTCCATCATAATTACTGCCTACGGGCTAGCAGAACGTCAATTATGCAATGTTCGTATTATAGTCAATGTATTAAACATAATTGGTCATGTGTAATAAATTTGACAAAGTGTGACCATGTGTGTGTGGGATAAGACATAGGGACCGTCTTGCCCCATATGCAAGGGGACTGTCTTTCCCCAGAGACGTGTGGCTTAATAAGATGTATACAAAGCACAACATACTATTCCACATTTTGTATTGTTTGATCTGTCAACTGATTAATAATATTATCATGTCACCAATTAAGTCCATGATTCATGATTCACACCGTTGTATGGTGAGCTTCACCATTTTACTATTGGCAAAATATTAGATCAATGCATATAATAGTGCATATAAAAGTTTAAAAACACACTGATTTAATTACGTCTGTCCCATGTTTCTAAACTTTCGGGCGGGTATCAGATAGAATTAGCTTAATTTTGCACCAGATTTGGAACGGTCAGAGTTATATATTTTGAGTACGTGGTGGGGGCCGTTTTACCCCCAGGGACCGTGTTGCCCCAGGTTACCCCGCTACCTTATTTGTGTTTGAGTGATAATGTGTTGTTTTAACTAACGTTCGTCGCCTGCCAGCGAAATGGCGAATGGAGTTGTACGCTGATGGAAAAGGTTCAAGACTAAGGAGGTGCCAAGCAAAGCTCTTCAGGGCACACTCCATCATCCAACGGGAAAGCCCGTGTGGCAAGTCGATGAAAATGCAGAACGTAATAAGGGTCGCCGTGAAGATTAAGCTGTGTTCACTCTCGCTGTCTAAACTACCGGCAGTTCCAGCATCGCGATATGAAGAACTCCTGTAGTACACCGAAGTAAGCAGAGGCGCGCAGGAACAAGTCTGCCGCCAGGTGTGGGCCACTTGGTGGCGCAGCAACATCCCCAGCAACAGACCTCAGTGTCACACGGGTCAACATGGCATCAGCGGCATGCCAAGAACACGTAACCTGAATAATGTGTTTTTGAATAATCCAACTGTTGTTCAAAATCAGATGTTGATGTTTGACGATAATAATAACTCATACTCGTGGACGTGCTATTTACAACAGTGGTGAATACAACTGCTAGACACAAGGTATATCATTGCATTGTGCCAATTACCACGAGTGTGCGTGCGTGCTTGCGTGACCCGCTAACCTATTCAATGTCACTTATTTGACCCTCCATTCAAAAAGGTTGCCGACTCTTGGCCTAGATGATGGGTGAAGGTGTATGAAACTTTAAAAATGATGTACAACTGATAGTTGGTATTCAATATTGTGTCAGAATGGTTATTCACTCAACGATCCACACATATTGATATGATACTTGTAATGACGTACATATTTATAGTAGTTGTTTCTTATTTTAACTACTAATACACCCAGATAATGCAATAAGTATGACAATAAAAGCTTACATTTCATCCTACATGATACAGCTGTTAAATGGCTTCTGTCAAAATCTGCATAATAGTTCGCAGATAAAACCTTGTAAACAATATTTTCATATACATAATAATGCTAATGACTTATACATATCAACATAGACTCATCCACAGACCCGTCCACCGGGTAAAATGCGTAAAGTGCGTTTTTGGACGGGTAAAGATTTATCTTGGACGGGTTGGACGGGCTAGCCCCGCCAGTGTCGTTTTAATAATCTGACATTATTATCCAACGCAATGCTAACTACAACGAGTGGTAAATTAAGACTGTGAGAAATAGGTCAAGCCAATATAATTTTCTTGGAAGCCGGCCATGCGCCTGCCCGCTAGTAATTACATTGTATCCGCTCAACATCTTTGATGTGTGTGGGGACACCCAAAACAAACAGAATTTAAAGATTTTACTTGTTTCTACATAAAACATCATAAAACAAATACTGCTCAACAAATTTGATTCAGGTTTACTTTATATTAAAGCTTACACATATGGCTACATTTGTCCCACTGGATATAGGGACATTCAGCCACTCATAAATTATCTAGTAGCAGGGTGAAGTATGTTTATTTTTTGCTCTCTGTTTTGATACTCATTTTAAAAATCGTCAACGTTTCACATGGTTCTACATAAAACGTGATGGAAACAAAACTGTTCAACATATTTGCTTCAGATTTACTTTACTGTATAACTTACATATTTAGCTACATTTTCACCACTGGATGTAGGGACATTCAACCACTCAAAAATTGTATGGTAGCAGGGTGAAGTTGGTGTATCTATGCTTTCAGTTATGATGAAATAAAATTTCAGATAGTAATGTTCCCATGATTACATAATGTGTTGTAGTTATTATCGTTCATTTGTAGAAAATAGGATACTTTTATGACGATAATTAGCAAAGCTATGATGTTTTAATTATGGGTGGTACAGTATTCTCAGGCACTGAATGGACTCGCGTTAGAAGACTGTATCTTACCCGTCTGTTAAGACTTAGTTAAAATGATTGTGTAAGTAAATATATATATATATATATATATATATATATATATTGATAGTTGATATTTACCCGTCTGTTAAGACATTTACCCCTGTCTGTTAAGTTACCCCTGTCTGTTAAGACTTAGTTAAAATGATTGTATATATATATATATATATATATATATGTATATATATCGTATTGTTATAGCTTGATTATATATATATTATACTTACATTTTTGATTGTGCGACCGAGCGCGCAATCGAGCGTGCACACGCATTTTGTTACATTCTCAAAACATTTTGGACTGGCAAAAATTTTATCCTGGATGAACCCCTGCATATCAATCATGCTTAGAAATAGACAACAAGTTTTAAAATGTCTCTGTAGGGTATATATTGTTTTTTTTTATTTTTACCAACTGCCCCTGTATAAATGTGCAACATAAAAAAATAGCACTGTTTACATCTTTCTTGCAACCAAAATAATGGATGCACTCGTATGAATGACCCCCACACAGGTTGAGAACATGTAGTACTTCCACAATATGTCAAAAAAATTACATTAACATTAATATTAGTAATTTTTTTAAGCCAGGTACACTTTTTTAATCAAAATAGAAAAACGTGTTTTGGATATGTTGATGGGGGGTGTCTTTAAAGTGCTCTAACATGAAAACTAATTAACCTACAGCCACACAACTGATTCCATGATGTATCATAATAATATATCTTTCCAATGATAATCATCCTACATGATACACATGTCAAATATTCATCTTGCATCAGCATGTCTTCAGTTGTGAACATGCTTCTGTAAAGATACATAAAAGTTTGCAGTTTAAAAAAAATCTTGTTCACATATATAATAATGCTAATGTCAAACATGCTTAGAAGTAGATACTTGTTTTTTACTTTTTACCAACCGCCCCTGTAAAAATGTGCAATAAGTGAAAATAACACTGTTTACAGCTCTCTTGCAACAAAAATAATGGATGCACTGGTATGAATGACCCCCACACAGGTTGAGAACATTGAGTACTTCCACAATATGTAAAAAAAAAATACATTAACATTAATATTAGTAAATGTTTTAGACCATGTACACTTTTTTGATAAAAATAGAAAAAACCGTGTTTTGAAAAAGTTGACGTGGGGTGTCTTTAACCATTTCAGTACTACAGCCCTGATCTGCTGTAACCACTGAATACTGCATTCCCAGTGAATATGCAAGCAAATCGACTGCATCACTTCAAGTCAAGATTTCAGCAACAAAAATGCATTTTATGAATAGGAATATTATATATATATATTCTGTCTATTCTGAAAGTACAATAATCAGCGAGTTAAATGAGCCATATCATTTTACATTTCGTCGTCATGGTAACCAGCAATCCAAGATGGCTGCCACGGTTTCAACGTTTTTGCAGTTGCTGAACGCAGTTGTATGCCAATGGCAATATACATATTTAATGTAAACTACTCATGTTGATCATGCTACAGGAGTGTACTATGATATAAAATACAATATAAAGTACATTTTTGTGGACTATGAGAAAGTGAAAAACAAGTTATATATCTGTATTTTAAACATATATGATAGAAGTGTTTATTTGTATATTTGCTAACACCTTTTGAGGCCCGGAGAAATTCGTCCATAGGTGGCAGCGTGCACGAAAAAGACCTAAACGATATTATGTTCGCTGTAAAGGAAATGGACAAACGTGGTGTTAGGCAAACAACATTATTTGTAGCAACTAAACTGGATAACCTACCCCGGATGACTCCTGGCGAAGTTGATCCTATCTACCTACTAGAGGGTGTCAAGCTACTTGAAAAAGCCATGCGTAGCGTCCAGCAATGCGTTACACGACACGACTCGGCATTGGCAGCTGTAACAAATACAGCAACAAGCAACTCGCAATGTACCGAGTTACATGACCTTCGGGTAAACTTGCTACCTACGACGTCGCAGACACCATCCGTCACTCCATCAATCGCGTCGCATGCCACATCGGCACCCTCTGCAGTAGAACCGATTGCGCATGTGAGCCCAACCGATGCGACTACCAGGCCTGCTTGGTCCACCGTAGCCGCCTCACGTGACAAGTTCGAGGTGCCGAAATATCATCAAAAGAAAACAGCGCAGAAACAGCCAGCCGCGTCATTGCAGACAAAGCGCAAAAAAGCGGCGGTTTTCTACGGGACGAAAAGTAGCAATGTTATAAAAAGCGCCCCTCGACGGCTCGAACTCTTCGTTTTCAACGTGGATTCATCCATCGATGATGAACGCCTTCGAGAATCTATAACCAGTGAACATGCGGACGTGTTGGAGATCGAAAGAATGTTGAAAGGAGCATGGACGCAGTCAATTCGCGTCCTGGTAACTGCAACAAACCCCAGATGCACGCTGGATAACGACTTCTGGCCCCACGGCATTAGATATAGACAATACCACAGGAGAAGGCCGGACACACGGAATACGCCGAACAATTCTAACATATAATGTCGGTTCTAAACGCTGAAAGTTTAGCCATTGCTAGTTACAACTGTGATGGTATTACTAGCAGTACCGTTTTTATAAACAACCTACTAAGTGATACAAAAATCTATATAATATGCCTACAAGAAACTTGGTTACTAGATTGTGATATTACAAAACTAACGAATATTCATGCCGATTATCAGTTTAACGGAAAATCTGGAGTAGATGCCACCAAACGCATTCTTCCCGGTAGACCGCAAGGTGGCGTTGCTATCGCATGGCATAAGGCACTATCGCACTCTGTGCAACCTATCGGAATTTCCAACAGGCGTATCTGCGCAGTTAGAATGCAGCTGAATGTGCATAAATATATTCTAATTGTCTGTATATACATGCCATGCGACACATACAGCAACATCAGTGTTAGTACAGAGTATGAAAATTGAATAGAAGAATTATTATCGCAATACGCGCAAGATGATATTATTATATGTGCAGATTGGAATACCTCTTTTAAGAGAGACACCTATCAAACACGATTCATGAGTGCGTTTTTAGAACGTAATGAGTTATGTCTCAGTTGGCAACATCCGATGGCCAACAAGTCCAATACTTACGTGAATCACAACCTACACCATGAATCGTGTATCGACCACTTCGTTGTCTCTAACAATGTTTATGGTAACATACGTCAAAATAACGTTAATGACACGCCATTAAATCCAGCAACTCACTGCCCGGTGATGCTGGTGTTCGACGTATCATATAGGTATACATATGAAGAACCAGAACATGTATCTGATGAAAAACCAGTTAAAGTAGCATGGCACAAGGTAGACGATGAAAGTATTGATCGCTACAAATGCCGTATTGATGAGTTGATTCCGAATTCGATTATGTCGCTCAACACTCTATTTTGTAATAACGTATTGTGTGAATCTGAGAATCACAGATCGGATATTGATAGTGTATGTAAACAATTGATTGATGTGTTATTACGTGCTGGTCAAGAAATGCTGCCACAACGTAGTCATAGAGACCGCGGCATCCCTTAGGTAGGTAGAGAGCGTAAGAGAAACCGCCATGTTCTGGCACTGGTTGTGGGTAGACAATGGGAGACCCAGGAATGGGCACGTGGCCGCTGTCATGCATAAGAGCTACCTATCATTATGCTGTGCAACACATTAAACGAAGGGAACGCGAGTTAAGAAAAAGTAAAATGGCAGAATCTGTATCGACGAACAAACAACGCGACATATGGGTGGAAACTAAAAAAATGCTATCCGGAAAGAAACCCTCGATCAACTCAGTTGATGGAGCGTGCAATCCAGAAGCTATTTCGGAAGTTTTTGCATCAAAATACGAAACACTTTTTCAAGGTACGCCTACTGAGCCTGCACAGCTACAGTCTTTATATCAAACTATTAAGAGTGGTGTCACAGCTGACGATCGAAATTATTCTTCAATCACAGTAAATGACGTCGCAGATGCCTTGAAAGATATCAAGCTAGGCAAACGAGATGGAAAATATAGTTTATCATCAGACCATTTGGTCAACAGTAGTAGGAGAATTTTAATCATATTGTCGATCCTCATGTCGAGCATGCTTGTTCACGGATACAATGCTGCAGATTTATTGTCATCCACTATTATTTCAATACCGAAAAATGCTCGTGGAGACATGAGTCAAAGCGACAACTACAGAGGGATAGCACTGTGTAATTGTATTTGCAAGCTGTTTGACATTATACTTATGAAAAATGCAGCGATGTATTGTGCACTAGCGATCAGCAATTTGCATTCAAAGCGAATCACTCTACCACTCTATGTAGTGGAATATTAATTGAAACAGCCAATCATTTTGTAAATAATAACAGTTGCGTATACAGCTGTTTTCTAGACGCCTCTAAAGCATTTGATAAGGTTCACTACGGAAAGCTGTTCAATTTGATGCTTAAACGCAATGTACCTAGCGTAATTGTTAGATTCATTCTTGACGGATACATCAGACAATGTATGTGTGCACAGTGGGAACGTTACAAATCTAGAATTTTTTATGTACACAACGGCGTGAAGCAAGGGGCGGTTATATCACCGATACTGTTCGCTGTATACTACAATGAATTAATAGCTAAATTAGCCAGCAGCGGATACGGGTGCCGTATTGCTCAGCACTTTGTTGGTGCACTATCGTATGCAGACGATATCACATTATTATCACCTTCGCTACAAGGTCTGCAATACATGGTAAATATATGTGAGGAGTACGGGAAAGAATTCCATGTCACCTTTAACGATAAGAAAACTATAGGAATGGTGTTCGGTGCAAGCAATGTTGATTGTAAAGCCATCCAGGTAAACGGGAACAATGTTACTTGGGCGACGAACGCAAAACACCTTGGTAACGTAGTTGATCACAAGCTTTCAGACTTGAATGATATAAATGCAAAAAAAGGTTATTTTATCGCGAGTGTTAACTGGTTTGTGGGCCACTATCGATTGTTATATTCGTCTATTTCAGTCTTATTGTAGCACCCATTATGGCTCAACTCTATGGGCATTACATGATAAAGGGTTCAACGATTTTTGCGTGACTTGGAACAAAGGCTTCAGGCGAATCTTAAACGTCAGTTATATGACGCATACAGCACTTTTAGGACAATTAATTAACACCTGTCACATATCCATTCAATTGGTGAAGCGATTTTGCAAGTTTGTGGATTTAATGTTGACTAGCCGCAACGCCATTGTTAGGCACTTCGTTAGGCGGGCTATAAACTCAGCTCAATCACCAATTGGCCGAAATATAGCGGTTATTTGGCATAGGTATGCAATATATGTACTAGATATTAACGTGAACCACGTACGTAGACAGTGTCTTTCCAGTCAGCCAGAGCTGACAGGAATCGCTTGGTGCATACTCGAATTATTGCGTGTATCCAATAACAAGATTGACTTACCCGGTTTTACAAAAAACGATGTTAACAACACGATTAACGCACTCTGCACTTGTTAATGAGGCTGCCAATGATTTTTGTTTTATTCAATTGTACGTAAACTATTGCATACGAATAAATGATATACATACACACATTTATTGGCATTGCTACTGGACCGATTCCAATCACACTTTGCATTTTGACGGATTCTCAGACACCTTTTTCTTCTAACAAAAATTAAACTACGCATCATCCAGCATTGATAGTACAGTGCGCACCTCATCCTCAGCATTTACACCGTCACGTTCATCATCACTGACGTCCGAGTAGCCATCAAAAATACTCCCGCTGTCAGTATCCGTTTTGCCACCGGCTCGGTCGCTAAGTTCGCTAACATCATTGTTGTTTCAATCGTCAGCATCTGACAAAGATTCGTCGCTAAAACTATCGAATTTCTGTCAAAAACATACGGCAGGCGATAAATGAGAGGGTAAAAAACATCATAGGCTCGGGTAAGGGTGGATCTGTTTTAGTACACGTAGGGACAAATAACGTAGAGAGGGAGGGTACAACTGCCATAGTTAGGAAATATAGGCAGTTGGTCAGAACACTAAAACAGACGCGGGTTGAGCAGGTAATACTGTCAGGGATTTTACCTGTAATGGGCAGGAGGGGTCACAAATATCGAAATTGTCGGGGGATGGCAAATAACATGTTAGTCCAGAAGTTATGTAGGGAAGAGGAAGTTTGATTTGTGGATTTATGGGGAAGTTTTTTTGGGAGGGCTGATATGTACATGAAGGATGGGCTTCATTTAAGTGGAAAGGGGGCGGCAGTATTCGCGGACAAACTTTCAGCAGCAGTACATAGCGACTTGGGTACAATGACAAATATTTTTGGAAGTAAACATTCTTTAAACTAGAAGTGCAGGGGGGTTACCTAGAGGTGTCTCAAGCAGAACAAGAGGCCAATAGCACAGATAAACCAATATCAAGTCATCCGAAAAATATCTCTGAAAAAGGTTATAGATGCGTATGTTTAAATGCAAGGAGCATTGTAAATAAGAAAAACGAATTAAACATTATGGTAGAAGATATTGACCCTCACATAATTGGTATAACTGAATCATGGGCCAACATAGATATAACAGATGCTGAATTAGGACTGACAGGTTATGTTAAGTTTAGTAAAGATCGAATAGGAAGAAGGGGTGGGGGAGTTATTTTATATGTTAAAGAATCTATTCAGGCTTATGAAATAAAACTAGAAAGGGATGCAGATTGCGGTGAAGCTGTTCGGTGCAAAATTGTTTCAGGAAATTCAATATTAACCATTGGATTAGTTTACCGAAGTCCAAACATAAACGAAAAGGACAACACAAAAATAAAAACGCTATAAAGGAAGTTAGTAAAGGGGAATGTATCATAATGGGAGATTTTAACCATGGACACATACAATGGAATTCTCTAGAGAGCACAGGGATTGAGGACCAACAATTTCTATTTTTAATCCAGGATAGCTTTCTTACTCAGCACGTACTAGAACCAACCAGGGGAGAAAATGTATTGGATATAGTTTTGTCATCACAAAAAGAATTAGTGGACAATGTAAAAATATTTGAACCATTAGGTAATAGTGACCATAATCAAATACATTTTGACATCAATGTGAAATCAGAAAGTAAAAATAAGAAAACATACAAGAGAAACTTCCACAAAGGTAACTACAAAGATATAAGAAAATACTTAGCAAAGCTAGATTGGAATAACATGCTGATGAATAAGACCGCAATTGAATGTTGGAATATTCTAAAATATGAAATTGAGAGTATCATCGATAAATTTGTTCCCTTCCAAAAAACAAAGAAAACGGTGTAGAAAGAAACACTTGTCAAAAGAGGCTATGTATTAGAAATATAATGCTAAAACAAACTATGTGGAGGGTTTATAGGCGTACCAGAAAGGACGAAGACTATGCAAGATACAAAGAGGCACTTAATGCAGCTACAACTGAAATCAGACAATCTAAAAGAAGCTATGAGCAAAAACTAGCATGTAACATAAAAAATTACAGCAAGAGTTTTTATGCATATGTCAGGAGTAAAAACGTACA
The DNA here is from genome assembly GCA_033239005.1 of Lamellibrachia satsuma. Taxonomy (NCBI): domain Eukaryota; kingdom Metazoa; phylum Annelida; class Polychaeta; order Sabellida; family Siboglinidae; genus Lamellibrachia; species Lamellibrachia satsuma. The sequence continues at coordinate 597,355 of BSQZ01000009.1, forward strand.
AGACAAGGTTGGACCTCTAGAAGACAGAGCTGGAAATATATCACAGGGGTTTTTAATGGCAGAAGACCTAAATGGTTACTTCAGTTCAGTGTTTACCAAAGAAGATATTAGTTCATTACCAGTTGCTGATGCTAAATTTCAGGGGGCTGAATCTGACTATTTAGGTCCGTTAGTTGTAACTCCAGAATTGGTAGCTAAGAAGATAAAGGCAATGAAGGATAACAAATCACCAGGAGTGGATGGGATTCCTTCAAAATTACTAATGGAAACAGTAGAACAAATCAGTATACCACTTGCAAGAGTATTCAACTTGTCATTAAAAGAGGGAGTTGTTCCGTTTGAATGGAAAGAAGCAAACATCATACCATTATTTAAAAAGGGTTCGAGAAATAAGTCAGAGAATTACAGACCAGTGAGTTTAACATCAGTGATTTGTAAATTATTAGAAAGGTTAATTAAAGACCATATGGTGGACTTCCTCATTAAGCATAAATTATTAAATTCATCTCAACATGGATTCCTTAAAGCGAGGTCATGCTTAAGAAATATGTTATGTTTTTTGGAAGAAATCACTAAGTGGATAGACGTGGGATCGCCAGTAGATATTATCTACTTAGATTTTCAGAAAGCTTTTGACAAAGTGCCACATCAAAGATTACTACTTAAATTAAAAGCCCATGGTATCGGGGATAGCAATGGCTGACTGACAGAAGACAACGAGTTGTAGTAGATGGAGAAGTTTCAAATTGGAAATCGGTACCTCAAGGATCAGTATTAGGACCTATATTATTCTTAATTTATATCAATGACTTGGACGACAGTATAACAAGTAACGTACTAAAATTTGCGGATGACACAAAACTGTTTAGAAAGGTTAATACTGATGGTGATAAACAACATTTACAAAACAATCTAGACAGATTAGTGAAATGGTCTGAGAAATGGCAGATGCTGTTCAATTTTGGGAAATGTAAATGCCTACATACAGGACATGGGAACTTGGATGTAAACTATAAAATGGGAGATACTGTTCTGGGTACTACTGTATAAGAAAAGGACTTAGGAGTTACAATAAGTGCTGATATGAAAGTTTCAGAGCAGTGTGGTATTGCAGCTTCAAATGGTAATCAAATTCTTGGATTGATTAGAAGAAACATAACATACAAGGGAAAAAAGTTAATTATACCTCTTTATAAAGCAATAGTTAGACCTCATTTAGAATACTGTATACAAGCATGGAGACCATATCGTAAGAAGGATATAGATACGCTTGAACACATACAAAGGAGAGCAACTAAAATGATTCCAGAACTGAGAGACCTTAGTTATGAAGAACGCCTGAAAGAATGTGGTTTAACAACTCTAGAAACAAGGAGGTTAAGAGGGGATCAGATTGAAGTTTTTAAAATATTGAATGGGTATGAAAATATTGATAGAAATGTTTTTCTCACTCAAGAAGGATACCAGAACTAGAGGACATGATGTAAAATTAGTAAAGGATCAATGTAGATTGGACATCAGGAAGCACTCGTTCTCACAGATGACAATAAATGAATGGAACAAATTGTCTACAGATTGTGTAACTGCTAGCAGCGTGAATATGTTTAAAAACAAGGTTGACACATATCTCAGAAGGGCGGGCTATAAGTAGATGAACATTGTTGGACTCTCGATAAGCCAATGGCTTCCTTGTCCACTTGCCATCTGGGCCTTTGGCTTGAATGGCAAATCTTGTTAAATCTTGTTAAAGAGAGCTTTGAAGCTGGAATACATTGATCCTCAGTTCAAGAACAAGTGGGTGCTATGCCCGGTGCATTTCACACCGTACTGTGTGCCCTCCGATGTTTAGGCAGAACGACTGAAGGTTGCGGTCTTGATAAGGCTTGGCATGAAGCAGACACGTACAACAGTGTAACAGTCACCCAGATTATCAATGGAAATCATCACAACATGACTATTGAAGCTCATTAAAAAACTCTGCAAGCACTGTATGACCTGTGGTTGGAAGCTACTAATTATGTTCGCTACTAATTATGTTAAATCCATTAATGAACGCATTCGCTCATAAATTTTTAGCCTTTTAATTTATTATGCCGGGTGGAAAAATCCGACAATATACTTTTTGTGAATTATTTTCACACTTTTATTTATTATCGAAGTCCATTGATTAAAAATTGGATTGATCAATTGTATGCTTTTAATTAATGATGTTTGTACTTTTATACAAATATATATTTTTTATCTTGACTTATTTTATATATATATTTTTACTACACGTCATGTATATATATATATATATATATATATATATATATATATATATATATTCTGTTCTCACTACAAGTTTTTTTACTTGTATGTATATATAATATTATGGGCTCTAGCCTGAAATAAAATATTATATATATATATATATATATATATATATATATATATATATTATGTCATCGGTACAAATGCCGCTACCCCGACTTCACCTTCGCCTTCGGCAGCAATCAGTCGCTGGCAAGGACAAAGTAGATTCCACAACTGCATTTTATATCAGATTAGCATTAATTAGTAAGTACTGTATGCACACCACACTAATAGTAATACATGTACAATCCGATCCACCCGTGGCTGCGGGTGGGGCCGATAACTTGCACAATTTGGCTAACTGAATCGGCCCGTAGCATTTTGATTCGGCGGTAGCCGATGAAAAGGCCTTATACTTTGGAAAGCGAAAAATATTGCGCTGTTATTGGCTAACGGGTTCCCGACGATCGAGTGGTATTCAAAGAACTACTCACGCTTGCGACTCGGCTTTGAGTCGCCAACCTGGCGCAGCGCATGCTAGCAACTAATCGGGTTCACTATTAAATTTTCGAATTGGATAAGACTCCCGGTCGCACGTTAGATTGAGTCTTAACGAGTAGGCAACAGCGTACACTGACGATTCGACTGTTTGCGACAGTTGCGTTGACTATGTGATAACAGCAATCCAGTCGCCAGTGTACGCCGAACATTAGAACGTCACTCGCCAATAACAACGCGCATTCTAGGCAAAGTCGTCCGCCCCACTCTTGAGCTTTGGGGCGGAGACCTTGGCCATGATTATTGTAAGCGCAGATTTGGGCTTTCCGTTACCAAATGCCTACGGAACTAATAACTGTCGTAGACATACGTCTTTACACAACAAACCATGAACGAAGCTGAACGCAACTACTGAAATACTTCAAAAACAACTTTAAAATAAAAGTAGCTCAACTTAAATGCTAAATTAATATAACTTTTCATAAACGGATTACAATGATATTGACAGATTTGAATTTGTCTTTTATTCCTCTTCCTTTATCACTATTTAAGATGGACGCCCTCATTACTATAATCCCGTAATCGGTCAAGAAAGGAAGGCCCTGTCAGCGAGATCCAAGATGGCCGCAGCCAAAAATAAACAAAAACAAACTACGACATCAATTTTGAAAAAATTATTACCGCTCTTAAGCACTGCCAAAAAATACGTTTTCAACACAGCTGCACATATTAACATATGGACAACATGATTATATAAATAATCTAACGTGTAACTTGCATAATAATAATATATGAGCAATAAACTGTGACACGTGTTCCCCATGTTAGCAGAAGGTTAGGCAAAATTGTCCGCCCCACTCTTCGTCTCTGGGGCGAAAGTCCACACCGGGTTTTACTAACTCGCCAATTTGGGCTTTCCATAGCCAAATAGCTACGGAACTAATAACTTAAGTTTTAAAACCGATACGCACTAACCATTTCACATATGTATTCCGTGACATACAACCGACACTTAGGCATCAAGAAACTGAAGAAATGTGCTCCAAATAATTATTTATGAGTACATTTATCGGTCACACAGAAAAGATTTCATAAATAGCCGCCATACTGTGCACGTGATGTTGCCTTTGTGTCACATCATCAAACGCGATTTCGTGTAGAATGAGGCCAGAATGGGCCAGCAGCACAGACATAAATAAAACACCCGTTAGTAAGTTAGGGGTATTATTAATGATGTAACTCTATGGCCAGCAGACGGCAATTCTCAGCGTGACCTTATATAGATTCACGGGATTCCCGCTTGGTATTCTCGCTCACAACAACATCCGGTTATATACAAATGTTGACAAGCACATGCATTCTGACAAAAAGGTAATAATTTCACACTTTTACATGGTTATTGTCAGGTAACTTTAGTGATATACATATAAGAATGCATACAGACACGAAAGACGTGTTTATTGCTCTGTTTATGGCGTTTTTGTAAGGTTTCATGTTTCATGAAAATACTTAAGCTTTTGATGAACGAGATCTTCGCCCCTACTACAGCAACAGCCAGATAGAAAAAAATTGTAGGGCGATTGACTTTGCCTAGCAGAAGGTAATTCAAATCGGTCTGACGTCGCTACTTCTTGTCACTTTTAGCGACAAGGATTGGGGACTCTGCCAAATAATTCGTCGCTACTGTAACATGTGCACTGGGCTACGCAAACTGAATACATATAATCTGCATCTTAATTAGCTTACGCCTGCTCTATTCATTTGTTGATATTCAAAACAGCTCACCATTTCTTCCACAACTCCGGACACTTCGAACAAAATATGGCGGAATAAATAGGTTCTCGTGACTCTCCCCCACAAATCTCGTTACGGGTCATGTGGTGTTTTAATGTTAAATAATGCAATTAATTTTGTAATATCATATGTTTAGCTAATAAGAGTTTTATTTGTAATTTATTAAACAAAATAAAAAAAAAAAAAACAATTCTAACGAGATTGTGCGAGAGTACAAGAACTGCCTCTAGAGTGCTCTACGAGTTACGTTATATCATCATCGAGCCGTATCCTTGTTTATTTTGATCATCTGCTTTATTAACTGGCGTAGTTTTCGCGTTTGTGTGTCACGATGCTACCATGTTTATATGTGTAGTTTGTGTACTATAGTTTAAGTGGTATGTTTGCATTAATTTGGGTGATAATAGATTGCACGTTTGTTCTTGTATACTGGGCGATATAGTTTTCGACCTACTTAATAGAATACGCCGTTTAAAAAAAATCTGAAGAAACATTTTGTGTAAGAGATCGATATACCAAATCAGCAAAACCTACTTCATTTATTCAATGCAAACAAATTATTAAAACAGTTGTTTTGAGTCAAAAACTTACGAATATTGAACATCTGAACCATGTCGCGCGAGTCGAGGAAGCCGGAGGAATTCGACCTATATTTATGGCAAGCCGTACAGACAATCGTTTTTAATTTTACCACTTTGTTCCAATTATGTCAACTTTTTGTAATAACCAGGCTTGACATGGCGCTTTATAAAACACATACACATATATTTGTATTGAATATATAACGTTAATGTAGTAAATTTTTTCTCGTATATTTAACACATTTTAATTATTCCTACTTTTATGACAAGACTAGCTTGCCATACATCTACCACAAAAAGGGCTATTATTGTCACGTGGCCAAGAACGAGACACGCATCAGCAGACGCTCAATAATAATGTCTGGTAAGCATGCGAAGTCGGTTTATACCAAGGTATGTATATCATAAACATGTTCCATGTTATTTTATATATCAAAATATATTTTGCCCAGATAAGACTCTGTACCGTTATTGTCGTAAACAGACGCTGTGACGTCTCTAACGCGATATCAAGCGAGATTTCAATGGGTCGAAAACTGGCGAGGGTCGAAAACTGTATCGGTAACTATATTAATGTAACATAGGCCATAATTATGCACTATCCGGGTATCCTACTAACCTCCTGTGGAATGGTCTCGTTTATCTGACTCTCAGAATCAACCGAATCGCATGAATGCGTCCGTAATTGTAGCATTTGGCGCACACAAATTTTGTCAGCGCACCCTAGCAAAAGGCAATCCTATATAATATAAAGGCTATATCAATTTACAAAAAAACTACCCGTCCCATCACTTGTTCAAAACGTGTGGGACTATTCTACAAATTTTTTAGCAAAGACCCAACAACAAATGAAATGCAGTTGACCCGGCCTGATGTAGCACCGCCATTATGTGCTAGTATGCTGATCACACACTTTAACAAGATTGCCATCCCAAACAAGTTCCAGATGGCAAGTGGACAAGGAAGCCATTGGCTTAGTTAGGCACTTCAGCAAAATGCGCTGCCTCGGTCGTTCCGCGCGCACGAAAATCCGTTCACGATTTAACGCTGTTACGATTACCGAAATCTTGTTAACGTTTTGTTTCGCCGTGTGTTTTATCGGCTGCTTCCGTTCATTTTCGTCAGCTTTGACGGCACCTTTGAAAGCGGTAAGTTAACTTTCGTGTCGTGTTTTTCTTATCGAAATTGGACCAAAATAAAGCTTACAAAATGTCAGTTAGACTTCATAGGTATATTTCAAATGCAAGTAGCACAACTTCATCGAATTCCTCAGAATATTTCAATGTTGTGGTTGCCTTCTATAGATTGAAGTTACACTTCCAGTATGTTTATATACCCTCGACAGCATCTGTTTGTGAAAAAATTTTCTAATAGCCTCTTGACAGGTTTTCTTCCTGGACCTTTTCCCTTGTTTTCTTAATGGAACAAATTTCGCAATAATGCCCTCAATCTCATATTTTAAAAAAGTTGTTGCTGTTTTGTTCTTCAGCAAGTTATTCCAATCTATATTTGCTAGATATGTTCTCATTGCTTTATATTTGCCTTTGTTGAAGTTCCTCCTCCATTGTTTTTTATACGTATTCCCTGTTTTTACTTTTATATTAAAATGGATTTGGTTATGGTCACTTGAACCCAAAGGTTCAAGTACTTTAACATTGTCAACTAATTAATTTTGGGAAGACAAAATTAAATCTAACACATTCCCACTTCTGGTTGGTTCCAAGACATGTTGAGTAAGGAAACAATCCTGTGTTAAAAGTAGAAACTGATGGTCGTCACCTCCAGCACTCTAATGATTCCCATTGTATATGGCCATGGTTAAGATCACCCATTATAACACATTCCCCCTTGCTCACCTCCCTTACCGCCTTTTGTAATTTTGCATCTTCCTATTGTCCTATGTTAGGACTACGATAAACTACTCCTATTGTTAATGTTGAGTTCCTGGTAACTATGTTACACCAAATTGCTTCCTCACAATCTGATTCACTTTTCAGTGTTATTTCATATGATTGGATAGATTCTTTAATATATAAAATTATTCAACCTCCCCTTCTTTCTCGTCTATCCTTCCTAAACATTACATAGCCTGTCAGTGCTAACTCAGCATCTACTATATCTTTATTTGCCCATGATTCTGTGATGCCTATTACATGAGGATCAATATCTGCTACCATAATGTCTAACTCACTTTTTTTATTTACTATGCTCCTGGCATTTAAGCATACGCATTTAAGTTCATTGTCTGAAATTATTGGTGAACGTTTATTTGGATGTGTATTTGTAGTAGTACTCCTTTGAGTTTTCTCTGTCAGTTCCCCCAGTGCATCTAGTTTAAATAATTTATGGTACCTGTGCCCTCGTCGGCAATCTGACAAACTCACACCCAGGAACTGCAGCACTCTTCCCTGTCAGATGAAGTCCATCTCTCATGAAAAAGGCATCTCTTCCCACAAAGTTTAACCAAATGTCTACGAAGCCTACTCCCTCATCCATACATACCTTCTGTACTTGTGTGTTGATCGCCATCCTCCTACAGTTCCTATGTTCCTCACCCCTGCCTCCCATTATTGGTAATATCCCCGACAATACAATCAGTCTAACTCGTGCCTATTTAAGTGTCTTGAGCAACCAACGATGGCTGACGTTCCCTCCTTCTCGGCATTGTTCGTTCCTACATGCACGAGAACAGCACCTCCCGTGCCACTACCCATGACTTGTCCTGCCTTCTCTGCTATATTCTCTATTTTTGCCACTGGTAGGTATACTGTTATGTCATCTCTGTTGACAATTTTATCCACTTTCCTAATGATGGAATTCCCCATAAATACCCAGGCTTTCCTCACCTTCCCCTGGTGATACTACATCAGCAAAGCTCCTCTCCTGTCGCACACTATGCCCCCTTTCTCTTCAATCATCAACCTTTACTGTCTTACCACCTGGCAATCCCTCTCCACTCACCTGCTTACCTGTCTTTTGTTGCATACTCTGCCTCTTATCTGCTAGCACCCAACAGAAGGCAGCCAACACTGACAAACTGAATTATGATGCAGAAAAGGTAGTCATTGTGACAGCTTAAACGATTCACGTATGCTACAAGTTATTCAACATCAACATTTGTGAGGAGGAAATAAAATAATAATTAGGGATGTCTATAAGAGCTGCTGTTATTTCGGATTGCATGGAAGATCGTTCGATTTGGCCAACTTTCTACATGTAACTATACATGGATCATGTCAGGGTTGGAGTCATGGAACGTTCACTGTCATTACCATAATCATTACATCAAAAATAAAAATGTTTCATTATCATTATGTGACTACATAATTTTTCATTATCATTACGTAACTATATAATTTTTTATTATCGTTACAAACCATCATTATCATAGAAATAAAAAAGCACTACAGGGCACGGCACGAAATAAATCTAAAAAATTGCATAGCAATTGTTGCTATGCAAAATGAGTTTTGCATAACAAACATGAATTTTGCATAGGATTTTTTTGTATAGCAGATTACTTGTGATTTGGGGAGTTATGAAAACAACACCATTTCATGATTTTGCGCTTTCATGCGTGTGGTCGACGATGCCTTGGCTTTGATGTGGTTACAATGTTGACAACGACCGTAATGCAAATAGTTTGGGAATTGAGACAGCGCGCTGTTCCCAGACACTAATAATTAGAGCAATACACTCGGTTGTTGGTGGCATAAAACAACTTCACGATGCTTTTTTAATTAATGGGATTTTATATGTGGAAAGGCGTTGTTATCGGGAGGTTTTGATGTCATAAAATGGCATATCGGAAATCGGGAGTTGAATGTGAAATAGGGAACCTCCCGCCGGAATTGGGTGATAATTACCATATAAACAAGTTGGGCTGTGATTGAATCCAATGTCTTGCAGCTGGCAAAGGGAGCCAGGGTTCAATTTCTACGGTAAACAGTTGTAGTGAGCACCCGTAGATTTCGCAACAGATTACACAGACACCGGCGGCAGTTACCATGATGCTTAATCAGTAGCACTGATCATCGTCAAATTTATTGTTGCGACTGCAAACACCTGTGATTTAGACTGGTGCAATTGACATTCACAAATACACCACGTATAAGAATCAAATGTATAGTCATAAATGCAGCTTAGTAGAGAACACCAATATAAACGGGGGTGAAATGGCATACTTCCATTTATATATTCAGAGCGGTTGAAAGACGAAGTGGAACAATTGTTAAAATTGTCGTTTTCAATGTTTAATCAAGTTTTACACTCCTTGTCAACTCATATGCGTGTTCGGTAGCTCGGATCCAGGTTATTATTTTTGATTGCTATTACAGCCTAGTTCGTCAATCAGATCGTAACGAAATATTGTTGTTTCCATAACTGTACCTGTATACATGTATTTTATTCAGTTTGACATACAACAGTATGTGACATTTAAAGGCAATACACATTGACGCTGGTCCACTCTTGATAACTTCTTTATAAACCGCACGGCCAGCACATTGTAGCTTCAATGGCGTTTTTGCAAGCTTGGTGCAGCGGGCTGCGATCGCCATCCTCGGTGACGGATGATACGTGAATTCTGACTATTGGAGTCCGAACACTTCGTTATAAAGAGAGTAGACTTTCGTTTCCTAGTGAATCTAATACTCAAGAAACTCCTTGTCAAGACGAACACTTGCAGGCAGTGAGCGTTGGTAAAATCGCATTTCTGTTTTGCGCAAGAAAATCGCGCAAGAAAAATGGCGGTGCCTATGATTTGAATTGAATTGAATTTTATTCAACATAATCGATACATGTACATTTTCAATCATACATAGTTGTAAACATAACTACCACAGATGTGGAACAATGAACACATAATTATAGATAGACAATTAGAAAATGTTGAAAGGAAATGCAAGAAGTTAAAAACTTATATAGCGCATTCCCCCCAAAAATTACTGTATTGCACTGATTCCATATATATAAGACAAATGATTTAACTAAGCTAAGCTTAAACTACCCAAAAGTAATGGTAGTTGGCATATCGATAAGATATAATAATAAGAAATATATATATATTTATATACACAACATGAAAACCAAAAATTTATTGCATTTTTCAACTTGAATACGGGTTATACTGTTGATTTTATTCGTACCTAAGCAAGAGTAAAGCTTTATAATTACACGCACATGTGTATAACTTTTATTTTTCAGGTAACAAAACAACTACAAAACAGTTATTAAGGAAGCGCATGAGGTTATACTGGTTTTTGTCGTTGTCTGTTTAAAAGGATTTACATTTCTCGTTTTTAAGTCATATTTGTCTTATTAGTGTATCACAGATGTTTTATGTACTACAGAATTTGCACAGACAAAGTTTGATTTGAAATTTTACTCTGAAATTTATTTTAAACAGTACACATGCACACATTTTGTGACGTCATAGGAATATGTGTGCATGAGGTAATTCGATAGGCCTATGCGCCTATGCTATATCTACACAAAAGTCATTGTTTTATAGAGTAACTACATAAAAAGTCTTTGATACTTATAAGAGCCGAATACATCCTTTGCATATCATTCAGAAAAGAGCTATTAGAATATGTCAACAAGCTGACTATATGTCTCGCACTAAACCAATTTTTTATCAACTGAAAACTTTAACAGTACAGGACATGGTGAATTTTAATAGCATGGTGTTTATGTACAAGGTATACAACAGTCTATTACCTGCTAACATTCTGCTGTACTTCCAGAAAGTTAATGCTAGCCACAATCACAACATCCGTAAGAAAAATTATAATTTTAAAATAAGATTTAGTAGGACTACGAAAAAATCTGACTATTAGTGTAAAAGGACCAAAGATATGGAATGATCTGTATGATGATATTAAGTTATGCAATTAAATTTATCAATTCAAGAAAAATTATAAAGCTTTACTCTTGCTTAGGTACGAATAAAATCAATAGTATAACCCGTATTCAAGTTGAAAAATGCAATAAATTTTTTTCCTTTTAACCCTAGGAGTGACCAATGATAAATTTACATAAGTCAGAGTTATTCATAAGGGTGCTTTTAAAAATTTGTAACATCGCTAATAATTATCACACAAATGTGATTGAAGTATCATTTTGTGCTAAAAGGACTCGTTATAATAAAATGATAAAAACTGCAGCACATAATCGTATCATATTACTTTTTGAATTTCATCAAAAAAAGAAAGCAAACATTTTTATGTTCACCCTGCTACCAGATAGTCACTGAGTGGCTGTATGTCCTTATGTCCAATTGGAAAAATGTTGCCATAGATATTAGCTACGAAATCAATAGCAATTTCTTTAACACACTTCAGCATAGCCATGGATATACGACCGAATCATACAATTTACATCAATAACTTGAATGAGAAGATCAAGAAAGATGGTAAGATATTTTGGGGTACTTTCTAGAATCATCGGGTTAGGCATGTTTTGCAGTTTCTATATTCTTCAGGCTAAAAATACAAGAAAGGTTATATAAAATAATGCTGCCTCTGATAAACTTATCCATCAGTTGAATATGCGCTATTATGTGTCACAGCACTGGCTGAAACTCTTGGGTAGATCTAGTGCTCAGCAGTAGGCTGTGTGATGTTTTGTCTTTTAATTAATGTGTACATCTGGTAATACTTATATTACATATAAAATAATATGCAAATGCTTTTTTTAATCAAATACAAATGTTTTTGATGCAAATGTTTTGGTTTAATTTGCAATGGAACCCAAACCTGACTGCACTCTGTTATGAAATTCTCACCTGGGGGTGTTTATTTCATGTGAAATATTCACGTGGGAGCGAAGATTTAAGGGTACAACCCTTGTTACTCCTAAGGTTAAATTGCTCATATCCATGTTTTTCTTTCAGAATTGAAGAAGTCATTGTATGCGATCTTCTCACAGTTCGGTCAGATTTTGGACATTGTTGCTATGAAGACACTGAAGATGAGAGGACAAGCATTTGTCATCTTCAAGGACATCAACAGTGGCACAAATGCTCTCCGTTCAATGCAAGGCTTTCCATTTTATGACAAACCAATGGTAACCACGACATTCCATGTCAATTCATACAATGGCTCCGTAGATTATATTCCATGTCTAATTACACATTGTAGTTAACCAATAGATAACCATCAGCATTGATGGCATGAATGGGTTAAATATTTTCACCCAGGGGTGTTTATTTCATACGAAATATTCACATGGGGCTGAAGATTTAAGGGGTGAAAAATTGATCTCATTTTGTCGTTTGGGGTGGCAACATTTTCTGTTTTTATGATGCAACAGAAGCACGTTATTTCATGTCAGTTTTATATTGGTGTTGTCTACTAAACTTTTTACCTGATTCTTATACAAGGCGTATTTGTGAAACTTAATTGCAATTAAGAAGCGGCATAAGCAATAGGCAAAGCCAGCAGGGAAGTAAGATTGATGCCTGCACAAAACAAACAATACCTCAATATTAACTATACCTATAGTTTGTTGAGCAGCATCAAAGCAATTCTAAGTAACAACAGGCATTGTTTAATATGTGGATGTTCACTTTACTTCCAGCGGATTACCTATTCCAAGAGAGACTCTGACGTTATTGCAAAGATGAAAGGCACATTTGTAGAGCGGCCAAAGAAGAAAAAGTTGCCAGAAGCAGAGGCCCCACAGGTGGGCGGTAAGAAGAAAAAGAAGCAAGATACAAAACAGGCTAGGTAAGTCTTCTGTTCACGTTGTGATGTTAATTTCATAACATGGTATCTTCCTCTGTTTATTGGAATAATGATGCACACTGTTGTGACGCAAGCTATGATAGTACTATGATAATAAATGTCGTTAGTGTTGTAGTTTTTTCAAACAATATTTTAAACATCATTTCCTGGTTATTAATGAAAACACAATCTCAATAAGGATTGTTTTTGTGTGAAATTTAGTTTTTCACTGGCATTTTATGTATTGTTGACAAAACATTATGGCCATTCATTAATTTTTTAATATTGACATGTTCCCTTAATTTGCTGCCACAATAGCCTTTGAATCTGTATTGGTAAAAGTTTGTAGTCTATGGTATCAGGTTATGCCAGCCATCTAACAAACACATGGCAGGGTGTGTCACCGTGTGTGTACGGTCATTTTGATTGGCCCATTATCCTGCAGGGTCACCAGGTCACATACACGTCAGCATTTCCGTTCATGTCAAAAGCATGATAAACTATGTTAACGCTCACTGAATGCTGATATTTGCTAGTTTAAATACATGATTTAGTTAGGTAGATATAATACTGATGTGTACTAGCATTACAATAACCAGGCGATGTGGTCTGCTTTTACGGCGAACGAATATATAGCTGGTTCAAACATCATAGCGCACGCGGTCATTACTATGGAAACATTGTCGCTTTTCAGGGAACTCAAGGGGATTTTCAAAAGGTCTGCATTTTTAAAGGATGGATTGGCGAAATATGACGTTAATGCCGGGTGATTTTTTGTGGTGTCGACATTTAGTTCAGTATATCCTATCATGTTATGAAGAAAAAAATGAAAAAATCAACTGTCATGCTAGCCGCCCCAGCCACCTTAATTTCTATTGAAGATGTCTTTAGATATGCCAGCCAGAAATAAAGGATCCTGAATGGAACAATGACCCTGCTCGGGTAGCCACTTTCTTCATACCTACTTTATTTAACTAATTAACTTGAGAATGTCTGACTGTCATATTTCAGACCAGGACAGTCAACACCAATGGCTGCCAATGGGGTGACCATTCCACCAACACCAAATATGATGGCTCAATCGAATGCAGCACAAGGTGACTAGTAAAAATTAGAAGTACTTGTGATCATGATTACCATATCCTAGATATTTTCGCTTGTTTCATTTAAAATTCATTTTGCAAAAAATCAAACCTACCTAGTATCCACTGCAACATGCTAGCTCATTTGTGCAACTTTTGTGTGTAGTTTTTGTGAAATCATCAGACAAACTAGTAAATTAGTTAATGTTTGGTTAAACATTAATTGAAGTGAAAATGGAAATACTGAAAAGTCATGAATTTCACGCTTGGTGAAATTTCATAACTTTTTCATGTGGTCAGCAAGAGGATGGAAGTCATGCCCATGATCGGCATTGGCCTGCACAGAGTATACCATTATGGATATCCACTATTTTGAGCCTTACCATATCAAATGAATAAAGTCAGTTCTTTTGATGATTTGAAAAAATTGGCATTTTTTATTAAAACAACTGCTGATGTTACATAGACAATTCATACACTACATATTTCGACATCAATGAACCAGATTTGCGACAGGCTAAATCAGTTGAAGATGGAGTTTTAAGAACTTGGTTTTTGTGGAACACGTGGAGATTCTTGATAATAATATGTTTAATGGGTGGTGTATATTTCAAAAGATGTTGTAGTTAGGTGTTAATAACAGTAGTGTCTGTTGCAGTTGCTCCTGTCCAGACTGGGCCTCCCACAGCAGCTCTACCTGCAGCAATCCCTGAACAACCGCCACATCACATTCTCTTCCTGACAAACCTTCCTGAGGAGACCAATGAAATGATGCTTTCCATGTTGTTCAACCAGTGAGTAATCCACTTGACTTTTGTTTCTGCAGATAGTGTTTCTGCAATGTCCTGCACAGCTTGCGTTATGAAGATACAACTTTAACCAGGGGTTGAAATTTAGAAAAAATGCTGAAATGCTGCTTTTTATGCACATTCGTTTGTTGACCTACGATTCTCCTTAAACAGACATTTTTGCTGAAATTCACATTTTCTATCCGATACATCATACCTCCGCTTGTGCGCAATTGTATTTTCCGTACTCAATTTTCTTTTGGGGATGGACACTCCACATTTTGAAAAGAAACGCAGATGGCCGACATGCAAAAGATTTTCAATGTACTATACATTAGTACCAGTGCACATGTCTCTACAACTACTTTGCAACAGTTAAGTATGTACATGTACATAAAATGACTTGCCTTTAAATAAAAAAACAGTGGTAAGTAACTACTTGCTTGGGGGACTAGTGCTAACCAAATATTACTCAACTCTAGGCATTCTATGCATTTCTACTCACCTCGGGCAAGTGTTCAGTTCTACCCCACTTTAAATCTTTTTATTCTGATGCTATCACAAATAAGTTGCAGCCAGTTCCTAACCAGATCCAACAAATCATAATTATTGTCAGCATCAGATCTTCAGTTAACATGGGCATACCTTTATTATTTCATATCAAATTTTTTCCAATTTTGAAATGTCATACCACTAGAACGCAGATAAAATAAACTTTTATGTTATATTAAAAAAAATTGCTTGATTTTAGTAACTTTACTATGTATGGAGGGGCAAGAGTAGAGTGATTTGGACAACATTTGCAAATATTTTAACGATGGTTTACTTGATACTGATGGCATTTAGGATGCAGACGATCCATTTGACGATATCATGTGGCTATGCATGTTGATTAATAATGAATTTTGAAGGTTTCGATGTGGCATGAATCAAGGGAGGCATTTGAAACGGCCCATATTTTCGCCCAGTCAGCGGTATCACTAAGTAACAATTAGCACACAGTGTACTTACATCGGCATCAAACATCATTTTACATTCAACGATTCTAACGGCCTGACCTGGGTTCACTGAAATCATGGACCCCGCCCACCACAAGGCTCGACTGTACACCTATTCCCATTCTTGCCAATAGGATATGGCCATGCTATTTGCGTCCAAACTCAAATCATGTAACATTTATTGGCCTTTATTTACTAAATTAGCTTTCTGGCAAAATAACGTTTGTTTGAGACTGCATTGGTTCTGTGTATGCCGGCCTCCCTTAATACGTCACTTTAGTCTAGGTTACCCTGATTTCGTAGAACTGTGTATGTGCTTATCGGTAGCGCAGGTTAACATGTCAGCCCTCTGTCATTCTGAGAAATGACCAGAATTTCCAACTTAGAACACATTCTGAGTAAACCACTGATGTGATATTCTTGATTTTAATTGCACGTGGTTAGTTTTGTTATCTAAGTGCATAGCCTCAAATCCATGCCTTTTGTTTCACTTTACATGTGGGTTTTTTGTTTTTATTTCATCTAAACAAGTGCAACTTGCCCTTGCAGATTCCCTGGTTTCAAAGAAGTTCGACTGGTGCCGGGGCGACATGACATCGCATTCGTTGAATTTGAGAATGAGGCACAGGCTGGTGCAGCAAAAGATGCACTACAAGGATTCAAGATTACGCCGACAAATGCGATGAAGATCTCTTTTGCTAAGAAATAGTGTGATATATATAATTATAACACCATCAGTGGAAATTGCATGCATGCAATCAGGCTAACATGTCTGCATTTGGCGAGATAACGCCATCATTATTGCAAACCGCATTATTGCAATCTGTCATCACCACCACTGCACCTCTGGCTGGTGTTTTCACACACAGCATTCCAAAGCAGCTGGTTTTCATTGTTGACTCGTTTCTAATATGTGTGCACTGTCGGCCTTGCACTTTGCTGACATTATTCTTTGTAGGTGTCAATGGCATGGAAGCAATGGCAAGGGCAATCAAGGTTTGTATCGGATGCACAGCGGAGGACAGATTTATTTACTATGTTTATGTCTACATTCACGTGTAGGTCAGTTGCAGGTTTGTCCAATTTGTGCGACTTCTTGCAGAAATGAAATGTTCATGTATGAACATATTCTTAAGAGTAATTATGTATATCTGCTACGCTAAAAATTGAAATGTTAAAAAAAGGAAATTTCATATTTGCTAATAGCATTGAGTGTTTGGTACTATAATAATGTGTTAACATTGCTAAAATTAAGAATACTACAATGGTTTTCTGAATATGCCAGGAATAAAAGTTAAAACTTGCATGGTTGTTTTAATTATAGTTTTGTGTGGTGTGGTTCTATTTTAATTACATTTTAATCCAAATGTTTTTCAAATACAGATTTTTTATCCTATGCAGCATGTTTGTTCTAGTCATTTCCAGCACTCTGCAACGTTCTACTAACTAGTCTGTATATTGTGGTTACTACAAATGTATGGTGTTACAAGGTCTCCTTCAGAACAGAGTCTCCAATGTTAAGAGCCACGTTTTTACACCAAACATACCCGTCCGTGTATTCTCAGAACTCGTGTAAAGAAGATGAAGATGAGCTAACAACTACACTACCATGCTTCTCATGACTCAACTATTCGAATTGAAATCGCAAATCAGTAATTCAGTATTGGTTCTACATCTTTGAGTAGAGCTGAGCTGCTTCTAATTACATATACTGCGTACTGTGAAAACAAACAAAAAGAAATGGAATGCAAGCAGTCTCTGAAACATAAATATCTACAAGAGAACTTTTATTGTGATTGCCGTGTGAATAGAAAGGGAGTAACAATAGAAGCCTGCGGCAAGCTGTGTGTCGGTGTCGCTGACACTATACAACAATCTCACAACTGCATGCAGGTAACATCCACCCTCGTCCACCCTGCACAGGTGAAGAACAATGACAAGGTGCAACAACATAGATACCAGTGTTTGCCACTGACACACAGATTCTGCAGTTCAGTTATGTATGGTAATACAGGTCCATTCCCAGCTTCTAATCTTGTAAAGCAATGGCAAAGAATACAACCATAGATGGCATTCCCCATATATAGTAAATGAGTACCGATTGACTAATTGAACCTACTGCATGGAGAATGGAGATATAGCAGTTTACTGCAATCACCCACCATATCGTCAACAAATGTGTACATGTAGTACACACGTACACAAGCAGTAAAAATAATGCATCACAGATAACAACTAACATTTTCCATGGTGTCGAGGCTGAAGCAAGGATGTTCAATGGTCCTTTGGAGCAGTTGTAACGACATGGTCCATTGGTCCATGTGTTATTTTCCTTGTAGCTGGGCTAACGCAGCAATTGTGGCACAACTGAGCATTGTCTCAAGTCATGCAAAGCGTACGTACAGTTGTGTGGATGGACCTCCACTATCCACACAAATTATCCTTATCTTATAAAAGACACAACATAAAATATATATTATATATATACACAAAATAATTACTAGAACAAAAGACAACGCAATGACTCGCAGCCATGTAGTGTGCATGTTGAGGGCAACTTGGAGGACTTGGTGAGTTGAGTTGACAGCAATACTGCATAGTGATGCTAGCATACACACTGCATGTGATGCATCACAGTCATGTGGATGACACTACGTTTATAAACCATAGCAACTGCTCAATCCCATACTACAATTTCTTAACACCTTACTTTAGATAAATAATAAAAGTCTGGAGGTAAAAATGCTATTGTTTTTCATGATTTGCCTTACAAATTCCATCACAAAAAATACACTCAACAGTTTAGTTCGCTTGCCTGTACATTTGAGTAATCCAAAACGCCTCATTCTAGAGCATAAAACCTTACGAAACCAAATGCATAAAATGTTCCTCCGAATTTGATTTTAAAATAATGAGGCATAGGCATAAGAACAATCCTGCTGGAGCTGTCAGCCACATCCTCTACAAAGCTCTATTACGTATTTCTGCCTATGGTGTGTGCACTTGAAAATTACCACCCTATAGACCAAGAAATATCTACACATCATCTTTTCTGATAACTGCTGCAACAAACCAGCTGGCAACAAATTCGAAAGAAACAAACTATAGTAATATGCTGAGTTGACAAGCACTGACATCCACCCCAATAAGCTACTCCTGCATGCCCATACAGCTCCCTCCCCCAGAGAACACTTTCCTACTCAAGCTTGACACAAACGTCATCTAGACAAAATCCAAACGATAACAAGGCCCTTAACTCACAAAACAAGAGTAGAAAGGATCGGCCACTGTGCTGTTCTTTTATGGCACAGCATGTCACCCAGCTACCTACCATCCATACAGCAGCAATACGACTACAAATAAATCAGAACCCAGGCCAGGCCAAGATTTTACACGTTGCCTATACGCCTATGCAAGTATTTGGGCCATATTAATCCAAAATCCATGTAATGTTATATAATGTTATACCACCATACTTCGTGCACTCCATAATTTTATCCAAAACAGGAAATCATTGACCACTGTGTCAAACATACAAATCTGATATTCTAAACATGTTGAATGAACCAAAGTTGTAACACTATCCAATCCAATCTCACCATGTAGGTAAAGAACGGAGTAAACAATTATGTAGTTCCAACATTCTACAATCTGTGTGAAAGTGATATGATATTTTTATGTTATATCATGTTACGGATAAAGGAAATGTGCTTATGACAACAGTTTTTATGAGATGTTACTTTATGAAACATACACTTCTGGTTACGAAAACACAGACATTCAATGTCCTGCACATTCACCAGCCAAGAACTGCTGTTTCAACCCGTCATTGTATTTACCGACAGAATCTTGCATGATACAGAAATTTGCCATAAAGCATTGACTGCATCAAATTCTGTAAACACTGCAAGCTGAAACCAAAACCGCCATTTTCCTATGTACAATTTGCAGTTTCCATGCGACTATTTCGGTTCAGTTTGCATTGCACCGACCCTGGCACGGAGACGCTGCCTGCTCTGCTGGCTATACATTCCGGCACGTGTTGTCTCTACGGCATTACGTGACAGCCATGATGGTCAACAGCTGACATCACTGAGCACATTTCCCTCTTCCATCAGTGACGATTACCTACAAACTTAGTTGGTGGTATCACCATCTTTACTTGCTTTATCTACAAAGTCTGATAGGATGTCACGAAATCTTGCCCATGATCGCTCTGGAATGGTAATGGCTGTACGGAAATTTGTTCTAACCTGAAAAGAAAATAATTATGGTATCATTACTAATAGCAATTAATGATGCCTTTCAATGCACTGTGCAACCAGTAAACACAAATTAATAATAAACAAGGCAGCAAATGATAGTATTAATAAACATACTGTTAAAACAAATGACACGATTTCTTCGTAAATGTCTGAGTAGTAATGTGTCTCGCATGTTCCAAATGCAAACACAAATTAATCATAAACAGAAAAATACCAACACTTTAAAAATCATCCATTGAAGTTGAATAAATAAATAGTGCGGGAGAATCACTTCTAATGAAAACAGCATTGATAGACAGCCACAAAATTCATCAAAAAATGAGCACCATATTCTGCTCTGCATACGATAGCTGCCCACCCACCTCAATCAGTATTATGCATTTAGTTAGTCGTCGCACTGCAATGTACCGGTATCAAAATAAACCAACAAAAATGTTCTGCCTTCACAGCAAATGAATTTATGCTGGCAGGAAGTCTGGTGATTTGAGCACGTGATCATTACCTTTTCCGAGAATCTAGCAGGGATTTCCACTGGGACATGTAAAATAGTAGTTGCTAAGAGCAGATTGATGAAAAATGAGGTTAGTGTCACAAGATTATTTGTGCCATGGCATTCAGCTCGATATATTCTAGCATTATGGCTATAATATATATAACCCCTAGATTGGACATTTAAAAAAAATAAAAATTGGGATTTTTTCACAAGATTTATTTCACGTTATCAATCTATACACACTAAAATGTTACTGATATCTGGAAGTTTTTGGTTTATGTTTACAAAAATTACCATATCACTGAAGCTCTACATGATGAATCATGTGAACTAGAAAGATTGACATTGTTAAATTATTTACAGATATGGCATATTCTGTCCATGATGAAAATATATTTCTGTAACATTTGTTTGTACATAACAAAATCATATTTATTGTAAAATTGATCAGTTATGGTTTCTTTTAGTTCAGATGAAAATATAGCTTATTGGCAACACACTGCTAAAATGTCGGCACCTTTTCTCTAGTACTTGGTAGTAGCCTTGAAATCATGTTTTGAAAATACCCTATAAATTTATCATTGGTGGCCATC
Organism: Lamellibrachia satsuma; assembly: GCA_033239005.1. Lineage (NCBI taxonomy): Eukaryota > Metazoa > Annelida > Polychaeta > Sabellida > Siboglinidae > Lamellibrachia > Lamellibrachia satsuma. The sequence continues at coordinate 618,469 of BSQZ01000009.1, forward strand.
TTGGATCATGTGACTTTTCGTAACTGGCTTATTGTTTCTTTTTTTCCGAACATTATTGAATTATTTTGTCACAAATTTCATATTTTTAGGACTTATAATAAGAAAGATAGGTTTTTTGGGTTATACCTGTCCTTATGAGGAAAAAAAATCAACTGACACTCCGACTTGTTGGCAAGTCACAAACTAGCAAGTCAAGTCTCAAGTCATCTCTGTGAATGTCAAGTTCCAAGTCACCAGGGTTCTCCAACCACCATGATGATTGTTGCAGTTTGTCTGCTGTAAAGCCTAGCGGGAAATTTAAGAGGATGCTGCCCCACCACAATATTCCAATTATTCCAATCAAGCATTTAATAATTATTCTATTCGGTGTGGCTTGTTACAACATGGACTTGTTGGCAAGTTACAAACTGTCAAGTATCAAGTCAATAACCTCCAAGTCTAAATCAAATCTCAAGTCATCTTTCTGAATTCCAAGTCAAGTCGCAAGTGATGAATTTGATGAAAATGGGCGACTTCAGTGCAATTCGAGTCAACAAGTCTGCTGACACCAAAGCCGCCCCAGCCACCATAAGAAAGGATAAGAAATGCTAATAAATAATAGTCCGTCATTGACTGATAATTAACCATTACAGTACCTATTGCATATTTCTACTTTTGAGTTTTCACGTCGGAGGATGAAATGCAAAATTAACACTTTATTGGTTACAATCTTAATAAAACAACGAAGAAATAATCTAATAAAACATTGATTGCTAAATAATGTAAAATGTCATAATAATGCTAAATAACCATTTAATTGCAGCAATAAACTTATGAACAGGCATTCCAGTCTGAAATCAAAGGCCTGGCTGGTACCCCCATTGTAACAATTTTGTAATCACAATGTTGTGACACACATTTTTAATGTGTAACCTCATCCAGGGCTATAACATCTGTCCAGGAAATAGACCGATGTATAACCTAATGTAGTGCAGGGGTGGAAAAGTAGAACAACAATAAAATTACCTTGTTTTTTTAATTACCATGCACATGGGTAGGTATAGCTAAAAACTATTACAATGAAGGAATGCCATGATCAGTCCAAATATTGTTACAGTGGGGGTGGGGTTTATCAAATTTTAATTACAATTAATTAAATTAATGACAATTGAGAAAAAGTAAATCCTCAATAAAATGGTTTCACTTGTCTCATTTAAAATTCAATTGTGCTCCAACAAAGTAAAAATTCACAATTACAATACAGCTAATGTACCTAAACTTTGGACTGTAGTAAGACAGGAATACCACCATACAGAAAACCTGGATTCTGCAACTATAATGAAGAATATCACGCAAGTGGTTTACTGGGAATCTGTTCTAAAAGCGCAAAATTCTGGTCTAATGTCAGTTTTCATGTAGGCTGACATAATCATCAGTGCTTGCAATTTGACCAATCAGCAGTGAGCAGCCTCTTAACCTCCAACGTGTGGATCGTGCTTATTTTTAACGTGGTTGAGATGTGCAGTTACATTTTGATTTGCTACTCTTAAATGCTGTAGTGTGCAGCATTCAGATGTAAACATGATTCAGCGAGGTATAGTTTTTTATTTCCTCTAGAAAACAGACAGTAGTGAAACAATGGATTCACAATTGCAGACGGGTTGGTTGGAAGCCCACGCGATATGCTAGACTTTGTTCGGCCCATTTTGTAGAGTCCTGTTTTGAAGTTAATATATTTTCATCAACTAATGGGTCAATCTTTCAATACACAGACGAAGGAGAACGTTAAAGCCTAAAGCAGTACAGACAATCTTCAAGCATGTATCTCGGCCGAAGGCTTTGAAAAAACGCAAACACTCGATCAGTAGGACTGTCAAATCGGAACAAGAGGAGGTTAGTAAACAATGAATGAATGGACTATCTTGCCAAGTAAGTTGATTTTAGATGCAAACAGCATGTCCAAGCTTATTGGCAAGTTTACGTAGGTGACTAAAATTGTCTACGTCTACAATCTGACGTTTTAAGTTGGAGTTGTGGGAAACTTAGTTGGCACCCTTGATGTAGGATTCTGAACAAATATGGCGCTGCCCATACAAAGAAATGTTCAGTGTTCAACTAGGTAAATTTAGTTAACCACTTGCGTGATATTTTTGCAAATGGTTAGTTTTCAAGTACTCTTATAGGTGCAAAGGCCCCAAAATGCCTTTGGTTTCACTTTAATATGGGTGTTGACAATGAGACAACTTGCCTTGCTGTAAGCTTGTTTTTTGTTTAGGAATATGATCCAATTTTGCAGACTGCCGACTTAGCAACTGAGACAGACTGGTCACAGTGATTCAGAGTGATACTCAAACATGTGCAAACATTGCTACTACTCCAAGAAGTGGACATTTATTTAAGTAAAACTTTTCTTTTTGATCATTAGGTTTTTTATATAGTTTATTGTTGTTTCCCTTGTTGTTTTTATGGGTCTATCTGTTATATTGTTGTTCCCTGTGTTGTTTTTATGGGTCTATCTGTTACTGTTGTTTCCCATGTTGCTTTTATGGGTCTATCTGTCACTGTTGTTTCCCATATGTTGTTTGTATCAGTCTATTTGTTACTGTTGTTTCCCATGTTGCTTTTGTTACTGTTGTTTCCCATGTTGTTTTTATGGGCACATCTGTTACTGTTGTGCTGCTATTGGGCAATATCATATGCATGGTAATAGAATATTGCATCCTAAAAAAAGCTGCAGTATTTTTTATTTTTACAATATTGTCCTGTTAGTTCTATGAATAGGAACATCTGAAACTGTATCAAGTATATAGACAACTATACATATATCAATTTGGCTCAACGATATCTACTCATATAACTATTTATTCTGGATAAAAATGTGATGATGTGCATTTCAGAACATTTTAAAGTGTGAAGACAACCACCTATTTGTTCAGTACTACATATTTTGACAATCCTATCCCTTAGATGCACAGTACTGACCTCTGACACACGCATGAATACTCCTCTTCTGTTCTGTCCTACATCGAAATAAAACATTTTGTTTTCTACCCTCATTGATCGTGGTTCTGGGAGCTCGCCTTGTCCTTCTGTAAAAGTAAAATGTCAAGTCTTCAGACTGAAACGCAACAGTAAAGATAAACTGTTAATTCTTTCACAAACTGAACTTCATGTGTCCAGTTTAACTAAAATTTTAAAACTTTCATTATTTCAAAACTGTGAAACTAAAACGTGCATAAGTTTGCCACTGTGTGCTAATGTATTCCAATTGTATAATAGTCTTTATGTAATGTCCACTAATATTTCATCATGACAATTTTCACTAACATCATGGTTATTTTAACAGTTTATAAAATTCAAGGATCGATCTGAAAGACATGTATACATTTTTGCAACGTGCTCTTTTAAATAAACTGGCATTTTTTTCTGTATTGCCTCCATTATGCCAGTTTTGCGAGGACTTAAAATTAGAGTTGCGAGTGATGATTGATGCCAGTGATTGATGAACTATTGTATTTTATGATACAGCTGCAGCCTTAATTAATTGAGAATCTGAAATGCGAAAAAAATCAAAACATATTTTTCTATATACATGATTTACTGAAGACATAAAATAAAAAATAAAAAAATATAATATATAAAACATTTCTATTACGCTAAAATTCTCAGGAGACCCAAGCTCGGCAAGCTCGAACAAAAGCAGCTCATAATCGATAAGCAGTTGGATAGGTATGCTGGGGAGCTATGGAGAATAAGCAAGTTTAAACAGGTAGGTTTTTTGTTTACAGTGAATATATTTCCTACAGACTTAACACTAACAGTAAGTTCCACAGAGTCAGTGCAGTAACTGAAAAAGCTGTAGTTCCGACATTTGTCTTAACACTGGGAACAAAAAGTAGATTAGAATTAGATGATCGAAGTTGTCTTGCAGGAGTGAGCAGTGAATGAAAATACATCTACTGCTAACAAGAGCAGTTGCAACAGTTTTGGCGACAGCAAAAGACATACCGGCGAATACAACAAAGATCATAAATGTGGTAAAAGAGCAACAACAAATTTGTGAAATGTGCTGTCTAAAATTTTAATTATTATCAATTATCAAAGGTGACTCCTAAATTCCGTGCTGAGACGGACGGTGTGAAATTATGGCTCAGCATAGGTGTCGGGGAAAAAACAATCAAGTTTACCACACTGCTTTTGTGTACCAATAATAAGAAACTCTGTTTTATTTGCATTTAAATTTAATTTGCTGTCAGTCATCCAGTGGAATATAATTATCATCATGGAGACAATCCCCAAGTTGGTTTAAGGAGGAATTTGTATCAAGCCAAGGAAAGATAAATCTGTGTATCATCTGCATATAGGTGGTGGTCCAAGTTGTGAGTTTGAATAACTGAGCTGAGTGTAGTGTTAAGAGAAAAAGTAATAGTCCAAGAACAGAACCCTGAGGAACACCACATGAAGTGGGTAGTGCCGCTGAAAAGCAATTAGCTATCTTCACTCTTTGGTATCTATAAGTTAAGTATGATGAAAACCAGCTCAGTGCTGTGCAGGATATGCCATACCAGTGATACCACTGTGACAAGCATTTAATGAGTATGTTATGGTCAATAGTGTCAAAAACAGCAGATAAATTGAGCAAAGTAAGCGTTGTTATTTTACCTTTGTCCATATTTAGAGTAACACAATTGTGCACTTTTAAAAGAGCAGTCTCTGTAGAATGAAACTGTTTGTAAGCTGATTGTAATACATTAGACATACAATTTTACTCAATGTGAGACCTTAGACAATGTACCTTGGAAATAAAGCTTAGATTATAAATAGGTCTATAACTGTTTAGGTTTTCTTTAGGCAACGTTGACTTCTTTAGAAGTGGGTTGACTTGCGCTTGTTTGAAATCGTCAGGAAACAAGCCAAAGCACAGTGATGCATTTACAATACTTGTAATGTATAAAGACATGCTTTCAGCAATGTAGTCGGTAATGGGTCAAGATCACAGGACTCATTTGGAGAGGACATGATTATTTTCCTTACTTCATCAGCTGTGGCAGGTGTAAAAGAAGCAAGTAGAGAATTTACTTGCGGAGTCCACTTGTACAGGATTTAAAGTATGATCTGGAAAAGCAGACCGGATCAGACTGATTTTGTTCTTTAAATGACTGAGGATGGGACACAGGCTTGATCGAGACATGACTAGGTAAAGTCGGAGCATGCACTCTATGTAAAATTTTATTTATGCAATTCCATAGCTGACATGGATTTTCAGCATTATTTGAGACCATATTTGTATAATAATCGAATATGGTTTTAGCCATTTGTGTTGCAGTGTTTTGCACCTATCTGTGATGCCATACTAGTTCAAGATAACAACAGCACCTTTAGATTATAAAATTTCAGGAGTCATCCATGGAGCCGGTGGTTTTTGTGATACAGATTTGGTGGTTATCGTGAGTGTTTATTAAGTAAAGCCTTGAGTACATGACTGGGTGTAAGGGGTGAAAATGCGCTCAACCGTAAAGACACTCAAGTCACCCTCAACTCCCCGTGGTGCACCCTAGTAACCAGTAATTGCGTTGGGCTAACGAGGCTATGGCTACGGGAAGGAAAACCCCGAAAATAAACATACTGCGGAGGGCCAACAAACCTCCCAGTTCAAACGATGTTACAGAAACCAGAAGTGAATTTCAAAAGCCAGCTTGTGCTGGAAATAGCTACAGGAAGGCGACGGCCCAGATACCAGTGGATGATGACATCATATATTTGGACAGTATGACGCTTCCAGATTAAAGCCAAACGGAAGTTCGGAGGCTGACAACATCGTTAACCAAGCCAAAAGTTAATGTAAATATAGGATGTTGGAATGTGAGAACGTTGTACCCTATAGGGAAATCAGCCCAGCTTGCAAGAGAAATGGATAAATATAAAATAGATGTCATGGGCATTAGTGAATGCAGATGGATGGGACAAGGGAAAGTCAAGATGAACACCGGAGAGAGCGTAATTTTTTTAGGGAGAGAAGACAACATACACAGGCACGGAGTGGCAATAATAATGGCAACGAAAGCAGAACAAGCATTGATGGAATGGAAACCTATCAACAATAGAATTATTTATGCTAGATTCTTCTCCAGATATGTAAAGCTATCGATCATACAAGTCTATGCATCAACGAATGAAGCCAACGTCGAAGATAAAGACAATTTCTATGAACAGCTTCAGACAGTTGTGGACAGTGTTCATAAGTATGACATACTCATAGTAATGGGGGATTTAAATACCAAAGTTGGAGAAGACAACGAAGGATATGAAAACATAATAGGAAGCCACGGAGTAGGTGAAAGAAATGACAATGGAGAAAGACTTGTTGACTTCTGTGGACTCAATAACCTTGTGGTAACAGGTACCATTTTTCCACATAAACTGATACATAGACAGACATGGACATCTCCAGGTGGAAAGACAAAGAATCAAATAGACCATGTGTTAGTGAGCAGGCAACACCGGACATCAGTAATGGACACTAGGGCCATGAGAGGAGCCGACATTGCGAGCGACCACCAATTAGTGCAATCAAAAATCAAGCTGAAACTAAAGAGAAAACAAAAGGCGATCAGAAAGAAATTTTCTATAATTAAGTTACAGCAACCAGCTATTAAAGCCCAATTCTCACTGAAGTTGCGCAATAAATATGATATATTACAAAACTACGACGAAACAAACGACGAAGAAGTTGAGAAACAATGGCAAGACTTTGAGGATGCATAACAAAGAAACAGCTCACTACTGGGGTACAAAAAAAAGGGCAAAAACCATGGATCAGCAAGGAGTCGTGGGAGTTAGTAGAAGAGAGGAAAATGACTGAAGAACAACATCGACCAGACAAAGTCAGACAGGATTAAGCAGAATTACATGGATAAATATAGGTGTAAAGACAAAGAAGTGAAGAAGAGCATGAGACAAGACAAGAGGAAGTGGGTTGACCACCTTGCCATGGAAGCAGAGGAAGCAGCACGTAATGGAAGAATGAAAGAAGTGTATGATATTACAAAAACCCTCAGTAATGACAAACGTAAGACAACAAATGCAGTGAAAGACAAATGTGGAAATTTAATAACGGAAGGATTGGCCAGAAGGAAGTGATGGAAAGAACACTTTGAGGAAATCCTTAATAGATGATCCTGTAACAGTTGTGGAGATAGATCCGATCATAAATTAAATCAGCACTGACCCAATAACAAAAGCAGAAATTAGAACAGCGCTAAGGAAGATGAAAAACGGAAAAGCAGGGGGCAAGGACGAAATTACAGTAGAATTATTAAAAGCAGACATGAATACAACAGAGAAATGGCTTGTCAAATTATTCAGAACATTTTGGGAACAAGAGAAAGTGCCAAAAACGTGAAAGCAGGGACTGATCGTTAAAATACAGAAGAAAGGTGACCTTACAGAATGTGGGAATTAGAGAGGAATTACTTTGACATCTGTTCCCAGTAAAGTATTCGGAAGAGTACTCATTGACAGAATAAGAGATGGAGTTAACAGCAAGTTGAGAGACGAACAAGCAGGTTTCAGAAGTGGGAGAGGCACAGTAGAACATATATTTATTTTACGAAATATTATAGAACAGGTAGTGGAATGGCAGGCAACTCTATACATCACATTTGTGGACTTTGAAAAAGCATGTGACTTAGTGCACCGAGAGAGTCTATGGAAAATTCCATGCAAGATAATCCACATGGTACAGATGTTATACGAAGATAGTGAATGTGAAGTGTTAGACGAAGGTGAGGAATCTGAGTGGTTCAAGGTAAAAACTGGAGTTAAACAAGGATATGTAATGTATGGATTTATCTTCTTGATAGTAGTGGACTGGATAATGAGAAACACAACAGCAGGAAACAAAACAGGGATAAGATGAAACTTCACGTCAAAACTATTGCCGACGACATAGCACTCATGTCATCATGCTACACACACATGCAAACAAAGACAAGACAACTGAAGCAAGGACAGGACTAAGAATAAATAAAAAGAAAACTCAAATATTGAGGATAAACAGCAAGTGTGAAAACAGAATACTAATCGATGATCAAGAGCTAAAGGAAGTAGACAAGTATAACTACTTGGATGCTAACGTTAGTAAGTAAGCAAGGAGGAGGCGGCGATGACATTGTTAACAGAATTTGTCCTTCATGAAACTATGCAAATATGGACTTAAAATATATACACATTGAGATCTAAATTGAGGCTTTTTAACACACTTGTTATACTAGTGTTGTTGTATGGAAGTGAAACACGGAAAATTAATGAAGGAGGCAACAGAAAGTTAGATACATTTTTTTTTCAAGTGCTTAAGACGAATCCTACAAATTCGATGGCCATACGTTGTATCAAATCGAGATATTCTCGCAAAAACAAAACTGAAGACAATCAGCACTGAGGTCAAGTTAAGAAGATGGAAGTGGGTAGGACATATCCTACGAATGGACAAGAACAGCAAATGTGAGACGGCATTGACCTGGATGCCTGAAGGTAGAAGAAAGGTTGGTCGACCAAAGACAATGTGGCGATCAACTATAGAAAATGAAAGACGCATACTGGAGTGGAGCAGCTGGAACGAAGGTAGATGTGTAGCAGCTGACAGAGCGAGCTGGAGGAGATGCACTTCGGCCTTATGGGCCACTGGGCCCGAAGAGGATAGGTGAACGCGAGAGTATGACTGCACATGACAGTACTGTTTACACAAGTCAGACAGGTTTCCCTTTGGATCTCTGATAAAGTCAGATTTAAGAATATCAGCCTTGAAGGCATCAACGTCAATCTTATGTATAGGTTGTCTTACAGACCTATACATAAGATTGACATTGATGCCTTCAAGGCTGATAAACAATACTGTCATGTGTTGTGCTTTGATTGTACTAGTGTTCTGGAAAAATTAACATCAACAATGACTGGACAATCTGGATAGTCACATCTTGAGCGAGTTATCACAAGGTCAAGCCAGTGGCCATGAATGTGTGTAGAGAAAGTCACATGTTGCTTTAAAAGTGAAATGAGGTTAGGATATCATCAAAGGTAATGGTTACTGCTGTATGGTTACCCAGATGAAGATTAAAATCACCAAAATTGTAAAATTTAGGATGTAGAGTTGCCAAATTTTCCAGCAAATCCTGAAATCTTGGCTGGCTGGTCGATACAGGTATACAAAATATGGCGAGAAAGAAGAATCTGAAATTTCAACACAAATGGATTCACAAGTAAGAGTAGGGTAGAGTAGTAGAGTAATCAGGGATTAAACATGAATTTACTTTAAAATGGTCCGAACAAAATGCCAACACCACCACGTAATACACAAATATATATTTTTTAATGGCTAAGACGTCACCAAAATCACAAATTCAGAAACAGATGTAATTAAAACTATATAAAATAATTATGTGGTCTAAAATTCTGCTTAGGCTAGGTTAACAGGAGTAAGAAAAAACCATTTAAGCACCACTAGAGATGCAAAATAGTGGGACCAAGACGTTATTGAAAAAAAAATTATAAACGACGTTAGAATTTTCACCCCAAGGTGATTCTGGGCGTAATAAACGTCTTGGGGTAAAGCCTGTTAGTTAATAGTTTATGGGGCACTAGCCCTAGATCCAACTCATTTTAAATTATGTTAACCCAAAGCCAGACTAAAAGTTTTTGAACATATGATATAATAACAAAGTATAGTTTACGGCCACATAATCAAGTTGTAAATAATTATATTAATGCCATATTATAAACACTCACTAGGTAAGCATATAATACATCAATTTAATTACTTCACCAACACAAAGGGACAATTTAATAGATAGTAAAACAGATTGCTAAATGGAGTGGACAAAAAAGGGATGTAAACAAACTGTTAGCGGCAACCGTCAGAAGAACGTAATTAACTTTTAAAATACTTATCTTATTGATGACATCTGATGTATAACAACACTTAATTATTTAGATAATATTGCATTTTGAATTTAGTATACGAAACCACAGTGCTGACAAACTACAAAAAATGTGAGAGCGACAAATTTAAATGTTTTAAAGCTGCTGTCCCCCTAGCTGCACTTCCTTCCTCCCTTCAATTCTTATAATTTTATAACAATGAACATGAAAAAGGTACAAAATTTTTGCATATTTGAATAAAACTCACAAAAAGTTACATTTGAACAATGCTTGTCAATGGAATTTGGCACATTGATTTTTAGCCCTAAATTTCAAATATAGCAAAAAGGCAACAAGTGTTCAACAAATTTGCACTGATCTAATTTACAGAAATTTACTTAATTGTAACATAAGTTAACCAATTGGACCCCGCACAATGAATTAAGCATGTGCTGCTTTTCCCTGGGCAACAGAGGCAGATTTTGGAAATTATGGGTACTTGTAGTTTTTAAGCTGTAGCTTCAAAAGTATTGATATCTTACAATTGCAAGTTATGTTTATTTTGAAGCAAATTTAATAATCTATGCAATGGTATTACTGTGGTGTATATATGCCTATTATATGTTGTCATTCTGAGGTGTGAAACTTCAGAAATAATTTTTTTAAACAAATATTGAGAGTGAAATTTTACATGATAAGTCATATTTTATTGCAATAACATCACCAACTGCTGGCTCCACACAAGGACATTTTCTTTGTATACATGGTACTGCACAAAGAATCTCATTTTGCAGAAATGCACACTGCATGTCAGATATCCAAAGCAAGTCTCAATCGCACGTCCAGGTGGCCGTTTCACTCCATTTTCGCGACACAACTGACAAGCTTGTTTTGATGACAATGAGTTGTCGGAGTTCTCATCAGGGTTGTCATCACTACTATTACTTACCACCTGAAACATACAAACAGCTACAGTACTGAAAACAGAATAATAATTGTATTTTGCTTTTGTCACGTCATATCCAACACAGCTATGTAAAATTATAATTTTTACAAGCAGCCAATAATTACGACTTTTTTAAAGTCCACAAATGTCTGAAATATATACAAATATAATTAATTACAAAGACCACTGACACCGTCAATATAATAAAATTGTCAACAATGCCCAAAGTAACACCACCACCCATCCAGGCCCAGGGGCTGGGCTCGACTGCTTTTACGTGCTCGACAGGCCCGATTTTTTTTTTTATTTACTTATTTGCTTTATAATTCATTATATAACAACATACACAACTAACCACGTAATCTCATCCGAGTAAATGGCACAAAACACACAATGTCAGTGTTGATACAGTCGATAAGCTGAATAAGACGTTGACCAAGCTACTCTTGGAAAAAAAGAAAACCAACCGACGCCAACTTTGATTTATCGCTCACTCAGTCATAGATCGAGCCACATATAAATCTTACCTCCACATCCATCTCAGACGCACTTTCATCCGAAGATTCATCCCAAAATCGCACAAACTTCATCTGTGGTGAATGCATCAGTTCTACGAGAAATGGCCATTTTTAAAGCCCACCAGTGTTCAACTTCAAACGCGATTATCTTCGAAACTTTCAATACGACCAGATGCTAATTTTACTCACAATTCATAGCTAAGATATGTAGAATTTCACTAGTTTTAGTGAAAACTTGAGCAATCCACACGATGCCACCTCCACAGCCTTTTTCCCCAGTGGGCGCTTGCGGGTGCTGCGGTGTCTAATGGGTTAACTAATTAAAAGTGGGTGCCCATTAAATGTAAACATAAGTTATAGCATTATTTTGGCTGGAGATGGAGAACGTCTGCATAGTTTCAAACCACGAAAACATCGGCGATGTCTACAATTACATGATAAGTTTTGAGCGTTCTATTTTGTGTATGACAGTATTATAGTACAGAAGGAAAGAGCGGCGTTTTTTCATAGCTTGATTGTAATTTTGAACGTTGTCGTTATGTCAGACTCGGGTGATTCGGATTTTGAGGGATTTTTGGAAGGTAGTTTTGACGTCAACATCGTCGAGAAGCAACACAACACCATCAACAGTGACAGCGACATTAGCCTTGATGAAGATATTTCTAACGGTGCTGATCATGATATCAACGATATGTTTCATGTATAGTTTAACGGAAATCATGACGATGTGCATTCCGAAAAAATACTGTGATTCCAGTTTTGTTTACCCTAGACATGAAATTCTTTTAGCATTTTACAACATATTAATTTATCTACATTTCATACACTGCATGTATCTGCTAATTATTGGTGGAAAATATAATAAAAATTAATTATCAAGAATAATTTTGAAAATATTTTTTCCTTCAAACTTTAGCAAAGCATATTTTGTAAGTAAATTCACATAACTCTCTGTTCTTTTGCTATTTACTTCAGCAGTTAGTTCTTCAACTACTGTGAAATTCTTTAGGAGATAATGCAGTGACACAATACAACTCAGCAACAGGTACAAATTAGTATTAATTTGGCCACGAAAGGGTTATAAATAGACATGGATCATGAGTAACATAATTTTTTTTAAGTTTTAGTGACACCTGTGGTGGAAGTTATTGATAATATTAGGCTTATTGGGAAGAGACAACAATTATTTTCCTTGCTATTTTTCATAATGACACAAGAAACGGCTTGCATTCAACAATTGACAGTTATTAAGTATACTACCTTATCTTTAATTTGGTATATAACATTTAGTATGTGGGACTGGTGCCAGTTTGTCATTAAAGACGGCACCCCAGAGCCAGTCAGTATGCCCATGCCATGATCCATGGTGTACCACAAATCATGAGAATTGCCAGCTTCTAAGTCCACATGGGTTAATACTACAGAATATGAATTATTCCAATAATAATAATAATAAAAGTACTTCTATAGTGCCCGATCTATCAAGATTGATCTCAGGCGCTTTATATACATAGTAGTATTCTACAGGTCATAAAATTGCTAAGAGAATAATTATACTGAGAATAATCTCCACAAATGCTACACAATGCTAACAAAATAACCATGTTAAAACATTCTAAAAAAGGTAGTTATAGACAAATATGATCCATGCGTAGTTACTTGGACGCAGTTACTTATTTCGACATGAGTTAAAAATCATCCAATTTGAACTTAGAAATAATTATAACCTTGATCAGTGCACATGCTCTGCAGCACAAAAATTACGTACTGCAAATCCTGGTGGCGGAACGATAAAATGTCAACATGCTACCAATATCGCAATGTGCACGATCATGGATAACTCTATCTGCATTTACCTGATTTTAATTTCCTCAAATAAAAAGGTTGCTATTTATGCATCCATCACCAGGGCACACATGGCAGAACACAATGAGGCTTTTATATGTTTGAAGTGTCATTGACTGCCTAGATCGATCCCTGAAATTGCACCAATCAATTACTTTTTGGATGCAACATGCATGATAAAAACAAAGTCCTCATAGAGGTAAAAGTGAATATAGCCAAGCAACACACAAAAACATCTACCATGGTCATCTGTTCCAAACTCATCGAGCAGGTCCGTGAGTGCATCCCGGAACTCAATCATTCCTTGAGCAGGAATTGCAATCTGTGACCTCTGTTGTGAGCGAGGAATTGTCTGCGACACCTGTAATGGCACAATACACACTTCTAATGGTAGATTACAATACAATACTTATTACAATGACTGCTAAATAAAATTACAACAAATCTTGTTAAAAAATTTCCTACCATTACAAATTTAATCCAGAAATAGAGTGCCATTCAGAATCCGTTGGAAAATTTGACAAAAATAGTCCACATAAATCTATGTGTCCACTAGTGCTGTGTACTGTATGGCTCTATATGGTATATATCGTATACTTCATATGGTATATGTTTTTAAATCGTTATGCTCTAAGATGTATTCTGGTGCATCTTTTACATGCATTTATTAATTGACTGCGTACGTTATTGATTGAATATAGTGTATCACACTACTGCGTGTATTGCCACATGCCACATTGCTAGATCCAGTATTGCGGCCGAGTTCAACCCATATAGTTCAACACGTCATAATCTTGTTATTAATTTTGGACGAGATGCGCGATTGTTTCAGTGCACCACATTTGCGGGGATTTTTATTTATTTCTATTATTAAAACAGAAATGTACAAGAATGTCTAAGAGAATGCACCAAATGAACAGAACAAAGGGAGTGAAAAGAAATGGTTCCAGTCTACCATCAACAAGCAAACCAGCTGAAACTACACAACCACCAAAAACCATGTAATAGGGAAGGATTAAAAGTAGTAGACAGGAAGTCCCACAGAAGTGGAAGATACATAAAAGAAGCAATCTGGATATGAAAAACAAGTAGCAGTGATCAATCGAGGTGCGGAGAACAACAAGCTTCCACATGTTTATGATGTCATCATCTTCCTATGATGTCAGAAGTACTGAAGTAGCCATCTTGTTAAGATGCCAAGTCTTTACAGGTAATTAAATTGTTTGGATATGTTAAAAAGAACTGTACTATTTTGGTAGTAGTCCCATTTTGACAACTGCTGATGTTTCTTGCAGTCTTTCGCACATTTCCAGTCTGGTGTTGCTGGGAGCAATGTGTTCAGTGGTTTTGTGGTGTTCATGAAGTTTTTCCACTGCTTAAGTCGGGTCGCATCAGGCACGTTATTTTGTAGTTGGTGTTTTGTGTCTGCCACTTGTCTTGATCTTTCTGTGCAGCTATGCCAGCAAGCAGGTGTAGGCTGTCTATGTTGGTAGGTTTCAGGCAGCCCATTATGATTTGACAGCATGTAGGACAGGGTTCAGCTTGTTTGCATGTGTTGATCTTGCCCATAAAGCACATACCTATTCAGCAGTAGAATAGCTGAGAGCTGAATTTATCTTAAAAACTTCTACTGAAACTTCTCATTTCTAGACAAGCATATAATAGCCGCCCCAGCTACCTTAAGTGTGAGTGCGTTCACTCTAAAGCTGAATCACACCTATAGAGGACCGACAAAATAACATTACACAGCACAGTTACCTACAAAGTATGACTAGTATTACCCTCAGAAAGCGACCTCGCTGGTTCTCTTTCAGGTCTAGGTAGTAACGCCTATTGTCCTTCACCATCACTTCACTTTTGAGCTTGCCATCTTCTGGCAGACTGTCAGGACTCGGAGGCCCTAAAATGCAGTAACCAAAAATTAACTGACCTACATACAGCCATGTTACAAGGGAACTTTTAAAACAGTGTAACTGTTGCAGAGCAGATAACCATCTGATGTAGAAATATGTAGAGATAACATTTCTACTTTTACCTAAATAATAAGTTGGTATGTTGCTGAGTTAGCACAAAATAAGTGAAAGCAATAACAACTTAGCTAGGAAACTTTAAAATAGTGCAAATGTTGCAGAGTAGATGAACAATCTGATAAGTGAGCAGCAATATGTCCAGATAATATCTGACCTAAACAACAAGACTGGTACATTGTATGTTGCTGAGCTAGCACAAAATAAGTGAAAGCAATTACAATTTCTGTGTTTAACTCTTAATGCGTGAAGTGTCCAGAAAAGCCCATAGCTGTTTCTGCATAGTGACCCAAACCGCCCGCAGAACTCGATCTGTTAGGCCTCCCCTTAAAAACGTTTGTTTGCTATCTTTAAATAAGTCATGGGTGAGAATCTCATAATAGAATATACACCCTTCTATGAAATGTTCACACCCTTAAAATTCATGGCATAATCTTGTTATTAGTTTGTGTTAAATAACCATTGCTATTAACAATTTATCATATAGACATTTCAACACCACGGTAGACAAAAAAAATAAGATTTTTTTAAATAAAAACTTTTTTATTTAAATATATTTTAATTAAATCTGATATATAAATAGCTATTTCTATAAACCCTTTCAAACATATAGATATGTAAAATACACATATAATTAGCATACCTACTAACTCTCATGCATTTGGTGTGTCTCACGCATTTCTATCTAATGTCACTCTCACGCCCAGGACTTACTATCTCATGCATTAGCGCCATTTGAGATTTATAGTTTTATTGCATACTGTAAAATATCTGTTTTCGATCTTGGAAGCTTTCTGAAAGCTTTGCTACCAGCAATGGGGTCGGCCCGGAGAGCAAGCCTAGCAACATGTAGAACCCGCATGCCAATGGGTCATTCTGTATAGAAACAGCCAATCAGCACTACCATAAGGTTACTGAACATTCTTCAGGATAGTTCATTTTCAAATCAAATAACTTTCATTTTACATATCCAAGGTGTGTTTAGTTTACCTGGTAGAGGCTTTCATCAACGTGTCACGTTGATTTCATCAGTACCTATGACACTTGATGATGTCATCGTACACGTGAGGCAGTTCATAATTGCCCTCATCTCTGTTGATGGGTGTTGTAGTTTTTCTGATCCAGATGGCTTTTTTGATGTGCCGGATTCTTCGGTTGGGTTCCTTGTCTACAATGTTCACTCCCTCCCAGTCTATGATGTGGTTTTCAGTTGTCGCATGGTCTGTAAGGGCGGATTTATTGATGGTAGACATCAATCTTTTTTTCCCGCTCCTTGTGTATTTCTCTTTTTTCGTGTTGTCTACATCCTTTCTGTGTTCCTCCAGTCGTGTTTTTAGTAGTCTTCCTGTCTCCCCAATGTACTCAGCACCACAGTTCTTGCATGGTATTTGGTACACCAGTTCACCCTGTTCTTCTAGCTCTACTTTGTCCTTGGGATGTACCAACAAGCGCCTGAGGGTGGTGTGGGGACGCATAGTTGTTGCTACTCCATATTTCTTCAGTACTCGGTGTACTCTCTCTGAGACCCCCTCTACGTATGGGATGACTACTTGGCTCCTGTAATTTCTGTCATTTGTTTTTTCTTGTTCTTTTTCTTCTTACAGCTATCTGTCACCTTGTTCAAGGCCCAGGACGGATAGCCACATACTCTTAGAGCTTCTCTCAAGTGTTCCACCTCTTCCTTCTTGTCCCCCTCCTCTGAAGTTATCGTCTCACACCTGTGCATAAGGGTTCTGACCACTCCTAACTTCTGATGTTTGGGGTGGTGGGACGCAAAGTTCAAGTATTGGTCGGTGTGTGTCTTCTTCATTCTTCTGCCATCTTCCTTTCTGGTGAACTTCGCATTCAGGAAGTGCATGCTGTTGTCTCTTCATCTTCCCGCGTGAAAATGATGCTCCCTGTGGGGTCTACAGTGTTCATGTGTTGTTGTAATTTCTTTGCCTTTCCCGTGTGTACCAGGCAAATTACATCATCCACATATCGTTTCCAGTTTCTCGGTTGGCAATCTACCAGTGCTGTTGCTATTATTTTCTGCTCCAGGTCCTCCATGTACAAGTTGACAACAATGGGGGATACCGGACTGCCCATGGCTACTCCAAATTTCTGCTGGTAAATTTCTCCTTCAAATCTGAAGTATGTCGTCTCCAGGACAAATTTCAACAACCCCATGATGTCGTCTACGTTTAGGTTTGTTCTCTTCTTTAATGTCTTGTCATTCTCTAGCCTTTTTCTGATGATTTCGCACGCTTCTTTGATCGGGGTCTTCGTGAACAGCGACACAACATCATGACACAAATGATTCTCCTTCTTCTACTCTCAGCTTTGTCATCTCCTTCACCACTTCTTGTGAGTTTTCTGTGTGGTGTTCTGTTTTTCCAACAAGTGGTTGTAGTATGTTGGCCAATTCCCTGGATACTCTGTATGCTATTGTCTGTGTGTAGTCAACAATTGGTCTGAGTGGCACTCCCTCCTTATGGATTTTTGGTGATCCATACATCCGTGGTACTTTTTCTAGCGTGGGATACAAGCACCATCAACAGAGCACCCATCAACAGAGTACTCATCAACAGAGTACCCATCAACAGAGACGAGGGCAATTATGAACTGCCACACGTGTACTTTGACGTCATCAAGTGTCATAGGTACTGATGAAATCAACGTGACACCTTGATGAAAGTCTCTACCAGGTAAACTAAACACACCTTGGATATGTAAAATGAAAGTTATTTGATTTGAACTACCACAAGGTATTTGTCTTGGCAAAAGCAAAGAAAGCCACCAAGGAGTACAACACACAACACAAAAAGTGAACATGACTACAGCAGTTTCCACAATATGTGAATAGAAACTACGCATGTGTGCAATATTTGACATTATAACACTTTGTTTCTTGAATGTGATAATACTTCTAATTATTTGCCTGTGGGAAACTTGTTATCGGAACAACATCCAGCTGCTTTAAATATACTGTTCGGAAGACTAATACAAGGTATGTACATTTAATCTTGTATATACATTTCCACATATAATATATGGAAATATTCCTTTTAAACTAGCAAATATGGCTACTGAAACACATTATTTTTTCAACCTTGAATTGATGGAAATAGCTGCATTTTGATTCTACATTATAAAATTTTCCAGGTGAGGCCCCCCTACCCCCATCAAAGAGAGGGGGTAAAGCCCCCTCTCGTGTTCTCCCCTCCAGAGCCTTCAGCGTTGGGCGGGCTTTGCCCTGCGCTCCACATCAATAATCTCACACATTGCAAACTCTGGAGGTTGGCAGCTCTGAATCAGACAACAATAATGCTGGGCTGGTTCAATGGAGGTGTTTATTTCATGGGGGTGAATATCTGATACCATATTAGACCAAATTTTCTCCCCCCCAAATTTTCACATATGAAATAAACATCCCTCATGTGAGAATTTAATTAACTTAACTAATTGTCTTAATTAACCAATGCAATCAGCAATATCATTTTGAACTTTCAACACCAGAGTTGAAAAAAATCATGATTTTTAAAATAAGGGCGGTGAAAATCTCATAGCGAAATCATCACCCAAGGGTGAATATTTCATGGCGGTGAAAATTTGATCTCACACCGGTCCAGAGGCCTGAAATTGTCAATTCTTTACTCAGGCTGGCAACTCACATAAAATGCTGGCCTGAATGACCAGCCGTATTTTTCAGCAAATAATAGCAAAATTCATGTGTAACTCCAGCGATGACACTATGAAGACTCAACCTATTCACGAGCAGAATTAACGCAATGGAAGCATCAAATTACACCAATTCAATAAAAAAACCACCTCAAATGGTTAAAGATATTAATTACAAACTCAAAACGTTAGCAAACAGTTTTTTGTTTCTAAAATGTAAAGGTCCAAAATTTTTTTGTGGATCACCAACTTTTGAGTGGGACTTTACAATGATGAAAGTCCGACTGATCACAAAATGTTCAGCTCAGACTTAGAACACTATGCCTCATGGATAGCAGAGTTGGGTTAAAATATGCTGATTTTGCATATTTGTATTCGACTTTCAAGAAGCCCATAGTTCTATTTGATGTTCATATTTGATGTATTTGGTCAAATACAGCAACTTGTACTTTGTGTATTTGACATTCTTGAACATGCACATTTTATTATCTTAATTACAGGTAAATGCATACCTACCTAATCATAACCCACTTTTCACCATTTCATTGACAAATAATACCCTATAAAACATTGAAACTATTAAAAGAATAGAATATCTGTAAGTGACCGTTTATGTTGCATATTTGGCTCTTCTGATATAGGAATTTAACATGTGTATTTGAAATTTTAAGAGTGTATTGGTATTTGATGAAGTGTATTTGTTTTTGACATTTTAAAACACAGCATATTTGCAATTTTAAAATGCAACGTGTTTGTATTTGATCCATATAATTAGCATATTTGACCACATCCCTTACAGACTCTCGTTATCTCCGAGTCTGTAGTCAACAATAGCGAGTCATGTGTGGACCGTAGAATAGAGAAACAAATGTCATACCAAGTGATGCATAGTGTTCACTAAAGTCATTCAGATGGTCACGGAACTCTGCAGCAGTAGACATGGCCAGTAGGAGACGGCTCTTCTTCCCGCCTGAACCAACCTGTTATGAAAGTGGTTACACCAGCTTGCATCATTATGCACATTTCTTGCTACTACAGTACAACTTAGTTAATTAAAAGCTGGAAGGAACGGGGAAACTCTGAGTTATGCATGCGTTCCAGTTAAACCGTGTTTATACAAGGCTATGTATCTCCATGGTGCTGGCATCACTGTATAATCATGCAGACTTAAACTGGGGTCAATTACAATGTAACTGAAGCCAGCTTATGCGGGCAGGTGGCTCCTACGCCCGCTTACACCACTTCCCTTCAATTATTCTGTGTAGTGTTTCCACTTGGTTTTTGTTTTTAAAAGTAATTAGAATTGTTGAAAATGTAACTGGTATTTTCAATTACTTTTCAATTCCATCGTGTAACTTTTTATTATTAAGTGTTTTTCGCAGTCGCAACAGACAGCATACACAAACAGCTGGCTCCTACGCCCGCTTACACTGCTTCCCTTCAATTATTGTTCAGTGTAGTTTACTCCACTGGGTTTTGTTTTTGGCAATCCGATGCAGCACTTCCAGATTGGCCCTTGTCTTTAGCCACATGTCGATCTGCTTCAGGTCGGCATCAGTTGTGTGGGGGAGGCCAGTTCTGGGTCAGCCGCGATATCCATTGAGCCCGCCCATTTTGAAATATGCGGACATTGCTTGGTTTGGGGCGCCTCCTCGTCCAAATTTGGGATGTGGCCAAAGAGGCACGATTGCATGTCCATCATATCTGTGCTTATTTGATGGCACCGACACCGTGCATACAACGTCAAGATGCTTATTCTCTGTGGCCAGTGAATCCCAATGAGTGGGCGGAGCATCTAGTTTTTTCCATTTCCAACCCCATCAGGCCCCATGCACCCACATTGCACAGGAACACTGGACGCACAAATACGTTATATCAACGCAATTGGAGTTGCTCGCTGATGTGTTGTCTTCGCAGCCAAAGAGACCACATGGAATGGAAAGCTGTGACCACAAGCATTTCCCTAAATACTCGATAAAATATAATATGTTGCATATATGTATATAATATTATAGTTTTTAGTATAATATATATTGTTATATGAATTTTAAGGATACAATGAATTGTATAAGTTCTAATGATCGTCTCGTTGACTGTGTGTTAAAATGGAAAAAATACAGCTCCGTATTTTATGCGAAAGGAAGCAAAAGCTATAAAACATTTACAAAGTAACAATTTCGGGTTAATGTGGAGCAAAATCAATTAACAAATGAGAGAATAAATAGTATGCTTTATTCACAGTAAGACACACTAAATTTCATGTGCTCACTACACAATTGTATGGGCCGAGATCACTATGCCCCGTTGTGCTCTAAGGCCGAAGTTACCAGCATTGCATTCCGAACTCTCCAAAAAATGCTGTCCGAATTCACCATGAGGCAACATCACCTGTATATGCGCACTCACAGCTTCTTTTCGATCCTAGATGGACCATAGTCATCGACGTTCTATGGATTGGTGCTTCCACTACTGAGAACATTGTGGGCACATCATTCTCTTTTAAAGAGATGTTACCACCCGGATGACCCAGGGCTACCACATTTTGTGGTCTGGATCACAGTCGAAACAAGTTTTGTCGAAGCGAACAAAGCCAGTTGTATGCTTTGTCAGCTTGATGTTTGCTTTTTTAAACAAAGTTGGCTCAATAGGGAACTTAAACCAACTACATGTAACTTTATTCTTACTACTGTTTGCATTACAATAAAATGCTGCACAATAAACCATTCTGACACTCGCTTCTAAACAACCACTATCGCTGTACGGTACGGTGAATAAAAGGAAAATCCCAGTCTCGTAGCACTTCCTTATCATTGACGTCATGTCAAAGCTTGCCGATAAGCGCAGGAAAAATATGCATAGTCGAGGCAGGCCGGTAGAATAGAATATTGTTTGGAATTATTATTTAATGGAATTCTATTGAATTTTTCGGTGTTGTGGAAATGGAAATATACAAGATGTAATATATGATTTCAAGCAATTGTTGCTATTCCCTTTAATTAAGTTGTATTGTAGCTCCATATCTTGACTGGCCACACCTCTTTCAAGACATCCAAAAACATTCTTAGCAAAAAATTACACCCATCACCAGTGAGATCAGGTTGAATTAAAACATTGTTCATAATGTTTAAACTGAATGATACTGGACTTCCTTCCACTTCTGCCAGCCAAAATATAATGTGACTATTAATCATCAAGAACACAGTTGATAATCTGATTACCTAACTTTTAAATAATGTAGTTATCTGGCTTTCAACATGTATATTTTCTTTTTAAAATAAAAACAGCAGGAATATGTTTGTATACGAATGTGCAGCCAAACACTGCCATGTCATACTGATGCTCAGAAAAGCAAACTTCTCAGCTTTATTACGTAAAATATGTGCACATCATGTGATACCTCAGCAATCTTGATGAACCGCCCACGCCTGTTTTGCTTCACGTCCAAGTAAAACCGCTTGGACTGAATCTGCAGTGTTTTTGTGGCAAGTTCCTGCTCACCCGAACCTATACAGAAAGCGTCAACAATTAACCCAATGAACCGTCAGTGTCTTAGCTTATTAATTAATTAATAAGCTAATTAATTAATTTTTCTTCTAAAAATGCAAAGAACCAAAAAGCTATGCTTGCGACACCTACACATTATGCAACTTAATCAATAAGTCCCTGGCAGAGAAGCATGCCATGTACTGCAGGTAATAATGATAGCAAAATGTAATCAAACGAACAAAGTTTACTGAGTTGCTCTCAAGGCCAGATAACATCCAATTATACGTAAGACCAGTAAGTAATGGGCAGAATTTACACATCCCAAACTAGACATAGTAGAACCTGTACAAACCCATGCATTTGAATATAATGAGTAATTGTCATAACAATTAAACCCGAATTTGGATTATTAGGTTAATTTAAACACTGTACAAAACTGATTCCAATTTGCATAAATTATTAATGACTGCATTTAGCAGTCAAGGATAATTAGTTGACAGAAACACATGGAAAACCAAGAATGACTGGTAAATCCTTCCATCAAATGCATTTTCATTCACTCGTTTCATGAGCACTTCATTATTTTACATGTCCGGATTTTAAATATTTCTTGAAAGCAGTGTCAGAGACAGGTCTAGCAACATATCTATGGAACTTGAGGCTACACGATGCAAATAAAACTGGCATAATGCCAAAGGGGTGCTTTTTATACATAGGCATGGACAGGCTGGATCAATCGTTCTAACTGATTCTCTTACGAATACCACTTGGACAGCAGGTTTGTGCTTAATCACAAACTTCTCATTTTCCATGATTCATACTAAACCAGCAGCATGAGACATGACATCTGGATCATTTCAACCAAATAACTAATAGGAAAATAACAAATGGGTAACTATCATTCTGACTAGGCAGTAAAACCTTGCATTAAAACTCCTTCCTCAATTCATTTAGACCACTGCAAATCAGGTTTGTTGATGTTCAAGTTTGTAGTGTGTGAATAGTTTAAAGTGAGACAAAAGTAATGGCTTTGGGGCTATGCACGTAAGAGTTAATAAAAACTAACCATTTGCAACTATAATCAAGAAAATCAATTATAGTTTTGAGAATACATCATGAAGAGGACAAACACTATCATATTTGAGAAAATGCCCCAAAACTGATATATTGGATCCATTGATCCATAAACCAACTAATAAAATAGGCTTGGGCAAGGATTTTTCACCAAAAAAATGTTAAGGCAACCGGCGGGTCTGAAATATGCATTTTTGGAAGAAAAAACACTTTTTTGTTTTCAGCATTTTCAGTTAGAAAAATCACCTAACTTTAATTTTTTGCTCACTGCTTTTCTTGAAATAATACCATAATGTGTAATAAAGTGACTTTTGTAGCAGGCCTATTGTGTTGGAGTTGTTATGTTATGCATGAAACAAAAAAATTTAGTGTCTTTCAAGCCACGTTTACGCACCGACGAAACACCAAAATCCAACAATGCGCCCATCATTGGAAAGTACAATGTCTCCCCGTCAAGATGTGATCAATGTCTTTATATGGGCATGGAGTCTAGCACGAAGAAACCCGAACATAAATTAGCATCGCCGAGATAAAATTACCAACGCGGACTGTCATGATTCGCTTTGTAACATCACGTGGGCGCCATCTGGTCGCCCATTGGCTGAGGCACTAACTTCTGCCATTTCCGTTCTTGGTTGTTTACTCTTATCGCATCGTGTTCACCTTCCGTCTCGTAATTTTGTAAATTTTTTCTTGAAAAGAGTAGAATGCCATTTGAAAAGAAATCTACCGACCGTTTCGGTAGTAGGAAATATAGCAAGCGTAAGCAGTTGCAAGTGGCGCGTGATGCTAAGGCAAAACGAAGGGAAAATCCAACTGAAGTTGGTGAAATTCTGCCGTTGCCAGTCGTAAACAAAGGAATCGAGCAAGGCGACGTTGCTTCCAATGAGGTAAGATTAGATGTGTAAATTATATGATGACTATTCGGTAATTGCTATATGTACGTTCTGTTTACATGGACACAATTTGTCCCATATTCTAACATTGTTTAGTAAACCGTGGGGTGAATTACCGACGTTACTGTGTAATTACACATGTAATATATGTGATGTATGGTGCCTGTCATGGCATGCTATAGGCCATTGAATTACCGCCATTGGCGATTGACACTGATCTAGTGCAGGATGTATAACTTTCATAATAATAATGTAAGTAATTAGTACGTCTGTCAACTGACAAAAACCTACACAAATAATTAGTTTTATAGAGTTCACTTTTTTAGGCCTTTTATAATATATAATAAAGGCATTTATAACTTTATTGTAGTAGGATTATGACATACACTGTCACTGATACAGTTATATATTTATAGTAATATAGGATAGTATCTGAAATGCATTACATCATGGAATCCCTTGACAGTCACACAGCCTTGGAGATTTACTGAATGCTGACTCCCGATTTCTATGGAAGCAGATACTGAATATTTACATGCAGCCTTGATTCTTTACTTGTGAGTGCAGTGAATAACAGTTTTGTTTCTTTCATTGACAGCTGCAACCATCGACTTCACATGCGACACCTCCGCGAGCATCTGATGTCCCCAGTGTGCTTCTGCCATTCAGCAACAAAGAGGAAGTTTGAATACAGACGCCTCTTCGCTGCAGTAGGCAGCGAGCCAGTTCGAGACGACAACACTACATCACCGCCATCGACAATCCTTGTGAGAGGCACTATGTTGACAAAGCTCGTGGAAAACCTATGCTGTACATCTTGTGGGTGCAGTAGTCTTGCAGTTCGTATTGGCGATGCCAAACTTGGATTGGTGTGTTCGCTCGAGACTTATTGTACCTCATGCAACATGGTGATCAACTCCACCTTCACGTCTGATCGTCTTGGCGGCAAGACTGCTGGCAATGTACCATTTGTGGTACACCGCGCAGCTGTGTCTGCCACCATGGATATGGGGGTGGGGTACAGTGGTCTTGTGAAGCTATGCCGACACCTCGACATGGACTGTATCCACCACAAGACGTACGCCACTCACATGAAGGAAGTTGCACAAGTGAACATGGTTGTGACGACGAAAGTGCTCGACAATGCAGCAAAGGTTGTGCGCAGGGTGTATTGGGAGCGCTACCCTTCGCTCGAAGAGGACAGTGTCATCGACTTGACAGTCAGCTATGACGGCTCCTGTCTGAACCGTGGACATTCGTCCCTCTATGGCATTGGAGGTGTCATAGAGGTACACACAGGACTTGTGTTGGACCTAGCAGTGATGTCGCTGTACTGCCAGAGTTGTGCCTGCGCGGAGGCACGTTACGGTGGCGTGCACACCCCTGGCTACTTGGCATGGAAGCAGGAGCACACAGAGTGCAATGCGAACTACTCCGGGGCATCAGGAGGAATGGAAGCGGAAGCAGCTGAGCAGCTGTGGAGTCGCTCACTTGACCGCCATGGCTTTAGGTACACAACCCTCCTATCCGACGGCGATGCCAAGACGCACAAGCATCTGTGTAGTCTGAAGGTCTATGGCGAGGACACAGAGATTATCAAAGAAGAGTGCATCAATCATGTTGCAAAGCGGTTGGGGACGGCTCTTCGGAAACTGGCGATGCAGTCCAAGAAGAAAGGAGTGACTCTCGGAGGTCAAGGCCACGGAAAGCTGACCCAGGCTACCAATGTGAAGCTGACAGCTTACTATGGGAAAGCAATCCGTGCACATCCAGGGAACTTGCGTGACATGACGGATGCAGTGTATGCCACGTACTACCACGCCATCTCGACTGATGACACACCACAGCATGAGCGATGTCCTCCTGGCGAAGACAGTTGGTGCTTCGTGAGGCGTGCCGAGGCGACAGGAGAAACGCCTGGCCCTCATCGTGAGAATGTTGGCACCCCCCTCTCACCAGAGGTTGCCCCATACGTCAAGGAGGTGTATGATCGTCTTGGGCACCATGATCTCCTGCAGCGGTGCTTGAGGGGAAAATCACAGAACCCCAACGAAGCCCTCCATTCTGTGATCTGGGGGAAGTGCCCGAAAACCGGTTTTGTTGGGCTGCAACGGGTCGTTGCTGCCACATGTTCAGGTGTTGCCGAGTTCAACTGTGGCGTTGAGCTGAACATGAGGACCCTGTTCAATGTGATGGACATTGTGCCAGGCACGCATCTCATGAAGTCGGCAGTGACAGCAGACAGTCTTCGTCTCCAGCAGTCATTGCGTTATTCAGCAGCTAGCACGAAGGACGCACTGACTATGCAGCTGGTGCCTTCTAGGTACATTTATCAGGTGGCGGAACTGTTGAAATGACCGAGCATGGTTGATTGATGAAATAAATGTTGTCATTGAATAAAAATACTGAATGTGACTGTTTCAATGTTGTATTATATGGAAGGTGTCATGGGTAATTTATTTACATAGTTTTTTATATTTATTTGCACAGCATTTTTAGTTGCCAAATTGAGTCGATAACATTGTCCAAACTTTGCAGTTTTCTCAAATTCAAGTGTTCCACAGTAGTCATTACTTACAAACAGCATATCTTCGTTACTTATTAACATAACTGCTTCAAATTTTTGCCAGTGTATCTTCACAATATGCTCCTCAGGAACATAGAATCATATTTGGTGAATAATAATGTGTAGAGCTTTCTAAATGTACCCGGGAATACAAGTCGCCAATGTGTTTATACGCAAATTTGAAAAAAAAAAATATAAATTAATTTTTACATAGAATTGAAAATATCTTTCTATGTTCCTGAGAAGTGTTATACAAGGTGTCTGCAAGCCAATTTATATTGCATTTGGACAATCCATTACAAAGATATTAATTTTGCAACATTTTCCATATAAAATCCAAGATGGCTGCCGTTTCCATGGTAACAAAATGCTAGAAAACATTTGAAAATAATTCTGGAGTTACTCAATTAACCCAGTAACATCCTGTAAAAATTTCAGTGGGATCAGTAAACAACTTATTATCTAAATAATTACATTTTCAGAATGTGCATTTTTAGGGTAGCCTGTCCCCTTAAGACTTCTGTGTGGACTACAACCATTATCATTTGCTGTATTCCAATAAAATATGTCATTGAAAAAGCCACTATGTAATTTGTTTGCGCCGATCTACAATTCCATAACTTTATTATTGAATTTTACAGGCTGGTTGTTTTGTAAAAGCCTATCTAACCTGCATTCGGCAGGCCTGAGCGACACATTCACTGTACGAACCACCACACCTCGCAAAATCTTTCGTAACCATGCTTCCTTCAAAAGGTTGGCACCTTGCCAAATGTTGTAGTATCTAATCATTGTAAGTTTTATTTAAGTCAAGAAACTATCAGTGACTCCTTTCTGTATTAAAAAAATTCCCAACTATTTGCATGTAAACGTTACCATGTAAATATCGTCTTCTGCAGTGAGTGTCAGTGGCTAATATTATCACTCACTGCAGATGCGGTGCACGCTTAAAAGAATATCTTTTTTGCGCGTGGATTGAATGAATACATCACCATAGAAATTAGATAAGAATGTTATTTAGCAGCATAAATAAAAATTACAAATGAGATATATTATGAGCAAAATTTTCCTAAAAATGCATCCACTGATTATAGTAACCTTAATAGTCCTTATACATATAAAATTACTTTATATACAAAAAATAAATAGAATTGCATAAATAAAACATTCTCTCAAAATTAAACATGTTTTTTCATAAGTTTCTTTTGAGTAAAGATGTAAAATGTGACTACAAAAGTTCAAAATAAATTAAATACCTGCCTTAACAATTTGATTTCTATGACAATTCTGAGAGAAAATGTCACATTTTATAATACTTATATGTTACAAAAAAACTCCCAGGTAGTTCAAAAACTAGAATACATCATAAATTTGTTGGTTCCACTGCAGTCATCATCACAAAATAGGATGATTGGATGATCTTCATGCAGTCCATCTCACACATGGCAAAGTCCACACTGCAGTCACATATTTTCCCATCTCATTCTACAATAAATCCATTTTTACTGGTAAACTGCTATAATTATGGCATTATCAAATGGCATCTGCCATTTTATCATTTCAGAGTTGTTACCATTATCGTCAATCTCGTCATAGCCACCAAATAGGATGATTGGCATTGATTTTCCCATAGATGATTTCACACATGGCAAAGTTGATCTGTATGGACACATTTTCCCATCTAAATCGAGTATAAAACCCAGTATTATACTCGTAAACTGCTAGTCTGCTACCAGTAAATTTTCAACCTGATCTACCAGTGTCGGTCATTACACAATGAACACAAGAAACTTGTTTAAAAACTTGAAGAATAAAATTGTAAAAAAAATAACATTATTAACGAATGCTTTCATGGTCACAGCCATTAGAAGAAGCTGGCTAAACCTTGTGGTGACCACAATGTTATCATTACAGACTACTGTCACAAGCATATGGAATCTGTTTCACTACCAAGGCATTGTGAAAAACGTACGTTCATCGCTACCTTCATGCTCATGGATCCCACCTTCAATTCCCGTCCTGTGCAAATCACCAGAGCTGCTCTCTGCCAGCAAAAACAAAAACACCACATACATTACAGCATTAAGTCATTGTACACAAGCAGGGTTGTGATTGCATGCATTGAAATTATAATAGGGAGAAAGAAATGTGTAATATTTAATGTATATATGCCATATCAATGTAGTGATAATGAACCTTCTTATTTTGAAAAGCTTGGTGTTATCAAGGCAATTACAGATGAACTGGACAATACTTGCTATGCTGTTTATTGGTGATTGGAATACAAACTTATGGGACATAGATAACTCAATGTTTGCTGGTCATGTTAAATTTCTGTTCGCAGAATAATCTTAAAATTTCATCCTGTGATTATCTTCCTATCAACTCGTACAAATATGTAAGTGAATGATGGAATACAATATCTTGGTTTGATCATGTTATGACGAGTAATGATTTTCGCTATACTATAACTAATATTTATATTCTATATGATGTAAGTGACAAGGATCATATACCGTTCAATGTGCATGTCAATAGTGACAATATTCCAAATCTAATGGATAGCACTAACAATTGTGCAGCAAAGATTAGATGGAACAATATGACTCAAAAGGACCTAGATAAATACTGTCTGCTCACTGACAAATATTTACATGAGATACATGTTCCTACTGGAGTAATAGGTTGTAAAAACAAACTGCAGTGATGAAAATCATGTACATGCTGTAAATAAAATGTACAATGGCATAGTAAGCCCACTACTACATGCTGGTGAACAAATCACACATAAAAATAAGAACTATGCAGAGTATGTTGATGATTTGTATGCTGCATCCAGAGAAACTAGAGGCATGTGGATCAGGGTTGGCAAGTTTCTGACGAGATGGTAAATACCACAGTAAATACCATGGTATTTACCGCCTCGTCAGAAATACCTTTCTGACATCAAAATGTAAGAAATTGTCAGAAACTCAGTTTTTGAGACATTTTCTTGAAAAAAAATTTATCCTATGTCATTTTGTTTAATATGTAGATTGTATATTAAATCAACGTAGTAATGCATTAGTAACCTGTTACATGTCATATACAATTGCAAATTTTACTCTGTGCAGTCTATTATGTTTGCATTTTCTAGCAATTTGTTAGCAGACAGATAGAAATGATAACAGATCTATGTAATTGTTGCAGCATGGTTTCACTTGGCAGCCAGCTTTTCAAAGAGCAAGACACATTTGGGAAAAGCATGATAGAAGTTGGGTGGGTGTATACCAGTAATAACATTTGAGAGGACTTCAAGTGACTGGGTTAGGACTGTGCACAGACCTGTGTGGCTGTGTCAATAAGCCAACTGGAAGCCAACAAGAGTTAAACTTAAGCAATTGAGACAGAACTGTACCACTGTACTGCTCACTGCTGTGAGCTGATAGTGAGCTATGCATAGGTTCATTGTGTAATATTAGACAAATCGATATCAAAGAAAGATTCAAGGCATGTCCAGGCAATCATTTGAAGTCCCAATTTCCAAAGCTGAACTATCAAGTGAGCTACAACTAAATTTGTAAGAGTATTGTCTGAGCTTGCTATAGTGCAACATTACTGAATAGATATTGTCAGATTGACATAAAATTATAAATTGTGAATGCATGTAGTTTAACATTTTGTCTATGGGCAACACTATTAATGAATGTAATGTACCTTTAAACGTTTATAAAAATATATATTAATTGTATATGTACAATTACTCTTGAATTTGTTGGTCTTTTATGCAAGAATAATTGTACACAGGACTGTCATCATATAAGGACTCCTGATATAAGGAACATGTATTTAAAAGTAACAACTCTGAAATCCCTGTGCAGCCCTGTTACAGTACACTGTTATAATTATATAACCATGGATATAAGGAACAGCAAATATAATGAACAGTTTGACCTAGTCCCAATGTGTTCCTTGAACTTCCTTCTGAATATAGTGAGAGTCCACTGTATATAATTTCTCCAAACAGTCAAATGAAGTCAACAAACATTTAATTACCACTCTTCCATTTCATAGGTTATATCATTAGCAAAATTATCAATTTATATAGCATGTATTAGATTCTGACAGTTTCTGACATGAGAAACTAGTTTCTGACATTGAAATACCTTTCTGACTGTCAGAAACCCAACCTTGATTTGGATGAATGCTGGCAAACCCAGACAGCGGCCCATATTTGAATTGCATATAAAAAGTAAAGCGAGATTTAAATGTGCGCTACTATTTATCAAAAACAATGAAAATATGTTAGGAGGCACTAGCTAAGAAATTAGCAGACCTTAACCCCGAGGCTTTTTGGAGAGAGATAAGGAACATAAACAATTGTAATACTCCACTTCCTTTTAGCATTGAAGGTGTTTCAGGTGGAAAAGAAATTGTTGATTTATGGAGAAAATTGTTTTCTTACATGTTAAATTGTGTCAATAACAGTAGTGTAGATACATGTGAATATAACTGTGATACTTCATATGAGGACCTTGAAGTCTCAGCAGAGGAAGTAACACATGCGATTAAAAAGCTTAATTTTAACAAAGCATGTGGGTCTGATGGTGTATATTCAGAACATATAAAATATGCATCCAACGTACTTGTGCCATTGTTAAGTATGTGTTTTACTAGCTGTAGTGTATAGCTCATGGATTTCTGCCTGAGTCAATGCTGTCAGTTGTACTTGTACCAGTAATAAAGCTGGTGAAATTTCATCTAAAGACAATTACCATCCAATTGCATTAGCTAGTGTGTTTAGCAAACTTATTGAAATAATTATTTTAGACAGAATTGAAATGTGCATGGATACTAATCCTAACCAGTTTGGTTTTAAGAAGAAACATGGAACTGATCAGTGTATATATGTATTAAAAGAAGTTACTAATTTATATAGATCACTCAACGGTAGTGTATTTGCATGTTTTCTTCAGTCCAATAAGGCATTTGACAGAGTAAACCACAGAACACTGTTCAAGAAACTCAGTGACAGGGGTGATGACTTAATATTGATATCATCATCTTCACCTGGACTATGTCAATTATTGTATGAATTTGAGAAGTTTGGAATAAGTCATGTTAAATTTAATGCAAAAAAGAGTGCTATCATGATATTCAAATAAAAAATCTTGAAAGGGTGTACTATTCATGACTTTAAGTTGAATGGGATCATACTTAATGTGGCGGATACATATAAATATCTTGGGCATCATATCACAGAGAATCTTTCCGATGATGTGGATATCAACAGACAACGCAGAACTTTATTTGTGCAAGGCAATATTATCTTAAATTTTACATGTGTTCCATAGATGTGAAGCTTACATATATATATATATATATATATATATATATATATATATATATACACACACACACACATCCTGTTGAGTCCGGAATAAATATATTGAATTGAAATATTACTAAGTAACCATAGTTGGCAAAACAAATCAGCAGGGCTACTTGTGTCACTGTAATACTGTTCGTAAACATGCTTTTCCAACGTTTGAAACATGTCTACATAAATACATTTGTATCGGAGTGCCATCAATGAATTTCATAGATTGATTCATGGCATATGCCACTGGCATCAATGTATATATGCTATGTTACCTGCCTATTGATCTACTATTTCTAGGCAGGCATAATGACACGGATGAACTCTTAAACTGAAAAACAATATTTGTGAATCCCTAACCAAACTTAAATAAAGGAAATCACCAGATATGTTTTATGAATATTGAAAAAGATGTTACGGAACTAAGCCTAAGGTAAAGGTTGCCGGTACTTCTTCCAGTCTTGATGTTGTCATTCTTAAATGGGCGTTGCCATACGTTCATACGTAGTCGTACGTAGGTGTGGTTGCGCTTTGATTTGTATGTAGTCGATGACATGCTGTTTAAATTGTAGGTCTGATAAATGCCATAATTAAACGTTAAATACGTACACAAACTCGCAATTAATTGAATCGGCTCTTATTTGTGCGCCATTTTGGATTTCTGCTACATATTTGACGTTGCTACGACTCCAACTGAGGGCGAGACCTAACATCTCATCGCACCTGAATTTGCACAATTATTTTAAAAACCGTTTAAATAGTAATCGATTCCGGTGGGACAATAACTCATGCAGTATGTCATCCATAAACAGCGTCTACGCACCCAGTAGATTGAGGGAGATTTGTTGACATTTCAGCGTTCCCCCGGGCCCGAAGGAAACCAGCTAGTGACCTCCTATAGCAGTCGCATGTCGAAAAAGTACGACCCACAAACTGTGGCAAATATACGTATATGTGCTTTATATTCAACGCGTTTGGTGTATCAGAAATATGCACACACATAGCCCCTTCGTCATTAATGATAAAATACAAGAAATAGCAACCTCTGCTCGGTCCCTGCAGCTGTTCATCACCACTCTCATGGTCCGACATGGCTCTGCCCTTCCTCCAAAGCAATCTCCAGCCTCCTTCTGAAGTTAATTAATTATTCATAAAACACTGTACTTATCAATTTGCAAGATAAAAATATACATTTAGTACCGTTTATTGTCAATATGTGAACGAAATTAGCATTGTTACAGACAGCATGTTAACATATTGACATTTGGTTAGTTTGAAGTCAAAATACCGAAAGTGTGTTTGGTTTCGAGAGTATAGAAATATTTGGACCGCTGTATGTGATTGGTTGGTTGAGCTACGTCACAACCGAGTCACCTCGTAAACTACGATGTTTTGACAAGAAACACGAGCGAGACGCATAAGTTGACTATCTACGTCAATCCCGAAAGCGAAGTTTCAGGTATGCCAAAAACTATGTAGAACCTAGAATCCGATAAGTGCAGACTTTTACTTCGACGAGTATTTTGCAAAATAGTATTCAATCTCATTTGTTTTGTATTATGTTGTAGTTATATTGTAAAGTGGGTGTGTCACTTTCCAACAACAACAACAACAACAACGACACCATTACGCACTAGAGCCTATATTGTATGCAATTGTATAGCAATGGTGTACATATAATTGTTCTAAGACTTAAATGTATCACTCGGCCACTTTAATATAATTACTATCAGACCTTCCCGATATGACGGGAGATCTCCCGTTTTGGGGAATTTGGACATTTATCAAACATACTTCCGATCTCCGCTTTAAAACAAAAAACTTAAAATCATCCTGTTTTGTCGTATTTGTAATATTGTTCCGATTCTTTCATTTATTTTGGCTTGATTAAGTTTATTTACATACGATTGTACGTTCTAATTTAATTAATTATGGATGTAAATATAAACATCAAGGCAAAAAAACTGAAAATCGCTTAAATTCAATTGCAAATGTTCAAATTTTCTTCGCGGGCTGTGCGGATGTAGAAACAGTTCAGAGCTGTTGCGTAATTCTAATAAAGACATTTGGTAGGTGGCGCCATCAACGGAAAATATTCGTAGACTTGAAAAAGTTTTCTCCATGAGAACCATGTCAGATGTCATCTATCGATATTTACTTGTGCCAACTTGGAAGGTCTGCATTATGCGTGCGGTGCGTGCGTGCGTGCGTGCGTGCGTGCGTGCGTGCGTGCGTGCGTGCGTGCGTGCGTGCGTGCGTGCGTGCGTGCGTGCGTGCGTGCGTGCGTGCGTGCGTGCGTGCGTGCGTGCGTGCGTGCGTGCGTGCGTGCGTGCGTGCGTGCGTGCGTGCGTGCGTGCGTGCGTGCGTGCGTGCGTGCGTGCGTGCGTGCGTGCGTGCGTGCGTGCGTGCGTGCGTGCATGAGACTTGTTGACTCGATACACTGGCTGACTTGAGTTGACTCTAGTAGCACATTTCATTACTTGCGACTTTACTTGGAATTCAGATGAAATAGATGACTCGAGATTGCACTTGGGCTTCGATATGTCAGTGAACGGGTTAATTAAACTGTTGCAGCAGGTACTGCTGGAGGTACCCTTAATGGCACAGTCCACGGTGCGTGCTACGTGAGGTTTGGCATTGTCCTGCAGAAACAAGCGCAGATTCAGGTATTGGCGCTTGGTAACAGTTCAGGAATGAGGATTTCATCTCGGTATCTCTAGGCATTGAGACCTTTTATACAGTCGGATCCACGGGGTGTCCATCAGGTGCCCGGGCACCCCCTTTAAGTCTGCCGGATTTGATTTCATCAAGCCATAATTAGTTGTCGAGACACCGCTAGGGGGCACCATCGATCCTGCAATTGTTCCTCAGATGAAGACATTACTAACATAAAAACTAAAGGCATTGCCACAAGTACTGCCATTTGTCTCCATGTCATTTGCTCCTCCCCATCCTGCATTATCCTCGTAGTACCCATTTAGTCCACCAGCTTATGTAGCAAACCCAAACTTTTCATTGGTATTCATTCCCATCTGAAAAACATGAACGTTACGAAAAGTGATTTTTTCATGATGATTTGGGGTGATTTTTAGGGGGGGATAGACAAGAGTGTGAAAATTGCCCCAAAAGACAAACATTTATTGTTCATAATAACAATATCACATGTGACTCATTAAAAGTGTCAGTGTTTTGCTTATATTTCAGTAATACGATATTCACATGCCAATTAAAGTCATTATATAAGTTAGTGGTGGAGTTACATGTCATAAAAATAGAGCCAGCATAATGTGAATTTTTGTTCCGTATAATTTACGAAATTACATAACTGCAATACTAATGTTATTATTCCTGCAAGTCAGTTGACTTAGCCATGGTAGTCACATAATGCTTCAAATACTATAGACAATGTTGCCTTAACTGCAATACTCACTTCAATCTTCATCTTCGATGTCTTCTCCTATCAGAGTCGTTCGTGTGTTGCAGCACCAGTGTTCGTCCCTTTCACAGCGGCGTAGCTCTGTGCATGCAGGGTTGTTTCTTTTGCACGAACACCTTCGGGTATATGTGTTCGTTGATTCGAAATTAGTGGCACCACAGTTGCACTTGATGAACTGTAGCACTGAATCTGGTGCGTGGGGATCCTCGGACATTACTGGCATCAGCCTGTCACATTGTTGTCGCCATCCAAGTTGCAGTGCAGGACAAGGTTTTGGGACCAGATGCTTGCCTGCACATGAGCACGTCTTGTGTGTTCCTTCCAAGCACCTGGGGTAGGTGGAAGTTTGTCCACTCCATGGTCAATCTTCAGTTACTTGAACATATCTCAGATCCTTTGTGTGTACGATTGAGAGTATATGTGGACAGAAGAGTGTGCATAGGAGTTCTTCACAACCTGTATACACTTCAGTAGACGTTTCCTGTCCTAAACCAAGGCTAGACATCGCACCTAGTACTGCAGGGCTAGAAGTTAGAAAGGCTGTAAAACATCCTTTATTCCCCTTTCCATGTATATGTCATGTCGTGTGACCCGTGTCGCATCCTTTAAGAGCGTGCCATTTGTTCAAAGCAGCTGCTTTCTGTGGGCCAAGTTCATCATAGATAGGCTTGAACATGACTTTGTGACGACGCTCGTCAGTTGAGATACTCTGCGCACAACCAAGAGGAGAACATATGTGTTTTCTGAATATATATGGACTCGAAATCCATCGTCTGCAGCTTCTGCAGCGTCTACAGCATGCATAATTATGACAGTGGCTGCCTCTTCGTGTGAGCTTGCCTCCACGGTGAGACGGGATTCATAGTTTGTCTCGACACTCTCCCTTGTTGCAGTCATCATGTTCACGACAGTAATTGTGTTCACTGAGCTAAGTACAATGTCAGTGAATCATTGGTCTCATTGCTTATTATGAACATTTTCTTGTCTCTGATGCGAGTCGAATGTTCGACTTTGTTGGATCTGTTTCAGTTTCACTTCCTTGGAAGCTGCGTTCCACGAGAGCAGCTTGACTTTTGTCATTTTGTCCCACCTGTTTCCATCACCAACCAGGTGGTTTTCCATAAACGCCTTGAAAGCTTCCATGCCAATCCTTTCTGTTGAAAGGATGCTTTCATGTTTCACACTGAGGAATTATTTCCTTTGATGCACGTTTAGACATGGTTCTTATTGCATTGGAATCATTGAAGAGGTTGCATGGTGCTAGCATTGTCTTTAGTTGTTTGATAGCCCTTTCCTGGCAGGAAACTGTTGACTGGGAAAAGCGATGGTGTTGTGTAGTTGATGTGTTGGTAACTGCTACCAAGTGTTCAGTTTCTGCAGCGAGGCGTACCAGCTCAGGGGCAGTCAGACAAAACTTTAGCAACGTTTTGGAGCAGGATGTGATACCACAGATCCCTCCTTGACCTTTGGTAGATT
This sequence comes from Lamellibrachia satsuma, assembly GCA_033239005.1. NCBI lineage: Eukaryota > Metazoa > Annelida > Polychaeta > Sabellida > Siboglinidae > Lamellibrachia > Lamellibrachia satsuma. The sequence continues at coordinate 655,652 of BSQZ01000009.1, forward strand.
TGCTAAGGTGTTCCGTCGCCTGATCTACACCAATGCGCATGAATGGAATAGTGTTGCTCGTGTTCACTGTGAACTCGCCTTTGAGAAACTCTTGCTAAAATTCTGGTTGTGTTGTTTACATCTCCAGCATGCGAGCGATGTACTCTGGAATGTTTTGCGCATATCCTAACCTGTTATGCAAAGAAGTACACGCACAGCTTCTCCAGTGCTGCCAAATGGAGGAACCAGTTGCCTTCACTGGTCGCACGTTGGAACTGCAACAGGGTCATTACCTGTGTCATGTACATGCGTGCCCACTTGTACATTGCGTCGTTGGCATGACCTTCGCCATAATTTCGTAGCTGTTTCTCTAGGTTCAGCCACTCCAGCTTCCATAAGAATGTCTGATGTGCTCTGCAGATATTCTGGTTTGTATGACACGCATCAGTTAGCTCTCTGGTGCTTGATTGTAGGGGGTCGCGTAATGCCGGATGATCTTCCAAGAAAGCTTCCAACCACAGGTCATACAGTGCTTGCAGAGTTATTTAATGAGCTTCAATAGTCATGTTGTGATGATTTCCATTGATAATATGGGTGACTGTTACACTGTTGTACGTGTCTGCTTCATGCCAAGCCTTATCAAGACCGCTACCTTCAATCGTTCTGCCTAAACATCGGAGGGCACACAGTACGGTGTGAAATGCACCGGGCATAGCACCCACTTGTTCTTGAACTGAGGATCAATGTATTCCAGCTTCAAAGCTCTCTTGTACAGGTCCATGTCCAGTGTGGCGACCAATTTGTGGCCGGTTCCAGAAACGAGCTCATTCAATCTTGTAAGCTGATCCAGTGCTTTGACCATAGTGGTCCATTCGTGAGCTGCAGCATTGATGATGGGAAGTCCAAACGCCTTGTCTACGCCTACTACGCCTACGCCTACGCCTACTGCTTGAGAAGCTGCGAGCGAGTTATAGGCCGACCAAATATGCACATGTTGTTTTCCCGTAATACCGTTCAGTGAGGTTCCTTTTGCCTTGTCGTTAAGGGTAGGATCATCTGGACTACGAGGTGACTCCAGGTCAGACATAGCTTTACTGTCAGAACATGCAGTTCTGTTGCAGAAACAAGCGACCATCCAAGCCATGCCATGAGTTAGTGAGATGTCGAACTCCTTATCATAAACGCCTGTCTTGTAATTTGCATACTATGGACTTATTCTTGGTTTTGGGCTACATTCTATCGTACATTTAACCAGTTGGATGCCAGTTGCATCACATACCATTATATTATTGATAATTTTATTGTTTGTATTTTAATCGAATTTTTGATGTGAATAAACTCATCCCCAAAACAAAATTGCTCCAAAATCATACTAAACCCTCACAGAAAAAATGGCAACAATCGTTTTCATGTTCATAACAATAGTTAGCTAATTTTAAGCACTATTGCCATGATTCTACCCAAAATGTTCACAAACATGATTTTTGTTACATAAGCCGATGGACTAATTACTAAGGACAAATTGGTTCTTGGTGTCAGTGAATTTCCACTGGCAGCTGTTTTAAAGCCTCCACACACTACAAGACTCGTAGAGACGCGATGGTTTGAGGCAGTCCAGCTGTTTCCCGGTTTCGGACACTACGTACACGACTTCGTACGACGATTGCCGCGCACACTGACGACTCGAATGCGCGTAGCCTAGGCAAAGTCAATCGCCATACATTTTTTTCTATCTGGCTGTTGCTGTTGTATAGGCGAAGAGCACGCTCGGCAAAAACGTACGTATTATCATGAAACATGAAACCTTACAAAAACGCCATAAACAGAGCAATAAACACGTATCTCATGTTTGTATGCATTCTTATATGTATATCACTAAAGTTACCTGACAATAACCATGTAAAAGTGTGAAATTGATACCTTTTGTCAAAACGCATGTGCTTGTCAAAATGTTTATATAACCGGAGGTTGTGTGAGTGAGATTACCAAACGGGATTCTCGTAGATCAATATAAGGTCACGCTAAGAATTGCCCGTCTGCTGGCCATAGAGTTACATCATTAATCATCCCCCTATAAACTACTAACTTACACTAACGGGTGTTTTATTTATGTATGTGCCAGGGCTGGGTCCAATTACACAAAATTATATCAATTACAATTACATTTAAAAAAAATTATTTCAATTACAATTACAGTCATAATTTTCCAAATCAATTACAATTACAATTACACTGTTTCAATTTCAATTACAATTACATTATGCGGAACCAAATATATTCAGCATTTGTTAATTGTGTATTTTTGCGCGTTTTGCTGAATTTCAATATTTTGTACACAATTGATAAACAAATATAACGGTAATGTTCGTACATTTTGTTGAATTGTGACTTTGAATTATACTAAATAAAAAGATAGCCGTTTAAAACATATTTTTATTATATAAAAATACAATGCAATATCCAGACATAATCCTACAGGACATATTCCAATGCAGACATTTATCAGTGCGCATTTCTTAAATTTTTCTTTGGAAAATACTAATAATAGGGTTTGATGTGTTTACTTCGAGGTTGTAGCTCCTGCTCTAAGCTGACATTCTTAATTGGTCTGCCCTTTGCTTTGTGTGAGTTGGGAATGGGAAGAGAGGCTATATAAACGGTCCTTGCCACCTGACCTGTCTCCAACCCACCACAACACAAGGGGTGTAATTGGCTTGCTAACTCTGCAACGTTTCACTGAGCTGATATTTTCTGAAGCAATATCAGGCTACAGGTCTTTCCATGTTGTTTGAATACCAGCTTAGCCTTTGTCTGACAATGTCTGTGCATTGTTTATTGCTTCCTGGCTGTTACCAACTTACTGAAAAAGCTAATTGCTAAGGCTACCCACCACTAGCACCATGCACTGACCAGTACCCACAAGACAGTGAATACTGAGACTTAAATATAAATATATAAGCAGGTGTTATTATTAGTCTGGATTTTCAACTCATGTGAGACTTAAATTATATTTTTATTGACAATTCGTTCAGGTAGTTTGTGATATGAAACGTACTGCAATTGATTGTAATTGAAATAAAATTTCAATTATATGAAATATAACAATTACAATTACAGCAACATTTTGAAACCATAATTAATTACAATTACAATTACACAATTTTGCTGTAATCAATTACAATTACATAATTGGACCCAGCCCTGGTATGTGCTGCTGGCCCACTCTGGCCTCATTCTACACGAAATCGCGTTTGACCATGTGACCCAAAGGCAACATCACGTGCACAGTATGGCGGCTATTTATGAAATCTTTTCTATGTGACCGATAAATGTACTCTTAAATAATTATTTGGAGCACATTTCTTGTGTTTCTTGACGCCCAAGTGTCGGTTGTATGTCACGGAATACACGTGTGAAACGGTTAGTGCGTATCGGTTTTAAAACTTAAGTTATTAGTTCCGTAGCTATTTGGCTACGGAAAGCCCAAATTGGCGAGTTAGTAAAACCCGGTGTGGACTTTCGCCCCAGAAACGAAGAGTGGGGCGGACAATTTTGCCTAACCTTCTGCTAACATGGGGAACATGGGTCACAGTTTATTGCTCATATATTATTATTATGCAAGTTACACGTTAGATTATTTATATAATCATGTTGTCCATGTGTTAATATGTGCAGCTGTGTTGAAAACGTATTTTTTGGCAGTGCTTAAGAGCGGTAATAATTTTTTCAAAATTGATGTAGTTTGTTTTTGTTTATTTTCGGCTGCGGCCATCTTGCATCTCGCTGACGGGACCTTCTTTTCTCGACCGATTACGGGATTATAGTAATGAGGGCGTCCATCTCAAATAGTGATAAAGGAAGAGGAATAAAAGACAATTTCAAATCTGTCAATATCATTGTAATCCGTATATGAAAAGTTATATTAATTTAGCATTTAAGTTGAGCTACTTTTATTTTAAAGTTGTTTTTGAAGTATTTCAGTAGTTGCGTTCAGCTTCGTTCATGGTTTGTTGTGTAAAGACGTATGTCTACGACAGTTATTAGTTCCGTAGCCATTTGGTAACGGAAAGCCCAAATCTGCGCGTACAATAATCATGGCCAAGGTCTCCGCCCCAAAGCTCAAGAGTGGGGCGGACGACTTTGCCTAGAATGCGCGTTGTTATTGGCGAGTGACGTTCTAATGTTCGGCGTACACTGGCGACTGGATTGCTGTTATCACATAGTCAACGCAACTGTCGCAAACAGTCGAATCGTCAGTGTACGCTGTTGCCTACTCGTTAAGACTCAATCTAACGTGCGACCGGGAGTCTTATCCAATTCGAAAATTTAATAGTGAACCCGATTAGTTGCTAGCATGCGCCGCGCCAGGTTGGCGACTCAAAGCCGAGTCGCAAGCGTGAGTAGTTCTTTGAATACCACTCGATCGTCGGGAACCCGTTAGCCAATAACAGCGCAATATTTTTCGCTTTCCAAAGTATAAGGCCTTTTCATCGGCTACCGCCGAATCAAAATGCTACGGGCCGATTCAGTTAACCAAATTGTGCAAGTTATCGGCCCCACCCGCAGCCACGGGTGGATCGGATTGTATATGTATTACTATTAGTGTGGTGTGCGTACAGTACTTACTAATTAATGCTAATCTGATATAAAATGCAGTTGTGGAATCTACTTTGTCCTTGCCAGCGACTGATTGCTGCCGAAGGCGAAGGTGAAGTCGGGGTAGCGGCATTTGTACCGATGACATAATATATATATATATATATATATATATATATATATATATATATATATATATATATATATATATATATATATATATATATATATGATATATATATATATAATATTTTATTTCAGGCAAGAGCCCATAATATTATATATACATACAAGTAAAAAACAAATATACACACGTGATGAAAAATAGAGGTACATGTAGTGAGAAAAGAATATATATATATATATATATATATATATATATATATATATATATATATATATATATATATATATATATATATATATATATATATACATGACGTGTAGTAAAAATATATATATATAAAATAAGTCAAGATAAAAAATATATATTTGTATAAAAGTACAAACATCATTAATTAAAAGCATACAATTGATCAATCCAATTTTTAATCAATGGACTTCGAAAATAAAGTGTGAAAATAATTCACAAAAAGTATATTATCGGATTTTTCCACCCGGCATAATAAATTAAAAGGCTAAAAATTTATGAGCGAATGCGTTCATTAATGGATTTAACATAATTAGTAGCGAACATAATTAGTAGCTTCCAACCACAGGTCATAGAGTGCTTGCAGAGTTTTTTTAATGAGCGTCAATAGTCATGTTGTGATGATTTCCATTGATAATCTGGGTGACTGTTACACTGTTGTACGTGTCTGCTTCATGCCAAGCCTTATCAAGACCGCAACTTTCAATCGGTCTGCCTAAACATCGGAGGGCACACAGTACGGTGTGAAATGCACCGGGCATAGCACCCACTTGTTCTTGAACTGAGGATCAATGTATTCCAGCTTCAAAGCTCTCTTTAACAAGATTTAACAAGATTTGCCATCCAAGCCAAAGGCCCAGATGGCAAGTGGACAAGGAAGCCATTGGCTTATCGAGAGTCCAACAATGTTCATCTACTTATAGCCCGCCCTCCTGAGATATGTGTCAACCTTGTTTTTAAACATATTCACGCTGCTAGCAGTTACACAATCTGTAGACAATTTGTTCCATTCATTTATTGTCCTCTGTGAGAACTAGTCCTTCCTGATGTCCAATCTACATTGATCCTTTACTAATTTTACATCATGTCCTCTAGTTCTGCTATCCTTCTTGAATGAGAAAAACATATATCTATCAATATTTTCATACCCATTCAATATCTTAAAAACTTCAATCTGATCCCCTCTTAACCTCCTTGTTTCTAGAGTTGTTAAACCACATTCTTTCAGGCGTTCTTCATAACTAAGGTCTCTCAGTTCTGGAATCATTTTAGTTGCTCTCCTTTGTATGCGTTCAAGCGTATCTATATCCTTCTTACGATATGGTCTCCATGCTTGTATACAGTATTCTAAATGAGGTCTAACTATTGCTTTATAAAGAGGTATAATTAACTTTTTTTCCTTGTATGTTATGTTTCTTCTAATCAATCCAAGAATTTGATTACCCTTTGAAGCTGCAATACCACACTGCTCTGAAACATTCATATCAGCGCTTATTGTAACTCCTAAGTCCTTTTCTTTTACAGTAGTACCCAGAACAGTATCTCCCATTTTATAGTTTACATTCAAGTTCCTATGTCCTGTATGTAGGCATTTACATTTCCCAAAATTGAACAACGTCTCCCATTTCTCAGACCATTTCACTAATCCGTCTAGATCGTTTTGTAAATGTTGTTTATCACCATCAGTATTAACCTTTCTAAACAGTTTTGTGTCATCCGCAAATTTCAGTACGTTACTTGTTATACTGTCGTCCAAGTCATTGATATCAATTAAGAATAATATAGGTCCTAATACTGATCCTTGAGGTACCCCACTCAAAACCGATTTCCAATTTGAAACTTCTCCATCTACTACAACTCGTTGTCTTCTGACTTATTTCTCGAACCCTTTTTAAATAATGGTATGATGTTTGCTTCTTTCCATTCAAACGGAACAACTCCCTCTTTTAATGACAAGTTGAATACTCTTGCAAGTGGTATACTGATTTGTTCTACTGTTTCCATTAGTAATTTTGGAGGAATTCCATCCACTCCCGGTGATTTGTTATCCTTCATTGCCTTTATCTTCTTAGCTACCAATTCTGGAGTTACAACTAACGGATCTAAATAGTCAGATTCAGCCCCCTGAAATTTAGCATCAGCAACTGGTAATGAACTAATATCTTCTTTGGTAAACACTGAACTGAAGTAACCATTTAGGTCTTCTGCCATTAAAAACCCCTGTGATATTATATTTCCACCTCTGTCTTCTAGAGGTCCAACCTTGTCTTGTACGTTTGGTTTACTCCTGACATATGCATAAAAACTCTTGTTGTCATTTTTTATGTTACATGCTAGTTTTTGCTCATAGCTTCTTTTAGATTGTCTGATTTCAGTTGTAACTGCATTAAGTGCCTCTTTGTATCTTGCATAGTCTTCGTCCTTTCTGGTACGCCTATAAACCCTCCACATAGTTTGTTTTAGCATTATTTTTCTAATAGCCTCTTTTGACAAGTGTTTCTTTGTACACCGTTTTCCTTGTTTTTGGAAGGGAACAAATTTATCGATGATACTCTAAATTTCATATTTTAGAATATTCCAACATTCAATTGCGGTCTTATTCATCAGCATGTTATTCCAATCTAGCTTTGCTAAGTATTTTCTCATATCTTTGTAGTTACCTTTGTGGAAGTTTCTCTTGTACGTTTTCTTATTTTTACTTTCTGATTTCACGTTGATGTCAAAATGTATTTGATTATGGTCACTATTACCCAATGGTTCAAATATTTTTACATTGTCCACTAATTCTCTTTGTGGTGACAAAACTATATCCAATACATTTTCTGGTTGGTTCTGAGTAAGAAAGCTATCCTGGATTAAAAATAGAAATTGTTGGTCCTCAATCCCTGTGCTCTCTAGAGAATTTCATTGTATGTGTCCATGGTTAAAATCTCCCATTATCATACATTCCCCGTTACTAACTTCCTTTATAGCGTTTTTTATTATTGTGTTGTCCTTTTCGTTTATGTTTGGACTTCGGTAAACTAATCCAATGGTTAATTTTGAATTTCCTGAAACAATTTTGCACCAAACAGCTTCACCGCAATCTGCTTCCCTTTCTAGTTTTATTTCATAAGCCTGAATAGATTCTTTAACATATAAAATAACTCCCCCGCCCCTTCTTCCTATTCGATCCTTCCTAAACATTACATAACCTGTCAGTCCTAATTCAGCATCTGTTATATCTATGTTGGCCCATGATTCAGTTATACCAATTATGTGAGGGTCAATATCTTCTACCATAATGTTTAATTCGTTTTTATTATTTACTATGCTCCTTGCATTTAAACATACGCATCTATAACCTTTTTCAGAGATGTTTTTCGGATAACTTGATATTGGTTTTTCTGTGCTATTGGCCTCTTGTTCTGCTTGAGACACCTCTAGGTAACCCCCCTGCACTTCTAGTTTAAAGAATGTTTACTTCCTAAAATATTTGTCATTGTACCCAAGTCACTATCTACTGCTGCTGAAAGTTTGTCCGCGAATACTGCCGCCCCCTTTCCACTTAAATGAAGCCCACCCTTCATGTACATATCAGCCCTCCCAACAAAACTTCCCCATAAATCCACAAATCCAACTTCCTCTTCCCTACATAACTTCTGGACTAACATGTTAATTGCCATCCTCCGACAATTTCGATATTTGTGACCCGTCCTGCCCATTACAGGTAAAATCCCTGACAGTATTACCTGCTCAACCCGCGTCTGCTTTAGTGTTCTAACCAACTGCCTATATTTCCTAACTATGGCAGTTGTACCCTCCCTCTCTACGTTATTTGTCCCTACGTGTACTAAAACAGATCCACCCTTACCCGAGCCTACGATGTTTTTTACCCTCTCAGTTATCGCCTCTATTTTGGCTCCAGGCAAGCAGACCACCACATCATCTCCCTTGTTTAAGACTCTGTCGGTCTTCCTAACTATCGAATCCCCCACAAACACCCTCGCTCTCTTCCTCACCCCCTCTATCACTGCTGCAGAATAACTCTTCCGTTTGATCCCCTCCATCACATTCTGTCCTGACCCCTTCCCTCCTGTCTCCCCCACTCCCCACTCCTTTGCTCTTGTCTCTCCCACTCCCCTCTCCTTCACTCCGGTTGTTTTCCCTCCCGTCTCCCCCACTCCCTTCTCCTTCCCTCTTGTCTCTCCCACTCCCCTCTCCTTCACTCCAGTTGTTTTCCCTCCCGTCTCCCCCACTCCCTTCTCCTTCCCTCAGGTCTCCCCTACTCCCCTCTCCTTCACACCGGTTGTTTTCCCTCCCGTCTCCCCCACTCCCTTCTCCTTCCCTCCTGTCTCCCCTAATCCCCTCTCCTTCACTCCGGTTGTCTTCCCTCCCGTTCCTTTCCTTCCCGTCTCCTTACGTCCTGTCTCCCTACGACCTGTCACCTTCCCTCCTCTCAGCTTCCTCCCAGGCCTCGGTGAGCTCTCCCTAGCATCTCTTGTGTCTTTCCCCACTTTATCATCTACTGTTCCCCCACCGGAACTACTGGCAGAACCCCCCTGTTCCCTTCCCACCATTGCCACAACGAGCAGCCTCAGCTCTTCCAACTCCACCTCTAGTTCCTTCATCTTCTTACATCCCCTACACTCAAAACTAAAACTATCTGCCTGGACCTCAGCCCAGGACTTCTCGCACCCAGACTTGACGAAGTCCACCCAGTTACTGCAACTGCCACAAATTAAGTGCCTTGTGGCCTTTAACTGTCGTTTGCACGGCGCCATCATACAAGTGAGTTTTAATTACTTTGCTACGTTAGCCTTGAATAAGGCTGTTTTTGTGATCAAAAGAACACTTTAGTCTAATATACTTGCTAACTGTGTCTTCTATTAACCTCGCATGAGAAAAAAACCTGCCACCTAGCGAATACGGAGAACACTGTGTAACAAAACATCGCAGTGTGTACTAATTTACACTAAAATCCTGCTGTTAATTCCTTTTTGCCGAAAACGTTTACTACCACTATGTCAGATATTACCTTATGTATGTAATTTAAGTAAATAAATCACTTTATCTTATATATATTATATATATATTAGCCAATGTAAACGATAGCTCGATGCACGGGTTGAATTCACGACCTGTAAACAAACTCCCTTTTATCGCTCGTTGAGTTTGAATCCGGGAAAAAATACTACCTCTGTTAACAAAAACGGTTTCTTAATATATGTGTACAAGAAGTTGGTGAACAATATATGTATAATACTAATACTTATTCTAACCAATATTCCAATGTTACTGACTATTCACTATGCTATCTCAATTTTCGAATAGTAAACAACCCTATTAATGCTCGCTGAATTCCCTGACAGAATCCGAAACTAACATACTCTAAAATACTCCCTCTGACTAATAATTAACAAAACCTGTTTCCTAATATATGTCTACAATACGTTTGTTAATAATATATATTCAATAGTAATACTTATTCTATTTGATATACCGCATTTTTCTGTAAATGTATATAAGATAAAGTGATTTATTTACTTAAATTACATACATAAGGTAATATCTGACATAGTGGTAGTCAACGTTTTCGGTAAAAAGGAATTAACAGCAGGACTTTAGCGTAAATTACTACACACTCACTTCGTTGTTTTGTTACACAGTGTTCTCCGTATTCGCTAGGTGGCAGGAATTTTAGCCTAAAGTGTTCATTTGATCACAAAAACAGCCTTATTCAAGGCTAACGTAGCAAACTAATTAAAACTAAATTGTATGATGGCCCCGTGCAAACGACAGTTAAAGGCCACAAGGCACGTAATTTGTGGCAGTTGTAGTAACTGGGTAGATTTCGTCAAGTCTGGGTGCGAAAAGTCCTGGGCTGAGGTCCAGGCAGATAGTTTTAATTTTGAGTGTAGGGGATGCGCAAGGATGAAGGAAATAGAGGTGGAGTTGGAAAAGCTGAGACTGCTCGTTGTGGCAATGGTGGGAAGGGAACAGGGGAGTTGTGCCAGTAGTTCTGGTGAGGGAACAGTAGACGATAAAGTGGGGAAAGACACAAGAGATGCTAGGGAGAGCTCACCTCACCCTGGGAGGAAGCTGAGAGGAGGGAAGGTGACAGGTCATAGGGAGACAGGACGTAAGGAGACGGGAAGGAAAGGAACGGGAGGGAAGACAACCGGGGTGAAGGAGAGGGGAGTAGGGGAGACAGGAGGGAAGGAGAAGGGAGTGGGGGAGACGGGAGGGAAGACAACCGGGGTGAAGGAGAGGGGAGTAGCGGAGACAGGAGGGAAGGAGAAGGGAGTGGGGGAGACGGGAGGGAAAACAACCGGAGTGAAGGAGAGGGGAGTAGGGGAGACAGGAGGGAAGGAGAAGGGAGTGGGGGAGACGGAAGGGAAGGGGTCAGGACAGAATGTGATGGAGTGGATCGAAAGGAAGAGTTATTCTGCAGCAGTGATAGAGGGGGTGAGGAAGAGAGCGAGGGTGTTTGTGGGGGATTCGATAGTTAGGAAGACCGACAGAGTCTTAAACAAGGGAGATGATGTGGTGGTCTGCTTGCCTGGAGCCAAAATAGAGGCGATAACTGAGAGGGTAAAAAACATCGTAGGCTCGGGTAAGGGTGGATCTGTTTTAGTACATGTAGGGACAAATAACGTAGAGAGGGAGGGTACAACTGCCATAGTTAGGAAATATAGGCAGTTGGTCAGAACACTAAAACAGACGCGGGTTGAGCAGGTAATACTGTCAGGGATTTTACCTGTGATGGGCAGGAGGGGTCATAAATATCGAAATTGTCGGGGATGGCAATTAACATGTTAGTCCAGAGGCTGTGTAGGGAAGAAAAGTTGGATTTGTGGATTTATGGGAAAGTTTTGTTGGGAGGGGTGATATGTACATGAAGGATGGGCTTCATTTAAGTGGAAAGGGGGCGGCAGTATTCGCGGACAAACTTTCAGCAGCAGTAGATAGCGACTTGGGTACAATGACAAATATTTTTGGAAGTAAACATTCTTTAAACTAGAAGTGCAGGGGGTTACCTAGAGGTGTCTCAAGCAGAACAAGAGACCACTAGCACAGATAAACCAATATCAAATCATCCGAAAACATCTCTGAAAAAGGTTATAGATGCGTATGTTTAAATGCAAGGAGCATAGTAAATAAGAAAACGAATTAAACATTATGGTAGAAGATATTGACCCTCACATAATTGGTATAACTGAATCATGGGCCAACATAGATATAACAGATGCTGAATTAGGACTGACAGGATACGTAATGTTTAGGAAAGATCGAATAGGAAGAAGGGGCGGGGAGTTATTTTATATGTTAAAGAATCTATTCAGGCTTATGAAATAAAACTAGAAAGGGAAGCAGATTGCGATGAAGCTGTTTGGTGCAAAATTGTTTCAGGAAATTCAAAATTAACTGTTGGATTAGTTTACCGAAGTCCAAACATAAACGAAGAGGACAACACAAAAATAAAAAACGCTATAAAGGAAGTTAGTAAAGGGGAATGTATCATAATGGGAGATTTTAACCATGGACACATACAATGGAATTCTCTAGAGAGCACAGGGATTGAGGATCAACAATTTCTATGTTTAATCCAGGATAGCTTTCTTACTCAGCACGTACTAGAACCAACCAGGGGAGAAAATGTATTAGATATAGTTTTGTCATCACAAAAAGAATTAGTGGACAATGTAAAAATATTTGAACCATTGGGTAATAGTGACCATAATCAAATACATTTTGACATCAATGTAAAATCAGAAAGTAAAAATTAGAAAACGTACAAGAGAAACTTCCACAAAGGTAACTACAAAGATATGAGAAAATACTTAGCACAGCTAGATTGGAATAACATGCTGATGAATAAGACTGCAATTGAATGTTGGAATATTCTAAAATATGAAATTGAGAGTATCATTGATAAATTTGTTCCCTTCCGAAAACAAGGAAAACGGTGTAGAAAGAAACAAGTGTCAAAAGAGGCAATTAGAAAAATAATGCTAAAACAAACTATGTGGAGGGTTTATAGGCGTACCAGAAAGGAAGAAGACTAACAAATGTGTTATGTTTTTTGGAAGAAATCACTAAGTGGATAGACGAGGGATCGCCAGTAGATATTATCTACTTAGATTTTCAGAAAGCTTTTGACAAAGTGCCACATCAAAGATTGCTACTTAAATTAAAAGCCCATGGTATCGGGGATAGCATAACTGACTGGATAGAACAATGGCTGACTGACAGAAGACAACGAGTTGTAGTAGATGGCGAAGTTTCAAATTGGAAATCGGTTTTGAGTGGGGTACCTCAAGGATCAGTATTAGGACCTATATTATTCTTAATTTATATCAATGACTTGGACGACAGTATAACAAGTAACGTACTGAAATTTGCGGACGACACAAAACTGTTTAGAAAGGTTAATACTGATGGTGATAAACAACATTTACAAAACGATCTAGACAGATTAGTGAAATGGTCTGAGAAATGGCAGATGCTGTTCAATTTTGGGAAATGTAAATGCCTACATACAGGACATGGGAACTTGAATGTAAACTATAAAATGGGAGCTAATGTTCTTGGTACTACTGTAAAAGAAAAGGACTTAGGAGTTACAATAAGCGCTGATATGAAAGTTTCAGAGCAGTGTTGTATTGCAGCTTCAAAGGGTAATCAAATTCTTGGATTGATTAGAAGAAACATAACATACAAGGGAAAAAAGTTAATTATACCTCTTTATAAAGCAATAGTTAGACCTCATTTAGAATACTGTATACAAGCATGGAGACCATATCGTAAGAAGGATATAGATACGCTTGAACGCATACAAAGGAGAGCAACTAAAATGATTCCAGAACTTAGAGACCTTAGTTATGAAGAACGCCTGAAAGAATGTGGTTTAAAAACTCTAGAGACAAGGAGGTTAAGAGGAGATCAGATTGAAGTTTTTAAGATATTGAATGGGTATGAAAATATTGATAGAAATATGTTTTTCTCACTCAAGAAGGATAGCAGAACTAGAGGACATGAGGTAAAATTAGTAAAGGATCAATGTAGATTGGACATCAGGAAGCACTCGTTCTCACAGAGGACAGTAAATGAATGGAACAAACTGTCTACAGATTGTGTAACTGCTAGCAGCGTGAATATGTTTAAAAACAAGGTTGACACATATATCAGGAGGGCGGGTTATAAGTAGGTGAACATTGTTGGACTCTCGATAAGCCAATGGCTTCCTTGTCCACTTGCCATCTGGGCCTTTGGCTTGGATGGCAAATCTTGTTAAATCTTGTTAAATGATCTACACCAAATTCAAGTCGCTGCACCAAGTCCAAGTAGCCGGAAGTAGTCCATGTCCAAGGTGGCGACCAATTTGTGGCCGGTTCCAGAAACGAGCTCATTCAATCTTGTAAGCTGAGCTGCAGCATTGATGATGGGAAGGCAAAACGCCTTGTCTACGCCTACTACTACTGCTTGACAATCTGCGGCAGGCGGTGGTTGCATGAGCGAGTTATAGGCACTACAGCGGGGTGACAAGTTGTGTATAATTCTAAAACTGTTGTTGTAAGTAACAGTAATACCTTTCAGACTCTGTTTTTTTTAAATTACACCAAATACTTGAGGTGTACATTGAACAGTATGAATTAAATAAAGTTGTTTTAATGGAACTGTTGCACAAGTAAAATTTACTGGCTAAAGAATTTACCTGTGCTTAGATACATCTTTTCTGCCTGGCAATATCGTCATCACCGGTAAGGTTATTGTTTATAATATGGCGAAGGTATTTACATTTCTTAGTGTAAGGTAGTGTATGGTTATTGATAACAACAGGACGAATATTGTTCTTGTCCCTAGGTTTGTTATCAATAACCATACTGAAAGATGTGTTGGCATTGTATGTTATATCAAACGTATTGCCGTACTCGGCACACATAATATAAGCGCCCCACGTGCGCCAGCCAATATATATATATATATATATATATATATATATATATATATATATATATATATATATATATATATATATATATATATATATATATATGCCGTCACATATACCAAATCGCAGTACAGCACTTTAGCATCGTGGCGTAAGAGTAAACACGCAACCACTTCTACAAAAATCGGCACAAGCCAGTAGCAGGACGATTTAGTTTGTTATGTCCGCGTAATATTTGAATTAAACATAAAACTAGGCCTTGCTACAATATACAAATTATGTTGCGTGGATGGCGTTCCGGGAATGCGAAATTGTTTCCGGGCTGAGTCGTGAATGTTAATCAGCTTCCACTGGTCAATGGCTGCATGTCCGATGCTAGCCTCGATTATCCAGGCTCCGCGATGTGGCGCCACCGTTTGTCGCATACATCATCGCCTGTAGTCTCGCTTATCCGACTCTCTCTCGGCTTCGTGAATCTGCCGAGAATACCGTCTGGCAACAGAAGCATGTTTTGACTGTTACCGTCGTTAGGTGGCACCACTTGTATACGCAAAAATTATGGCGTCATCAATCTTTGACGTAATCTGACGTATTGCCGCGTTTTCGTGATCTTGTGACCAGTTCTGGGCTTACCTTATTATCTGAATTTTCTCAATAGTTCGCAGTCCTATTTTTAGACAGGATGCGTGTCAAATGGAGACGGACGCAAACATTTTCAAATCATTTAAACATTTCGGTGTGATAAAGCATGTTGTGCAGTGTATAACCCTTTTTTGATTTTGTTTAATATTTAGTATTTGCGAACTTTTTTAGTATCATAAAAAGGGGCATTTTTTACACTAGGATTAGAGTCCATATCTTGTGATCTGGATGTTTGTGGGCTGCACTGACACTGAATGTAAGGGCAAACGGCATAATCCGTACTAATGGGGTAATAAACATATTGAGGTGGAATAAAAAGACCTTAACTTAAGTTAAGACCTAATAATGTGTGAACTTGACATAACCTTGCAATGACCTACTTCCTTGACCTACAATGACCGTTGACCTATTTATGTTAAAAATGCCCTAACTAAGTAATCATGTATGACTTGAGATCAGTAAGTTGAGCGAGGAGTGTAAGGTAGAATGTATAATTATACACATTGACCTTAATATCCAGTATTGACTTTATGTGTTACTGAATTACGTGTTAATGATCTATTTACTTTTAATTAATAAAATGGATATGGACATCATGTCAATAGAGGTTGTAATTGTTAACCATAACACTAACCTGATTATTTGACCTCCATTGACACATTTACATTGATAAATTACCTATTTTAGCCATAAATAATTATGCACAACAGTGGTGTTTACAAATGTACTGGGCAAATGGTGTGCACAATTAACTTTACTACAATGTGATCTTTTGGGGACTTAATTATGTATACTTAAAGATGCCTCCTCAATAAAGTGTTTTTGCTTGTCTGTTTTAAAGTTCAAGCCTACCTAGTATCCACTACAACTCCACAATTAAATGACTTAGTAAAAATCGAAATGCTGAAAAATCACAATTTTCACCTTTGGTAAAATTTCAAAACTTTATTATGTAATCGGCAAGAGGATGGAAGGCAAGCCCATGATCGGCATTGACTCGCACAGGGTTTACTATTTTGGATATCCACTATTTTGAGCCCTACCAGATTTATTATTATTAAACATTTATAACATGCAATGTATCCGGGTGAAACACCTACTCAAAGGCTCTAGTTGTACTATATAAGGCTTGAGTTGTATATATAAGTAAAATACATTAAAATGAGTGAAAATAGATAAAAGGAATAAATTAAATGATTAAAATAAATTAGGTGCTTAAATTAGTTAAAGAAATAGGTAGAATAAGTTAGTTTATAAAACATCAGCATATACATAAATCAAATGTATAGCTAAAATGCCACTGGAATATCACTGCTGCAAAGTGCAAAGTTGCCTGCCGGAACAAATGAGCCTGCATTCCTGTCATGAGGCAGAATCAGCACAGCCACCAAGAATGAACAACTAAAGTCAATTCTTTCAATGATTTCAACAAAAATACACACTTTTTAATTAAATCGATTGCGGATATTACAATTCACACACTACATATTAGAACATCAACAAACCAAATACACGACAGGCATAATATGTAGAATCTGTAGTGTTTACTGTATAATTATAAAGAACACCAATATATTATTGCATATGGAAATAATTGTTTGAAAAAACACAATTTATTATACATTTTGTAATTTCCTGCATGCGTAATGCAACAATATTTATAGTCCAATGTCAAAACTGGTTTACAGTACACCGCAGGCCCAGTACATCAATATTCATATTTCACTGTGTCATGAAATAATATCCTGTTCTTCAACATGAAGTAATGTTTATTTATTGTTCACTGTAGGCTGATATGAAGACATGGAAAAAGACAATACCCAAAGTTGGCATCAGCCCGTCATGAAAGGAACTATAAGAAGACCATAATAATAGTACAATGCAGCAATATTCACTGTTCACTGTTTCATATATCCAATCCATGTCAATGTTCACAGGACATTATAGGCTCATTGCAGCAACGTGCATAAGTCTATATGACATTGTCGGCTAAGTATACACGTATTCACAGTTCACTGTTTCGTAAATCCATGCATGTGTAATGTGTGGATTTCACAGCCTGATATACAATATTTAGCTGATCTAGACATGCCAAAATTTCTAGTGAAGCTGTCATGCAAAGTTCATTCTGGATGTTGATCCTCTTGGCTGGAGTAACTGTTGCAGCACATAATCTTCACGGAAGTCACTGGCCCTACAATAACAGGAACAGGAATGTAAAATAATTAAATTAGTAGTTATTACCGTATGCACTATTTACTACAAGGTATGGTCATAGGAAATTACTCGAACATGTCTAGTTCTAGTACCCATTGTTACATTATGTAACAGATGAATATCAATATTGATGGATATCATTATTGTTCATTGTCACAGGTCAAAGTGTGATAAATTTACAAATGTGTACAATCAGCCCAAACGAGATCTGACTGATTGAAACTTATAGGCGTTGCAGACAGTAGACAACCAAAACATTTTATAATGTAATTTAATCAAACAAAAACATGCACAAATTGGCCACCATTAATAATTGCCTACTTTAAAAGCAGCCTTGTCACAGTCATAGAATTTTCAAGTTAATGACATGTTTTAAATTAGCTGTTGTTAGCATTAGCATAGTAAATTGACTAGGGGGTGGCATAGGTAACTGAAGTGTGTTTTGTGTATTGTTGGGGCATGACAAATGTGAGTTGTCACATTCAGCAGGAAACAAAGGCGAATTTTGGAACAACAATGCCACATGTACACCACTAATACAGTATTTGGATAAGCCAAAAACATTGCTCATCTGCAACTGCCACCAAACCCTGTTACAGGGACTATGGTTGTTAGTAAATATCTGTGAAATGGATTTCAGTTGCTACATTGTTGTGTTGTGGAAAGCAATACTGATCCATTGTTATTTCTTATTTAATTAGGCATGTTGAGCAATATTATTATTCATGTGTATTGTTTTACATCAGAACATCATAATTTATCATATTTTATGTGTGTACAACATAACAAGTGCCCAATGTGTTAAGTTGGTGGCATACAGGAATTAAATTATTAAAAACAGATTTTGTTATGAAGTAATACTTGCCATAATTGTTATTGTTATGCTTTTTTCATAATTGTCTATGTAGAGTACAGTTAAAATCAGACTTTTACAGGGGTTATGATTTGTGAATGATTTTCATTGAAAATCAAGTTCTCAGTGAAACTTCGCATTGATGTTAATAAGCATGACAAATGATACACATTCATGTGCACAAACACAACGCCAAGTTTGGAATGTGTCTATACATGGGCCACCCTTAATATTTTGTATCTGCTTTTAATTGTAAGTTGTGGAACTAAAGTTCTCTATCATGACAGTAATATCCCATTTAGTAGTTATATCAATATAATGAACATTGTAAAAAATATAAATTAAAATAATGTAAACTTAATTATTAATGTATGAAAAACTATGAGGAATTGCATAGTTAGTGTTTTTGTTAATACATTGTGGCTCAAAGAAATGGTAGTATGATACTGGTGATATAATTATGAAAGTTTCAATTACCATTCGGTAATGCAGTGAGCCTCAGCAACTACAATTGTATGTAATCTCTCCTGAAAAAGCTCATCTGACATGATCGCCCTCCACTGTCCTGCAAACAATGCTTTGGGACTCGGTAGCATAACTGGAAAATCCCCATTTCACCCTTTCCCTTGTTTCTGAAAGATAAAAATTGTCATATTCAGAAGATGCTATTAAAATAATATATCAGTATCTAGGCTGCTGACTGAAGTATTATGTCAATAAGCAAACAAAAACTATTGACACAGTAGTTGCTTTTGTCACCGGGCAAGTACAAATTCACTATGCAGCTGTCATGCATATACAGTGCGTGCGTGTTTATAATACCATGTTAATATTTTTATAATATATATTATAAACATGGCCAAGGCTGCATACAATTACACAAAATCAAATACATTTCATTTGAATTACACTAGTCCTGTTTCAATTACATATGCATTATATGGATCTCAACACAGAAAGACACATATGCATGCAAAAATGGCACACACCAAAGAATGACAAAAAAGGAAAATTTGAGCATGGTATAATTAAGATTAATCTAACCTTTATTTCTACACTTCAGGAACAAATGTAAATCTGAACTGAAACAAATAAGAAAAGAAAAAAAAATTAAATTAGAATTGAAGTTGCAAAAGTGAGGTGCATTCAGATGAGATACATTTTTCAAAAACTGACAGTTAAGTTTCTTCAAATTGATTGCCCCTGAAGCCATAAAGAAGTGCTCATCTTTTCTCTGGTCAGCAAAATTGTGTACTAGTTGCAAGTTCAGGCCATTGTCCATTTGTGGGTGCATTTTTGGACATTTTCACGTTACATATACAATTTGCATGTAAATGCTTATTTCTTTTGCTGAAGTGCTCAAACATAGCTATTAATCATCGGTTAAAATTTAAGCAAATTCTGAGGCATCAACTTTAAAAATTTCCTGATAATTGGTCGATTTGACACGGATTGACCCATATATCAGTCAGTATGGGAAAATAACTGGTTATGTTTACATACAAGAAACAGAGTACAGAGAGGAACAATTTGCTACTTTGGTTATTCGCGTTATATTATGAGGGGGTACGTTTATCTTTGGCTGAGAGCTACATCAATACCATATTATATTAGTAACTGCAATACCAAATGGGTGTACCATGTAGGTACTAGGTAAGCTAATTAGAAAGTAATATAGGCGTATGCAGGTTTGATTTAATTTTATAAAATATAATCAATTTATTAAAATAATGCTTTACAAAAAACAAGGGGTAAGAGCCCCAAATCACACTTATTTTCACGTGTTTTCAGGTGCCTTTTTTATAACTAACTTGATTGCAATGCAAACGTGAACCACGAGTGACATGAGAAATCTGCGTTACCGTAATATTCAGCCATATATGCTATATGTATGAAACTTAAATCAATACAATGGCTTACCCGTATCAATAGTGCTACCGCTCAGCTTCGGGTAAAGGTGCATTAACCTGGCCGAAATTATTAACGCTATTAAATGACATATTTACCTCATTTTTTCGATGCTAATGTGTTCTTTGCATCATTCCCCATCGGATCAGGTACAAAACGGACGTATATTTGCAAAAAACATTGTGTTTGAGCGCACTTTTAGTGCCCAAAACAACGCTATACCGGCAATAGCCGGTGTTCTTAATATGGCGATCATCCGAAATGTGCTGTAACAATATCACGGTGGCATCAGAACCGGAAAGGCGATTTCGCTGTCAAATATTTTGTACCGCAGTATAAGAAAATATGAAAAATAGAAGAAAAAGTGCAATTTAATATTACGAAAAACTCTAAAAATCGACAATTTAATGTTAGAAAGACCCCAAAAATTTAACCGGACAGGTTATTTCACTGACAAATATTTTGTATGCAGTCTAAGGGGAAAAAATTGTACCAGGACGTGACGTGGCACTTGAACATCTCGAAACACACGGTCATCGACTGGTACAATTTTGTGCGTGATGTGTGCGCCATCGACGTCAGGAACAACCCGCAGCCACTAGGTGGTTTCGACAAAAATGGAAGCCCAATTGTTGTCGAAATCGACGAAAGCTACTTCTACCATCGGAAGTATCACCGCGGCAGGGTTAACGTCGGTGAATGGGTTTTTGGCGCAGTGGAGAGAGAGAGCGGCCTCTGCAGGATGCAGGTGGTGCCGGACCGGAGGGCTGTCACCATCCAGCCCATCATCCAGCAGTGGCTACTACCCGGCACCTGGCATACCATAACCTGGACCAACTCAACGGCGGCGTCTATATCCACGACGTAGTGATCCACGAGCAGAATTACGTTGATCCTCTACATCCCGAGATCCATACTCAGAATGTAGAAAACATGTGGATGAGAGCTAAGAGGAAACTCCGGAGACAGTTCGGCATGGCGCGACCTCTGTTCATCACGTACCTGGAAGAGTTCCTGTGGATGCAGCAGCACAGGAACCGCCAACGACGTCTCTCGTCACTGCTAGTGTGCATTCGCGACTATTACCCATGAAGAAATGCATACTAGCAGTGAACTTCGCCCAGCAGTCGCCAGAAGACACAAAACGGCTCTTTTAGAAGCCAACCACACTTTCACAAAAGAGTTGCTACATTATGTGTAAATGATGTCTAGGTTTGAATAATTCTCTTGTAGATATAAATTTAACGAAAATGTCTCGATAAATTTGGTCCTTGAAAGTCACCATGGTTGCAGTTTCCAACATACTGTTGTAGTGAAATGTCCAATTTTCCCCACGATACGGTCCAAACATTGGTAATGTAAAAAATAAACACTTCAATGTCCCCTGAAGAATAATTTATTACTGAATTGTGTGATTTGGACAAGCAAGACACTTGTTTATGAGTAAGATTTAAAGATGTTTGCACGATCTGTGAACTTTTAATAATTTTTTGATATATGTGCGATGTCTTTGCTTTTTTTTACACTATCTTATATTTTTTGTCGAGATATTAGTCGGTGGATTTTTTTGGGATTTTCAAAATTAAATTGAACTTTTTTCCCCTTAGACTGCATACAAAATATTTGTCAGTGAAATAACCTGTCCAGTTCAATTTTTGGGGTCTTTCTAACATTAAATTGTCGATTTTTAGAGTTTTTCGTAACATTAAATTGCACTTTTTCTTCTATTTTTCATATTTTCTTATACTGCGGTACGAAATATTTGACAGCGAAATCACCTTTCCGGTTCTGATGCCACCGTGATATTGTTACAGCACATTTCGGATGATCACCATATTAAGAACACCGGCTATTGCCGGTATAGCGTTGTTTTGGGCACTAAAAGTGTGCTCAAACACAATGTTTTTTGCAAATATACGTCTGTTTTGTACCTGATCCGATGGGGAATGATGCAAAGAACACATTAGCATCGAAAAAATGAGGTAAATATGTCATTTAATAGCGTTAATAATTTCGGCCAGGTTAATGCACCTTTACCCGAAGCTGAGCGGTAGCACTATTGATACGGGTAAGCCATTGTAAAATTAAATTGAACTCTACTTTTTTCCCCTTAGACTGCGTAAAAAATATTTGTCAGTGAAATAACCTGTCCGGTTCGATTTTTGGGGTCTTTTTAACATTAAATTGTTGATTTTTAGAGTTTTTCGTAACATTAAATTGCACTTTTTCTTCTATTTTTCATATTTTCTTATACTGCGGTACGAAATATTTGACAGCGAAATCGCCTTTCCGGTTCTGATGCCACCGTGATATTGTTACAGCACATTTCGGATGATCGCCATATTAAGAACACCGGCTATTGCCGGTATAGCGTTGTTTTGGGCACTAAAAGTGCGCTCAAACACAATATTTTTGGCAAATATACGTCCGTTTTGTTCCTGATCCGATGGGGAATGATGCAAAGAACACATTAGCATCGAAAAAATGAGGTAAAAATGTCATTTAATAGCGTTAATAATTTCGGCCAGGTTAATGCACCTTTACCATAAAAGGCAACACCATGTCAACGTGTGCCAACCGATATTTCCGGGTAACATATAAAGTACACGAGGGAGAATTGTGTAGATGAGGGTTTCTCCGTACCCTGTTGGAAGTATTCCCATCACATAACGTTCATCAGTAATGTTCTGGATGCAGGCAAACTGTTTTTTTCAGTGACAGTGCAAATTCTAAATTTAACGACTCTTGCTATGACGTCGATAGCACGTGCGACTCGTAGCGACTCCATTTGTATTTCTGTAGGCGTTACCGGATGAAGTGCCGGCAGCCAATCAGCATCTTCATCGAGCTTAATTAGCTACTTATGTATGCGCCCAGAATCTGGGCGCATACATAATTTCCATCACAATGGGAACCCCACTCTATGTCCAGGCGATAATGTGTGCGACAAACGGTGGCGCCACATCGCGGAGCCTGGGCAATCGAGGCTACATCGCCTGGGGCTGGACGCAGAGTGGGGTTCCCATTGTGATGGAAATTATGTATGCGCCCAGATTCTTGGCGCGTCATAGAGTTATGGGCGTGTACATAACTTCATAAGTAGCTCATTAAGCTCGATGATGACGCTGATTGGCTGCTGACCCTTCATCCAGTAACGCCTACAGAAATACAAATGAAGTCGCTGCGAGTAGCACGTGCTATCGACAGAGCAAGAGTCGTTAAATTTAGATTTTGCACTGAGAGAAAAACAGTTTGCCTGCATCCAGAACATTACTGATGGACGTTATGTGATGGGAATACTTCCAACAGGGTACGGAGAAACCCTCATAATTATACACAATTCTCCCTCGTGTACTTGATATGTAGGCACATGTTCACGTTGCCTCTTATTTACTGTTGGTCATCAGAAGAAAGACTAGTACTCACGGTGTCGATGGGCCTTGGACTTGGTGCGGTTCACCCGAAGCTGAGCGGTAGCACTATTGATATGGGTAAGCCATATTGTATTGATTTCAGTTTCATACATAGAGCATATATGCCGGCTGACTATTACTATTACGGTAACGCAGATTCTTCATAACATTCGTGGTTCATGTTTGCATTGCAATCAAGTTAGTTCTAAAAAAAGGCACCTGAAAACAGGTGAAAATAAGTGTGATTAGGGGCTCTTACCCCTTGTTTTTTGTAAAGCATTATTTTAATAAATTGATTATATTTTATACAATTAAATAAAACTTGCATATGGCTATATTACTTCCTAATTAGCTTACCTAGTACCTATATGGTACACCCATTTGGTATTGCAGTTACTAATATAATATGGTATTGATGTAGCTCTCATCCAAAGATAGACCCCTCATAATGTAATGCGAATAACCGAAATAGCACATTTTTCCTCACTGTAGTCTGTTTCTTGTATGTAAACATAACCAGTTATTTTCCCATAATGACTGATATATGGGTCAATCCATGTCAAATCGACCAATTATCAGGACATTTTTTTAAAGATGCCTCAGAATTTGCTTAAATTTTAACCCATGATTAGTAGCTATGTTGAGCACTTCAGCAAAAGAAATAAGCATTTACATGCAAATTGTGTATGTAATGTGAAAGTGTCCAAAAACACACCCACAAATGGACAGTGGCCTGAACTTGCAACTAGTACACGTTTTTGCAGACCAGAGAAAATATGAGCACTTCTTTATAGCTTCAGGGGCATTCAATTTGCAGAAACTTAACTGTCAGTTTTTTTTTTTCTTATTTGTTTCAGTTCAGATTTACATTTGTTCCTGAAGTGTAGAAATAAAAGTTAGATTAATCTTAATTATACCATGCTCAAATGTGCCTTTTTTGTCATTCTTTGGTGTGTGCCATTTTTGAATACATGCATGTGCTTTTCTGTGGGGAGATCCATATAACGCACAAGTAATTGAAACAGGACTAGTGTAATTAAAACGAAACGTAATTGATTTGATTTTGTTTAATTGTATGCACCCCTGGCCATGTTTATAATATATATTATAAAAATATTAACATGGTATTATAAACAAGCACGCACTGTATATGCATGACAGCTGCATAGTGAATTTGTACTTGCCTGTTGACAAAAGCAACTACTGTGTCAATAGTTTTTGTCTGCTTATTGACATTATACTTCAGTCAGCAGCCTAGATATCGATATATTATTTTAATAGCATCTTCTGAATATGAAAACAAAATTCTTTCAGAGACAAGGAAGGAAAAGGGTGAAACATGGGGACTTTCCAGTTATGCTACCGAGTCCTAAAGCATTGTTTGCAGGACAGTGGAGGGCCATCATGTCAGATGAGCTTTTTCAGGAGAGACAACATACAATTGTAGTTGATGAGGCTCACTGCATTACCGAATGGTAATTGAAACTTTCATAATTATATCAGCAGTATCATACTACCATTTATTTGAGCCACAATGTATTAACAAAACACTGACTATGCAATTCCTCGTTGTTTTTCATACATTAATAATTAAGTTTACATTATTTTAATTTATATCTTTTACAATGTTCATTACATTGATATAACTACTAAATGGGATATTACTGTCATGATAGAGAGCTTTAGTTCCACAACTTACAATTAAAAGCAGATACAAAATATTATGGGTGGCCCATGTATAGACACATTCCAAACTTGGCATTGTGTTTGTGCACACGAATGTGTATCATTTGTGATGCTTATTAACATCGATGTGAAGTTGCACTGAGAACTTGATTTTCAATGGAAATTGTTCTCAAATCATAACCCCTGTAAAAGTCTTATTTTAACTGTACTTGATTGGTTGATCCACTTACATTAGATGTGTACTGTGTATATGTATGTTACATAGACAATTATCAAAAAAGCATAACAATTATGGCAAGTATTACTTGATAACAAGATCTGTTTTTAATGATTTAATTCCTGTGTGCCACCAACTTAACACATTGGGCACTTGTTATGTTGTACACACATAAAATATGATAAATTATGATGTTCTGATGTAAAACAATACACATGAATAATAATATTGCTCAACATGCCTAATTAAATAAGAAATAACAAAGGATCAGTATTGCTTTCAACAAAACAACAATGTAGCAACTGAAATCCATTTCACAGATATTTACTAACAATCATTGGCTCTGTAACAAGGGTATGGTGGAAGTTGCACCCAGGGATATATCAGGGGCACATGAGCAAGATGAGGGGGCAGATAAGGTGTCCATGTGGCATTGTTGTTCAAAAATTTGTCTTTGTTTCCTGCTGAATGTGACTTCAACTCACAATTGTCATGCCCCAACAATACACAAAATACACTTCAGTTACATATGCCATCCCCTAGTCAATTTACTATGCCAATGCTAACAGCAACAGCTAATTTAAAACATGTCATTAACTTGAAAATTCTATGACTGACAAGGCTGCTTTTAAAATAGTCAATTATTAATGGTGGCCAATTTGTGCATGTGTACAGTATGCATTTTGTTTGATTAAATTACATCATAAACATGTTTTGGTTGTCTACTGTCTGCAACACCTATAAGTTTCAATCAGTCAGATCTCGTTTGGGCTGATTGTAAACATTTGTAAATTGATCACCCTTTGACCTGTGACAATGAACATATTGATATCCATCAATATTGATATTCATCTGTTACATAATGTAACAATGGGTATTAGAACTAGACAAGTTCAAGTATCTTCCTATAACCATACCTTGTAGTAAATAGTGCATACGGTAATAACTACTAATTTAATTATTTTACCTTCCTATTCCTATTTTACATTCCTGTTATTGTAGGGCCAGTGACTTCTGTAATGATTATGTGCTGCAACAGTTACTCCAGCCAAGAGGATTGACATCCAGAATGAACTTTGCATGACAGCTTCACTAGAAATTTTGGCCATGCCTAGATCAGCCAAATATTGTATATCAGGCTGTGAAATGCATACGTTACACATGCATGGATTTACGAAACAGTGAACTGTGAATGTCATATAGACTTATGCACTTTGCTGCAATGATTCTATAATGTCCTGTGAACATTGACATGGATTGGATATATGAAACAGTGAACTGTGAATATTGCTGCATTGTACTATTATTATGGTCTTCCTTATTATTCCTTTCATGACGGGCTGATGCCAACTTTGAGTATTGTCTTTTTCCATGACTTCATATCAGCCTACAGTGAACAATAAATAAACATTACTTCATGTTGAAGTAGAGGATATTATTTCATGACAGAGTGAAATATGAATATTGATGTACTGGGCCTGCAGTGTACTGTAAAGCTGTTTTGACATTAGACTATAAATATTGTTGCATTATGCATGCAGGAAATTACAAAGCTCTCATAATGTATAATAAATTGTGTTTTTTAAAACAATTATTTCCCTATGCAAGAATATATTGGTGTTCTTTATAATTATACAGTAAACACTACAGATTCTTCATATTTTGCCCGTCGTGTATCTGGGTTGTTGATGTTCTAATATGTAGTGTGTGAATTGTAATATCCGCAATCGGTTTAATTAAAAAGTGCGTATTTTTGTTGAAATCATCGAAAGAATTGACTTTAGTTGTTCATTCTTGGTGGCTGTGCTGATTTTTCCTGATGACAGGAATGCAGACTCATTTGTTCCGGCAGGCAACTTTGCAGCAGTGATACGTTGCTGCAATGAGCCTATAATGTCCTGTGAACATTGACATGGATTGGATATATGAAACAGTGAACAGTGAATATTGCTGCATTGTACTATTATTATGGTCTTCTTATAGTTCCTTTCATTACGGGCTGATGCCAACTTTGGGTATTGTCTTTTTCCATGTCTTCATATCAGCCTACAGTGAACAATAAATAAACATTACTTCATGTTGAAGTACAGGATATTATTTCTTTACACAGTGAAATATGAATATTGATGTACTGGGCCTGTGGTGTACTATAAACCAGTTTTGACATTGGACTATAAATATTGTTGCATTATGCATGCAGGAAATTACAAAATGTATAATAAATTGTGTTTTTTCAAACAATTATTTCCATATGCAATAATATATTGGTCTTCTTTATAATTATACAGTAAACACTACACATTCTACATATTTTGCCTGTCGTGTATTTGGTTTGTTGATGTTCTAATATTTAGTGTGTGAATTGTAATATCCGCAATCGGTTTAATTAAAAAGTGTGTATTTTTGTTGAAATTGAAAGAATTGACTTTAGTTGTTCATTCTTGGTGGCTGTGCTGATTCTGCCTCATGACAGGAATGCAGGCTCATTTGTTCTGGCAGGCAACTTTGCACTTTGCAGCAGTGATATTCCAGTGACATTTTAGCTATACATTTGATTTATGTATTTGCTGGTGTTTTATAAACTAACTTATTCTACCTATTTTAACTTTTTAACTTATTTAAGCACCTTATTTATTTTAGTCATTTAATTTATTCCTTTTATCTGCTTTTAGCTCATTTTAATGTATTTTACTTATATATGTACAACTCTAGAGCCTTTGATCAGGTGTTTCACCTGGATACATGGCATGTTATAAATGTTTAATAATAATAAATCTGGTATGGCTCAAAATAGTGGATATCCAAAATGGTAAACTCTGTGCGAGTCAATGCCGATCATGGGCATGACTTCCATCCTCTCGCCGATTACATGATAAAGTTATGAAATTTTACCAAAGGTGAAAATTTATATTTTTCAGCTTTTAGATTTTTACTAAGTAATTTAATTGTGGAGTCGTAGTGGATACTAGGTAGGCTTGAATTTTTGCAAAATGAACTTGAAAAAGGACAAGCAAAAAAATTTAATTGAGGAGGCATTGTTAATTATACATAATTCAATCTCCAAAAGGTCACATTGTAGTAAAGTTAATTGTGTACACCATTTGCCCAGTACATTTGTAAACACCACTGTCGTGCATAATTATTTATGGCTAAAATAGGTAATTTATCAATGTAAATATGTCAATGGAGGTCAAGTAATCAGGTCATTGTAAGGTTAATGTTATGGTCAACAATTACAGCCATTATTGACATGATAACACTACAATCCATACTTAATTAAAAATAAATAGATCATTAACACATGTAAATCAGTAACACGTAAGGTCAATAATGGGTATTAAGGTCAATGAGTACATACATTCTACCTTACACTCCCACTCAACTTACTGATCTCATGTCATACATGATTACATAATTAGGGCATTTTTAACATAAATAGGTCTTAAAACTTTTTATTCCACCTCAATATCTTCATTAGACTAGTACGCATTGTGCCGTTCGCCCTTACATTCAGTGGCAGTACAGCCCACAAACATTCAGATCACAAGAAATGGACTCTATTCCTAGTGTAAAATAGTGCCCCTTTTTATGACACTAAAAAAACTTCGCAAATAATAAATATTGAAAAAAAAATCATTGCACAACATACTTTATCACATCGAAGTGTTTAAATGATTTGAAAATGTTTGCGTCCGTCTCCATTTGACACGCACCTCACGCATCCTGTCTAAAAAAGGACTGCGAACTTTTGAGAAAACTCAGATAATAAGGTAAGACCAGAACTGGTCACAAGATCACGAAAATGCAGCAATACGTCAAATTACTTCAAATATTGATGATGCCATAATTTTTGTGTATACTAGTGGTGCCATCTGATGACGGTAACAGTCAAAACATGCTTCTGTTGCCAGACGCTATTCTCGGTGGATTCATAGATTCACAAAGCCGAGAGAGAGTCGGATAAGCGAGACTAGTCCGACGCTTGCTTGCCTTCGTGAATTCGCCTAGCCTCGATTATCCAGGCTCCGCGCTGTGGCGCCACAGTTTGTCGCACACGTCTTCGCCTGGGGTTTCCATTGTGACGGAAGGGATCATGCCTTAGTTATAGACTTCCTGGAGTGTTACAGACGAATGTAATTTTAGATGTGTAATTTTCAAAAAATCATCATCTGACATAACTGCATTTGAGCAGACACATTGGCAAGTTTGCTGGTAGAACATGTTGGCAGTGTAACAATGGACTTTTAGATGATTTCAATAGGCGGAAGGATTTTTGGCAATTTTTTCGCCACAACAAGGCACGTGTACGTTAACGTAGTTTATGCAGAAAGTGGTAAATTGGCTGCTGGCACTTCATCCGGTAACGCCTACACAGAAATGCAAAATTAATGGCGTCATTAGACATTATGAGTATCAGGTGCTATCGGCAGAACAAGAGTCGTTAAATTTAGAGTTTGCACTGAAAGAAAACAGTTTGCCTGCATCCAGAACGTTGCTGATGGACGTGATGTGATGGAAATACTTCCAACAGGGTACGAAAAAATAATATACACAATTCTCCATCATGTACTTGATAAACATATCGGCTGGCACATGTTGACATGGTGTTGCCTGTTGGTCATCGGAACAAATTCAAAGACTACACATGATGGGCCTTGGTGCTCTTCACCTGAGCTGCTCAATATTGATACTGGTAAGCCACTGTATTGATTTCAGTTTCATACACAGGGCTGGGTAAAATGACAATAAATCAAATCAGTTACAATTACTTTAAATTTTTCAGTTCAGTTACAATTACACTTCTAAAATTTTCAAATCAATTACAATTACATTTGTATTATGCAGAACCATTTGTTAATTATGTAGCGTGTGTGTTGCTGATTGTGTGTACGAATAATATAATTGATAAACAAATATAATGGACTTGGTGATTTGTACATTTTGTTGAACCGTGACTTCATGATTTCATATACAATTAGCTAGATCAGTTGTTCCTTATAAATATAATGTAATGTTTGCTTGGTTCATTAATTTTTGTGTAATTACACAGTGTACAGTACAACTACAAACTAAGGCCACAACCATTTGAAATCCTAATGCATTTCTCCAATCTACTAAGCCATTTCAAAGCAATTCTACTCATAAAATGTAACCACAAATAATTCATACCAGTACGTTAGCAATGTTTACATCAAGATACGTCCCGAGGTGTTTTGTCTATACCCCATTTGTGTATGCCCATTTTGTCTACTGTGGTTAACTTGGCAATTGTGTTTTGAGATTGCCTACCATGAGTCTCCAGGCTTCAAGCCTAGTCAGTATTCTTACATAATAAACCTGTGGGCTGTAGCTCACTCTCAGCTGAGCTTATTTACTGAATTGGGCAGTGTTAATTACATGAGATAAGTATACTGTATCAATTGAAACCACCACCTGGCCCTTCACTATGTACACTGTGATAGAAGATTACATAATCACAGAAAAGGCAGACCAATGACCAGTTGGGATATACCTTGAAAACAGCTAATGGCAATGCCTTTTGGCATATTTGGAGACCCTTTGGAATCCAGGTGTGAAATGTTTGCTGGCAGATTGCAATTAAATATTGCTTAGAATGAATGCCAGATGTATTTTATTGGTGCACTTATTATATCTGAATATTCCTTTTATTATATGAGCAGGTCCTGCAGGTGTTTTAATTAAGATCTTTATTTTCAATTTGTGTGAGAGTAATCGATGCAGTTACACAACATATTTCATTTACAATTACAGCAGAATATCAAAACCAAAGTCAATTACAGCATTTTGCTGTAATCTGTTATAATTACATAATTGGACCCAACTATGTTCATACATATAGTATATGTGGCTGACTATTACAGCAGTGCAGATTTTTCATGTCACTTGTGGTTCATGTTTGCATGCAATGCAATCAAGTTAGTCAGTTCTAAAAAAGGCACCTGAAAACAGGTTAAAATAACTAGTGTGATTTGGGGCTGTTACCCCTTGTTCAAATCATAGCCTGGCATAGGGCATTGCAGACACAATTTGCATGTAAATGCTTAAAGTTTTTGTAAAGCGTTATTTTAATAAATTTATTATATTTTATACAATCAAATAAAACTTGTATACATCTATTACTTCCTAATTAGCTTATCTAGTTCCTACATGGTACATTGCAGTTACTAATATGATATGGTTTGGATGTAGCTCTCAACCAAATAGACCCCCTCACAAATGTTACGTGAATAACCGAAATAGCAAGTTTCTTGTATGTAATTAAAAATTGGTTATTTTTCCACACTGACTGATATATGGGTCAATCCGTGTTAAATCAACCAATTTTCAGGAAATTTCAAAAGTTGATGCCTCAGAATTTGCTTAAATTTTAACCGATGATCAATACCTATACCTGAGTACTTAAGCAAAAGAAATAAGCATTTACATGCAAATCGTGTCTGTAATGTGAAAGTGCCCCAAAACGACCGACTATTTTGATTTCTTTTCAGGCGCTTCTAACTTGAGAAGTTTATAAGCTACACATATGATATGTTCTGAATATGTAGACATATTGGTACAGATTATCCATGCAAAATTCAAGAATGATAGAAGTCAGACCAAAGGACAATGTGTATACCGGGTGCACAATAAATGGAAAAGAACATTTAAAAAACAGTCTGTCAACAGTCTGTATTTCATTGTTGCATTACAATTCAATATCCAAATTACCATCTATTGGCAGGGATACTGGAAATAACCTATTAGTTCAGTGGGCTTCTAGTTGCTACACTTTCACAGTAATTCATCCTTAAACTTTCACTTTTTCTATATTTTACAAATTTCAGCACCCAACATGAGAATGTGAGATGAATCCTGACCACCATTTTTTAATGTGCACAGTCCTTTATTAGGTAAACAATATTTAAAATTCAGGATGGTGTTCTGTCTCATTTAATTTATATTGCAGGTGAAAATCATGTCTTTAATTTCTCCCAAATTGGCCAAAAATATCAAAAAATAAATGTCACCATACTTCTTCAGAAGAAGACTAGCAGTTAGGCAGCTAGCAATTCTTGGCACTGTCCTTTGTGAGTGCAAAAGAAAACAAAGACATGTTATGGCTAACTGATGAATGACCCTTCACTATGCTTGACTAAACAAACAAATGGACAATGGCCTGAACTTGCAACTAGTACACACTTTTCTGACCAGAGAAAAGATGAGCACTTCTTTATGGCTTCAGAGTCATTCAGTGTATGGCAACACGTTGTGGTGATGCGTATCAATGTGCAGAAACTAAACTGTCAGTTTTTCTGATTTGTTTCAGTTCAGATTTACATTTGTTCCAGAAGTGTAGGAATAAGTTAGATTAATCTTAATTATATCATGCTCAAATGTGCCTTTTTTAGCGTGCCATTTTTGCATACATGTGCCTTTCTGTGGGGAGATCCACATAATACATCTGTAATTGTAATTGAAACAGGACTGGTGTAATTAAAAATAAAAACGAAATGTAATTGATTTGATTTTGTGTAATTGTATGCAGCCTTGGCCATGTTTATATATATATATATATATATATATATATATATATATATATATATATATATATATAACATGGTATTATAAACACGCACACACTGTATATGCAATTATGCATGAAAGCTCTATAGTGAATTTGTACTTGCCCAATGACAAAAACAACTACTTTGCCAATAGTTTTTGTCTGCTTATTGACATTATACTTCAGTCAGCAGCCTAGATACTGATATATTATTTTAATACCGTCTTCTGAATACGAAAAATTATATTTTTCAGAGACAAGGGAAAGGGCGAAACAGTGGACTTTCCAGTGATGCTACATTGTTAATAAAAAATTCGCCTTAGTTTCCTGCTGAATGTGCCTTCAACTGACAATTTTCATGCCCCACCAATACACAAAATATGCTTCGGTTACCTATGCCATCCCCCTAGTCAGTTTACTTTGCCAATGCTAACAACACAACTAATTTAATTATTTTACATTCCTAACTGCTAGTGTCACTCTAATTTGTAAACTGGATAGAAATATCATTAACTTGAAAATTATACGACTGTGACAAGGATGCTTTTAAAGGAGCCAATTATTAATGGTGGCCAATTCGTGTGCATGTGTACAGTATGCATTTTGTTTGGTTAAATTACATTATAAACATGTTTTGGTTGTCAACTGTCTGCAACACGTATAGACATAAGTATCATGCAATCAGTCAGATCTCATTTGGGGAGATTTTACACATTTGTAAATTTGTCAAACTTGACATGCGATAATAATTTGTCATCCATCGTTGGTAAGTACAGGAGGTTGATCAAGACACTTAAAGAGGCACGAGTTGGGCAGATCGTATTGTCGGGGATATTACCAATAATGGGAGGCAGGGGTGAGGAATATAGGAACTGTAGAAGGATGGCGATCAGCACACAGGTACAGAAGGTATGTATGGAGGAGGGAGTAGGCTTCGTAGACATGTGGTTAAACTTTGTGGGAAGAGGTGACTTTTTCATGAGAGATGGACTACATCTGACAGGGAAGGGCGCTGCAGTTCTTGCGTGTGAGTTTGTCAGAGTTGTCGACGAGGGCACAGGTACCATAAATTATTTAAACTAGATGCGCAGGGGGAACTGACAGAGAAAACTCAAAGGAGTACTACTACAAATACACATCCAAAGAAATGTTCACCAATAATTTCAGACAATGAACTTAAATGTGTATGCTTAAATGCCAGGAGCACAGTAAATAAAAAAAGTGAGTTAGACATTATGGTAGCAGATATTGATCCTCATGTAACAGACATCACAGAATCATGGGCAAATGAAGATATAGTAGATGCTGAGTTATCACTGACAGGCTATGTAATGTTTAGGAAGGATAGACGAGAAAGAAGGGGAGGTGGAGTAATTTTGTATATTAAAGAATCTATCCAAGCATATGAAATTACACTGAAAAGTGAAGCAGATAGTGTGGAAGCAATTTGGTGTAACATAGTTACCAGGAACTCAACATTAACAATAGGAGTAGTTTATCGTAGTCCTAACATAGGACAAGAGGAAGATGTAAAATTACAAAAGACGATAAGGGAGGTGAGCAAGGGAGAATGTGTTATAATGGGTGATTTTAACCATGGCCATATACAGTGGGAATCATTAGAGAGTGTTGGAGGGGACGACCATCAGTTTCTACTTCTAACACAGGATTGTTTCCTTACTCAACATGTCTTGGAACCAACCAGAGGTGGGAATGTGTTAGATTTAATTTTGTCTTCTCAAAATGAATTAGTTGACAATGTTAAAGTACATGAACCTTTGCGTTCAAGTGACCATAACCAAATCCATTTTAATATAAAAGTAAAGACAGGGAATACATATAAAAAACAATGGAGGAGGAACTTCAACAAAGGAAAATATAAAGTGATGAGAACATATCTAGCAAATATAGATTGGAATAACTTGCTGAAGAACAAGACAGCAACAGAATGCTGGACTTGTTTAAAATATGAGATTGAGGGCATTATTGAGAAATTTATTCCATTAAGAAAACAAGGGAAAAGATCCAGGAAAAAACACCTGTCAAAAGAAGCCATTAGAAAAATTGCTCACAAACAGATGCTGTGGAGGGTCTATAAACACACTGGAAATGTAGAAGACTACACAAACTACAAAGAGGCACTTAACCTAGCTACAACTGAAATTAGAAAATCTAAAAGAACCTTTGAATAAAAAAATTGGCAGGTAATATAAAAAATGACAGCAAGAGTTTCTATACTTATGTAAGGAGTAAACAGAAAGTTCGAGATAAGGTCGGACCACTGGAAAACAACAGTGAAAACATAATTTCAGATGGGGTCCAAATGGCAGAGATCCTGAATGAGTATTTCAGCTCAGTTTTTACCACAGAAGATATCAGCTCACTTCCAGTTCCATTGACTAAATTTGAGGGCAATAAATCAGAACATTTAGGGCAGTTATTTGTAACTCCTGAAATGATAGCAAAGAAAATTAAGAAGATGAAAGATAATAAATCACCTGGAGTTGATGGGATACCACCAAAACTGCTAAAGGAAATTGTTGATCAAATTAGTACACCACTTGCAAACTTATTTAATTTGTCACTAGAAGAAGGAATAGTTCCTTCAGAATAGAAAGAAGCAAACATTACGCCGCTATTTAAGAAGGGATCGAGGAACAAGCCAGAAAATTACAGACCAGTGAGTTTAACATCAGTTGTAAGTAAATTACTCGAAACATTAATTAGAGACCACATGGTGGAATTCCTCATAAAACATAAATTAATAAATACATCTCAACATGGATTCCTAAAAGCAAGGTCATGTCTAACCAATCTCTTATGTTTTTTAGAAGAAATTACAAAGTGGGTAGATGACGGGTCACCAGTGGATGTTGTCTACTTAGATTTTCAGAAAGCTTTCGATAAAGTGCCACATCAAAGATTGTTACTTAAACTAAAAGCCCATGGTATAGGCAATGATGTAATCAACTGGATAGAAAAGTGGCTTACACACAGAAGACAGAGAGTAATAGTAGATGGTGAGATTTCAAACTGGAAATCTGTTTTCAGTGGGGTACCACAGGGATCAGTATTAGGCCCTATACTGTTTTTAATATATATAAATGATTTGGAGGATGACATATCTAGCAAAGTACTCAAATTTGCAGATGACACAAAAGTATTCAGAAAGGTTACTAATGATACAGATAACCAAAGTTTACAGGATGATCTGGAAAAATTAGTTAAATGGTCAGAAAAATGGCAAATGTTATTAAATTTTGGGAAGTGTAAATGTATACACATAGGACATGGAAATATGGACGAGGAATATAAAATGGGGGATGCTGTACTAGATAGAACCACACAAGAAAAGGATTTAGGAGTAACATTTAATGCTGACATGAAAGTTTCAGAGCAATGTGGGATTGCTGCTTCGAAAGGAAATCAAATTCTAGGGCTAATTAGGAGAACTATCACGTATAAGGAAACATCTAATTGTACCCCTGTACAACGCAATAGTTAGACCACATTTGGATTATTGTATTCAAGCATGGAGGCCATATCGTAAAAAAGACATAGATAAGCTAGAAAGAATACAACGAGCAACTAAGATGATTCCAGAATTAAGAGACCTTAGTTACGAAAGTCGCTTATTACAATGTGGTTTGACAACACTAGAGACCAGGAGACTAAGAGGAGACCAAATAGAAGTGTTTAAAATAGTGAACGGTTATGAGGATGTTGATAGGAATATGTTCTTCAAACTTAAAGAAGGCAGTAGAACCAGAGGACACAAAGCAGCATTAGTTAAGGAACAGTGTAGGTTGGACATGAGAAAGTATTCTTTCTCACAGAGGGTGATAAATGAATGGAACAAATTGCCAAATGAGTAGTGTGAATATGTTTAAAAATAGAATTGACAGATATCTGATAAGGGCGGGCTACACATAGATGAGAAAATTGTTGGACTCTCGATAAGCCAATGGCTTCCTTGTCCACTTGCCATCTGGAACTTGTTGTTTGAGATGGCGATCTTGTTAAATCTTGTTAAATCTTGTTAAATGAACAATATTGATATCCATCAATATTGATATCCAACGTAACAGTGGATACAAGATAACAATGGGTACTAGAATAACAATGGGTACTAAAATAACAATGGGTACTAGAACTAGACAAGTTCGAGTCACTTCCTTAACCATACCTTGTAGTAAATATGCATAAAGTAATAATTAATATTTCACACAGTTGCAAAATCACATACAATTATCAGTCAAAAATACTATATCATTGTAGGGCCAGTGACTTCTGAGAAGATTATGCGCTGCAACATCTGTTTTTAATAATTTAATTCCTGTATGCCACCAACTTAACACATTGGGCACTTGTTATGTTGTACACACATAAAATATGATAAATTATGATGTTCTGATGTAAAACAATACACGTGAATAATAATATTGCTCAACATGCCTAATTAAATAAGAAATAACAATGGATCAGTATTGCTTTCCACAACACAACAATGTAGCAACTGAAATCCATTTCACAGATATTTACTAACAATCATAGTCCCTGTAACAGGGTTTGGTGGCAGTTGCAGATGAGCAACGTTTTTGGCTTATCCAAATACTGTATTAGTGGTGTACATGTGGCATTGTTGTTCCAAAATTCTCCTTTGTTTCCTGCTGAATGTGACAACTCACATTTGTCATGCCCCAACAATACACAAAACACACTTCAGTTACCTATGCCATCCCCTAGTCAATTTACTATGCTAATGCTAACAACAGCTAATTTAAAACATGTCATTAACTTGAAAATTCTATGACTGTGACAAGGCTGCTTTTAAAGTAGGCAATTATTAATTGTGGCCAATTTGTGCATGTTTTTGTTTGATTAAATTACATTATAAACATGTTTTGGTTGTCTACTGTCTGCAACACCTATAAGTTTCAATCAGTCAGATCTCGTTTGGGCTGATTGTACACATTTGTAAATTTATCACACTTTGACCTGTGACAATGAACAATAATGATATCCATCAATATTGATATTCATCTGTTACATAATGTAACAATGGGTACTAGAACTAGACATGTTCGAGTAATTTCCTATGACCATACCTTGTAGTAAATAGTGCATACGGTAATAACTACTAATTTAATTATTTTACATTCCTATTCCTGTTATTGTAGGGCCAGTGACTTCCGTGAAGATTATGTGCTGCAACAGTTACTCCAGCCAAGAGGATCAACACCCAAAATAAACTTCGCATGACAGCTTCAGTAGAAATTTTGGCATGTCTAGATCACCCAAATATTGTATATCAGGCTGTGAAATCCACGTGTTACACATGCATGGATTTACGAAACAGTGAACTGTGAATATGTGTACACTTAGCTGACAATGTCATGTAAACAACTTATGAACTTTGCTGCAATGAGCCTATAATGTCCTGTGAACATTGACATGGATTGAATTTATGAAACAGACATTTAAAACTGCATCCTCAACTGATTTAGCCTATCGTGAATCTGATTTGTTGATTTCCTAATATGTAGTGTGTGAATTTAGGTAATATCCGCAGTTGGTTTAATTAAGAAGTGCGTATTTAAAAAAAATCAACGAAAGAATTGACTTTAGTTGTTCATTCTTGGTGGCTGTGCCGATTCTATAGAATCCGTGTGGCCACTGTTTGTCGCACACATTATCGCCTGGAATCAATCAATATTATGTACTTTTCATTAATATGTAAGCACCCAGATTCTGGGCGAATACATAATTAGCTAATAACGTTGTCACTCGTTGTCACCCATGGCTGCTGGCGCTTAACGTGAACGACTACTCAAAATGGAGTGGTGACAGTGGGTAACAACGAGACCACTCCTTTGTGGCCAGACTCTCTTCTCGGTGAATTCAGAAGGCGAGCGAGGGTCGGATAAGCGAGACTAGCCTCAGATGCATGGTCTCGTTGTTACCTACCATCAATTATCCAGGCTCCATGCTGTCATGCCACCGTTTGTTACACACATCATCGCCTGGATTCAATGTACAGCTGTATACTATTCATTGTGACGGAAATTATGTATGCACCCAGATTCTGGGAAAATACAATTCTATGCACTGCCAGTTTAACAAAATTTAAGATTGCCATCCCAAACAACAAGTTCCAGATGGCAAGTGGACAAGGAAGCCATTGGCTTATCGAGAGTCCAACTGTTTTATCATCTATGTGTAGCCCGCTCTTATCATATATCTGTCAATTCTATTTTTAAACATATTCACACTACTAGCATTAACACAATCATTTGGCAGTTTGTTCCAATAATTTATCACCCTCTGTACTTTCTCATGTCCAATCTACACTGTTCCTTAACTAATACTGCTTTGTTTCCTCTGGTTCTACTGCCTTCTTTAAGTTTGAATAACATATTCCTATCAGCATCCTCATAACCGTTCACTATTTTAAACACTTCTATTTGGTCTCCTCTTAGTCTCCTGGTCTCTAGTGTTGTCAAACCACATTGTAATAAGCGACTTTCTTAACTAAGGTCTCTCAATTCTGGAATCATTTTAGTTGCTCTTTTTTGAGAAGACAAAATTAAATCTAACACATTCCCACCTCTGGTTGGTTCCAAGACATGTTGAGTAAGGAAACAATCCTACAATTGCATAGTAACGTTGCTGAACTTGACAAATCTTGATTTCATGCACATTAAATGATCATGCAATAACTCTGATGTGTGTGTTTGTATTGATCATCCCGATTTCATGACCCCGCTCCAACTTAGTCGTGGCATTGTCCAACAATCTAATTTTGCAACATGAAGTTGGGTTTCTGCTTTTTGTAGTGTTCAGCTACCCACTATTAAAGATTGTCTGTCACTATTATGCAATGTTCTGCACTCATCAACATTAAATAACCTAATCTGCCCTTTATCGGAAATTGATGATGCGTAACGAACTCTTCTCGAGGCATTGACCTGATATGGGAGACCGGGGTTTGTTATAACAAACACAGAATATTTCAGGATTGCGGTTCAAATTGTTACCTGATCGAAACTTGTTTAATGCCAAGGAGACTGTAAATATCTCCTGCAGATAGCAAGTGCATAAATAAATGCTTCATGCAATACACATTTGTGCAATGATATGCTTTATGAGGTCTCCTAAAATGTTACAATTTACCCCAATGCAGGGCAAGTTGTAACACTTTACGAGGTCTTCTAAAGTGTTACAATTTACCCCGATGCGGGGCAAGTTGTAACACCCAGCGGGGCAAGTTGTAACATATATGATTTACCATTTCAGACAAAATGCAACATACCAATATAATCAATTAATGGCTTTGAATTTTTGTTATCACAATGTCATATCTAGGATATATAATTAACTTATAAAGCTTAATTAGCCCTACCTAAAATATAATATAAAAGTAATGGGCAGATCCCCTATTGGAACACCATGCAAATACTGTAATAAACATAATCATGTTAATTACAGAACGTTTGTTAATTGCAATCCGATTCACAATGGATGGCACTTTCCCAACACTTTGTCTCCAACAAGTGACATTTTTGCTTGATAACGCAATGTTAAAATTTTTCAGCAAAACTTACAACTTGCCCCAGCATTATTTCATTCACTACACATGAGATTACACTATATTATTTGTACATTAAAATATATTTGAAACACTGCTTAACGGCCTAGGTAACAGCTAGAGCATATATTCATGACCACAGCTACCAAAGAAAGAACGGCTTAGGATGTCATGTGCACACAAACCCTTAACAGGTAGACTAACCAAAGTTTAACAAGTTACAGGTTTTTTCTTTAAAATGGTGCCGGCTTTTACATTTTCAACGAATACACATGTATATCACACATGACATGCTTAACACTAGTGATGAACATACTGCTACCGTACCTAGCAAAATAATTTGCATTAGTAGTTTAGTCTGTTTTACGTCTGTTTAACAAGATTGCCACCCCAAACAACAAGTTCCAGATGGCAAGTGGACAAGGAAGCCATTGGCTTATCGAGAGTCCAACAATTTTCTCATCTATGTGTAGCCCACCCTTATCAAATATCTATCAATTCTATTTTTAAACATATTCACACTACCGTTACTAGCATTAACACAATCACTTGGCAGTTTGTTCCATTAATTTATCACCCTCTGTGAGAAAGAGTACTTTCTCATGTCCAACCTACACTGCTCCTTAACTAATGCTGCTTTGTGCCCTCTGGTTCTACTGCCTTCTTTAAGTTTGAAGAACGTATTCCTGTCAACATCCTCATAACCATTCACTATTTTAAACACTTCTATTTGGTCTCCTCTTAGTCTCCTGGTCTCTAGTGTTGTCAAACCGCATTGTAATAAGCGATTTCGTAACTACGGTCTCTCAATTCTGGAATCATTTTAGTTGCTCTTCATTGTATTCTTTCTAGCTTGTCTATGTCCTTACGATATGGCCTCCATGCTTGAATACGATATTCCAAATGTGGTCTAACTATTGCTTTGTACAGGGGTACAATTAGCTGTTATACATGATAGTTCTCCTAATTAGCCCTAGAATTTGATTTCCTTTCGAAGCAGCAATCCCACATTGCTCTGAAACTTTCATGTCAGCACTAAATGTTACTCCTAAGTCCTTTTCTTGTGTGGAGCATCCCCCATTTTATAATTTTCGTTCATGTTTCCATGTCCTATGTGTATACATTTACACTTCCCAAAATTTAATAACATTTGCCATTTTTCTGACCATTTAACTAATTTATCTAGATTAGTAACCTTTCTGAATAAGTTTGTGTCATCTGCAGATTTTAGTACTTTGCTAGATATGTCATCTTCCAAATCATTTATATGTATTAAAAACAGTATAGGGCCTAATACTGATCCCTTTGGTACCCCACTGAAAACAGATTTCCAGTTTGAAATGTCACCATCTTGTATTACTCTTTGTTTTCTGTGTGTAAGCCACTTTTCTATCCAGTTGATTACATCATTACCTATGCCATGGGCTTTTAGTTTAAGTAACAATCTTTGATGTGGCACTTTATCGAAAGCTTTCTGAAAATCTAAGTAGACAACATCCACTGGTGACCCATCATCTACCCACTTTGTACTTTCTTCCAAAAAACATAAGAGATTAGTTAGACATGATCTTGCTTTTAGGAACCCATGTTGAGATGTATTTATTAATTATGTTTTACAAGGAAATCCACCATGTGGTCTCTAATTAATGTTTCGAGTAATTGACATACAACTGATGTTAAACTCACTGGTCTGTAATTTTCTGGCTTGTTCCTCGATCCCTTCTTAAATAGCGGCGTAATGTTTGCCTCTTTCCATTCTGAAGGAACTATTCCTTCTACTGACAAGTTAAACAATTTTGCAAGTGGTGTACTAATTTGCTCAACAATTTCCTTAAGCAGTTTTGGTGGTATCCCATCAACTCCAGGGGATTTATTATTCATCTTCTTAATTTTCTTTGCTATCATTTCAGGAATTACAAATAACTGGCTTAAATGTTCTGATGTATCGCCCTCAAATTTAGTAAATCGAACTGGAAGTGAGCTGATATCTTCTGTGGTAAAAACTGAACAGAAATACTCATTCAGGACCTCTGCCATTTGAAACCCATCTGAAATTATGTTTCCCCTGTTGTTTTCCAGTGGTCCGACCTTATCTCGAACTTTCTGTTACAACTCACCTGTGTTACAACTAGCCCCAGTATCCCCTATTGGGTAAAGAATTACATTACAGATAAAAGAATGACACATATTTGTCCAATAAAACATTTATTAACACACAATACTACTTGCGGATTTTTTTACTAGCATAATTACACAGCTATCGCAATACTATTTCAATAGTAAAACTACCCCATATAGTAATCTTTATTGG
This sequence comes from Lamellibrachia satsuma, assembly GCA_033239005.1. Lineage (NCBI taxonomy): Eukaryota > Metazoa > Annelida > Polychaeta > Sabellida > Siboglinidae > Lamellibrachia > Lamellibrachia satsuma. Next base: position 698,711 of record BSQZ01000009.1, read on the forward strand.
TCTAAGACAAGGAATTCAGAGAGGTGACTCGAGTCTTGACTTGGACTTGGAGGTCACTGACTTGAGATTTGACATTTTCAGGTCATATTTATTCCAAATTGCATTTCCATCATAAATCTTCAGTGGTCCCTTGTTGTGACAATAACTTTTGCGTGTCCCTGTTCATGATTATGCTTGATGATTATGTTGTGTTGTGCCTCTGAGCTTAGGTTCCTAAGGATATAGGCGCTATAGAAGTTCATTATATGAAATGTTATTGTATTTCCTACCGAATTAACGTTAATATAATATATATGCATATATGTATGTATATATATATATATATATATATATATATATATATATATATATATATATATATATATATATATATATATATATATATATATATATATATATATATATATATAATTATATATATATATATATTAATTATATATATATATATATATATATATTTATATAATTATATATATTTATATATATATATATAATTATATACACATATATAAATATTTATAAGACATAACATATCTTTGTCCGTTCATAACAAATTATTATTGCTTGCTAGCACATAGGCTTACACGTCTAAACATCTCGTTAACAGCACATTTCGGAGGCTTCAGCCGCACTAGCGTGCATGCGTGTTTTTGTCTGACATGTCAACATTTTTGTCTTGTCACTCCTAAAGAGTCAAATGGTCAGGGTTGTGTGTGCATGGACTGACTGCTGCGTAGTCGTTTATGCTTAGTGGGTTAGAGATTGCTCAACATTGTTGCATCTGGATACATACATAATTTCCGTCACAATGAAAAGTACACATTGCATCCATGCGATGATGTGTGCGACATGGCCATGGTGTGCGACAAACGGTGACACCACAACAAGCAACCTGGATAATCGAGGCTATTATTGCCCTACCTGAGTTTTTTAAACTCCATCCTCAACTGATTTAGCCTATCAAGAATCCAGTTCATGATGTTAAAATATGTTGTGTGTGAATAACTTAATTAAGTTGATTTTTAAAAAGTGTATTTTTGCTAAAATCATCGAAAGAATTGACTTTAGTTGTTAGATCTGGTAAGGCTTAAAATACTCGATATCCAAAATTGTAAGCATTTTGCGGATCAATGCCGATCATGGTTTTCAGCGTCTCCATTTTCACTTCAATTAGTGTTTGACCAAACATAATAGTTTGTCTGATAATTTCGCAAAAACTACTTTCAACAGTTGCACAAACAAGGTAGCCTGTGGATACTAGTTAGGATTGATATTTCGCAAAATGAATTTGAAATGAGACTAACAAAAAAATCAAATTGAGGAAGAACCTTTAAACTATGCATCGCCACTACTAGGAAAAAATAGGTACTAAAATCAACCAAAGCGTCCTCTGACGGCAATCTTTTGATCTGTATCCTCCCTAGAGGTACATATAGCAACCAAATATATAATAACTTGACCTATAATATTCCCAAGAACTACCCCTAGCGACCAAATATGCAGTCATTTGATATATTTTTCTCCAAAAAAGCCTGTATGTCTGTCTGCCTGTCTGTATATGTTTGCCCATGTATCTCTGTAGGTTTTGTGTGGAGCTGACATTTTGTTTGTAAAAATATTTGAAATTCCCGGGGGTGGGATATTACGTTGAAGGAACCAATGTGGATGTTTGATGTCTGTTGCAGATATAAATAATTACAAAAGAATAACCATCCTCAGTTGTCTTGGCAAACTATTTACAGCTCTGCCGAGTAACAGGTTGAATAAGTATTTAGATAGCATGAATATGATAGGAGAAGAACAAACAGGATTTAGGAAAGGTTATTCAACTTTAGATCACATATTTGTTTTTAAAGGTATATAATTATCAAGAGATAAAAACTGTACTGCACTTTCATTGATTACAGTAAAGCTTTTGATATTATAAATATACCTGCTTTGTGGAGTAAACTCGTAAACCATAATATTAATGATAAAGTGTTCAATGTAATATACAACATGTATAGTAAAGCCAAGTTTTGTATTAAAATTAATAATAGTTGTATGTCTATCATACTATTATAATGGTGAAGCCAGCCACTGAACTTCAGGATTGCTTAAGTGCAGTATCTCATTATTGTTAATTATGGTCATTAAAAATTAATACAACTAAGACTAAAGTTTTAATCTTCTCAAAAGGTAAAACCCGTAAAATTGCTACATTCTTTTTCAATGGAACATACCTTGATGTTTATTTTTACTATGTTTATCTTGGTGTCAACATGAACTATGATGGAAGGTTTGTTCTTGCTAAACAAAGGCAATACGTGCAAGCACAGAAAGCTATGTGTATAGTTTGATTTCAGGTATATTACTTTTGACCTTCGTTGACTTTCAGATATCCGCCATTTTGAAAGACAAAACCTGCTATCCCCATATCTTAAAATCTATATATCCTAGAGCCTTGAAGTTGATGTCAAAATATAGGTTATCAGGTGCGACGATTTTATTGGTGTTACTTAGATATTCTCTAAAACAGGCAAAGTCACTTCAAGCATTAGTTTAATTACGTTATAATGACGCCTACCCCCTAAATCTACACCAAGGATTCCCGGACAGTTCACACATCCCGCTGACATCTACCGCATTTGCACATTATTGTGCAGCACAGGTTGGCTTTTAAACACCGACACTGTCATCTGCAGCCTTTCGTGCGGACACACTTGATGATCGCATGGCAAGGTGTACCTGCAGGCGGTAGTACACTCGTAGCAGGTGTTGCATGAGGGCATCCTTCGTTGGTGGAATCTCCCGTCCTTTCTGCGTGAAGAGGATCTATCTGGCGCGGTTCACGTCGTCTTCAGAACTGCCCAGATCGTATAGTACAACAAAGTACCTCTCGATGGTTGGTAGAATTTCTCTCAGCAGAGCTGCTGAGGGAGTGTCTGTAAGAGCAAACAGCGCAGGCGTTACACTACTGAAAGCATTCCATGATACCCAAGCCGTGCGTTTGCTTCTTCCAGCGAAACACGTCGTGATATCACACCCGGTCGGTGTATAGAAGACAGGCAGTGCCGTGCACTAGTCAACACCAAGCACGTGTGCATCGACGTTGCATCGACGTATCGGAATGATTTTCCTGTGCAACGTCAGTATCAACAGTTCTTATGACAATCTTCTGTCTTCCCTGTTTGACACCATCCGCAGCATGCAACAGCATCCTGGTGTCCGCCTCTTCGTGTATACACGATGATAGCCACTCTACATTAGTTGCCTCTGAGCACAGCACTTCGTCTCCTTGTGTGATCACCACCTTGCCAGGAAATGTTTTGGAAGTCACTAGTTCACTTAGCAGGTGAACTGTTTCTGTCTTGTCATTATCTCACAAGAACTCTGGCCGGTTTGCAGGTAACTTCTTTCGACACTCAACTTGTCTCCTTGTCCACTTCCCTCTTTTTCTCCGTATGACGGTCTTAAGGCTGTCAGGTCTGTACACATCGAAAACGATGTCAACATGACAAACAAAACCGACAAACTATCTCCTGATATGTTCCATTCACATGGATGCATAGTCATCGAACGTTTCAGACTCAGACATAGCAGGCTTGATGATCATGTGAGCTTCCCTCTGCGAACAGGCACTGTCTTTGTGCGGCACCAGGTCTTCTCTAGGCATTGAAGCAGGTCAATCTTTGTACCGAGCCTCATGTTGCCGTTGTCTGACAGTGACGGGGGAAATGAATGATTCTCATGTTGGAAAAAATCATCGAGACCAGCGTCGCGTACTTGGCAGGCGATGTACAATGTTGAAAACAAGTTGCAATCATATGTTTCAAGGACAACCACTGTTGTTGTGCATGTGGTTTTTGTTTCTCAAGATGTCTGAAGAGACGCAGCTTCTTCTTTGGGATTGTTTCATTGACCGTGTTTGTGCGGTCCACCAGACGTTTCTTGAAGAACTCCTTGTGTTGGTTTTCTCCAAGTTTCTTCAATCTTGCTGACGGAATCAACAACTGCTAACTTTGACACCACATGTGTCAATAACTAGGAGATCTCCACTGGTATCTCCTTCATTGTCGTGATCAGAGACTTCCCATCTTTGATGAAAGTCGCCTGCGCCTATAGAAACATAAACAGCATTCTGGTAAGAACCACTGTTATAAGCAGTAGCCACAAAAACGGATAGATGAAGCTAGAATATGTGTATGTCTTAATTGGATAGCATGTGCACACAAGGGATGTTCACAAGCAGGGGTTTAATTTTCCATGCCCATTCACCCACATACACTCTTTGTAATACAAGCGAAGACAACTTGCTGTGATAAGATAATGGAGTAATGAGCACTTTCACTAGGCAGCAAACGACGCTATAGAAGACCACAAATTATTATCCATGGAGAAACTCGTTGACAATCCGGGTCAGTTCTGGTCCAGCCACCATCCACCTCAGTAATGCCGCTGACTTCTCTGTAAGGCTGACTGCTCCCAATCTTCTTTCACTCAGGCATTGTTCTGCTCGTGGCTCTCATACAATGGCATCCTGGAGAATGGTCGATGTGTTTTGATGACTGTGAACTTGTCTTCGCAAAATGCTCTGAACACATCTGAGTGTTTGTAGTGTTCCCATGTCCCGTAGATGAATAGTAACAGCACGGGCATAATTGTAATGGTAAAGTGCGTGGAGGAGCCATTGTAAGTTCGTCAAGGTGTTCACGTAGAGAAGGAAATTGCCTTCGTGGATGGCTCTGTCCCATGTCATCACATCCAACTTTATCTTCAGCACAAGCTGCCAGAACTGGAATTGCGGACTTCGCTCTGCTCTCTTTTTACACCTTACACGTCTTCGAATGACAAAGCTGCAGTTTCTGGTTGAAATGCATCCAAAAACCTATATTTCGTTTCAGTAGTATGGCTCTAGGTGATGTAATTCTTAAAATATGCAAAAAACAAGCTTTGTCGGGCGCCGTCTTTCAAAATGGCGGATATCTGAATGTCAACGGAGGTCAAAATTAATATATTTGAAATCGTCGCATAAAAAAATATATTTTAACATCAACTTTGTGGCTTTATGTTATGTAGTTCTTAAGATATGGAATAATAGGCTTTGACGGGCGTCATCTTTAAAAATGGCGGATATATGAACGTCGACGAAGGTCACATGTAACATATTTAAAATTGCTGCCCACAAATCTATACAACTACATACAAATTATGGTTCTGCGTCACGTAGTAGCTAAGATATCGTGACATATGTATTGACGACCGCCATTTTTAAAAATGACGGAAGTGAATGTCGGAGAAGTTCAAAAGCAAAATATTTGAAATCTATGTCCCCTAAAAACTATATATGGACATAAAAATTATAGCTCTACGTGTCGCAGTTATTAAGATTTGGCCGTCATTTTAAAAAATGGCTGCCATTTCAGAACGCAGCAAAATCTGGAGAGCCTCCAATCTTCAAAATGGTCCCCTTGGTATGTAGAATACATGTGCCAAGTGTCTTACTTTTATCAAAAAGTGCACAATTCCGTCATTTATCTGCACCTATCCGCTGGACTATTACCCGATCTGAAGCATGGAGCCATTGTTGCAGGTCTGGTCCACTCTGCTTGAGTACCACACGTATGAGGCGCCGTAGCGGACAGACAGAAGGGTGATGAAACGGCAAAATCTGTCGAGTCCTGCAAGAAACGTCGAGTTCTGCAAGAACCGTTGAGTCTGATTACCACTGGAAATAGCGTTGCAAAGTAATGCCGCAAAACATAATATAATATACTACCCACATAAAAGTGGCTAAAGGTTACCATAACTGTAAACAGAGTAATTTATAGTTTATATAATTATATAAATCACTCACAGTCATTCTCACAGACGACAATAAATGAATGGAAAAAAATCCTGTCAATGTTACCAACGTGAATATGCTTAAAAACAAAACTGACACTTAAGAGGACATACCAAGAGACAGCTTGCAGAATACGTAACAAATTCAATGCAACTTTACATCTAGGCTGTCGTGGCTTAGCGGTAGAGCGTTTGCTTTACGCTTGGACAGTCCCGTATTCAATCCGCGGTATGTCTAACTTACGTTTTTTCTTTATTATTATTATTTTAACAAATATATTTAGTGCAATATTCGCTTTTGTTAGATTTCGCTGATTGGCAATGTGTTGTACTAATTATTTATAAGTGTGGCTTAGTAACGACTATACAACGAAACTGGTTATGACGTTAAACAGCAAATAGGATGTGCAGCTAGAAACTATTTTATCAACAAATTTAAATAGTTTTTGCAATGGATACCTTTTTTAAATAATTAGTATATGTGATCCCTTATGAAAGTATCACAAATGGTCATATTTGGAGGTTAGGTGCATGCACTAAAACATTTATAAACCTTTATTTCAGATGATGAATCACATTTGGTGACATTCATATGTTCGCAACTGGGATGGAGACATTCCACCCCTGGGGTTCACATTGCTTTTAAACATGGTCATCTTGCACTATCTCACCATTGTATGCTACGTTTACTTGCATACGTTTTGACAACTATTAAACACTGCTAACATATAGGGTGAATTTACTGTGCCTAAAACAAAACTTAACTTGGGCAAATATGCTTTCTCTGTCACTGCGCCTAGGGTCTGGAATGAACTCCCCATCACTTTGAAAACATCTGAAAATGTAGTTATCTTCCGAAATAACTCAAGGCATATTTATTCCAAATTGCATTTCCACGATAAATCTTCGGTTGTCCCTCGTTCTGATAATGACTTTTGCGCATCCATGTTCACGATTATGCATAATGATTCTGTTTTGTTGCGCCTCTGAACTCAGTTTCCTGAGGATATAGGCGCCATAGAAGTTACTATTATTATTATCATTATAATTTGGTGTCCAATAAAACATAACAATTTTATAAATAAACCCATTCCAAAATAGTTCTATTCTTTCATTAACATATTTTCAGCACCAGTAATTAGTAATATTTCGAAACGTTATAAGATACAAATGACATTTTATACCAACTTTGTGGATGAACGATAACAAGCATGTTAATTAGCATGAACTCATATGTGCAAATCATTTAAGCGTGTTTGGAAATGAATAACGGCTTTTTAATAATGAGAACTGTTTTCACTGTGTTTGGATTTGTAACATATTCTAGTAGGTATATTGAAAATAATGTCACCCCACTTATTATCACCTATTTAAATTGACAGGGTTCAAACGATAACCTTATTTTTTATTATTTCACCACGTGTTTATTATATGTTAATTCAGGCAATTGCCGGTGCAAGGAGCATTATAATATTATGTTATGAACCATTGTATGATATATGTGTCTATGTAATTTGCATAACTGCCTAACCAATATCATGGATATTATTGCTTCTGGGTTTCCAAACCACTGTTTATTATAATACTTCCAATGATTGAGTTGTTTGTTGTGTGCGTGCGAGCGTGCGTGCGTGGTTGCGTGTATGTGTGTGATGTCTGAATAAATGTACTGGGCATCCCACATACATGTTGATCATTGTTATATGGGTTGGTAGCATCAAGGTACAGTCATAAGTGTTGACCTAGGGCCACTTGGACCTACCATGAAGCTCCTCTTCGTGAAGAAACTTTAAGGTAAACCCAAATGTGAACCCCAGAGGTGGGAATGTCTCCATCCAAGTTGCGAACATAAGAATGTCACCCAATGTGATTGTACATTTATTATCTGAAATAAAGGTTTCTAAATGTTTTAATGTATGCACATAACCTCAAAATATGATCATTGGTGATAATTTTATAAGGGATCACATACACTATTTATTTTTAAAAGGTATCCCTAGCAAAAACTATTTAATTTTTTTATAAAATAGTTTCTAGTTGCACATCTTATTTGCTGTTTAACATCACAACCAGTGTAGTTGTTTAATCGTTACAAAGCCACACTTAGAAATAATTAGTACTACACATTGCCAATCAGTGATAATAATAATAAAGAAAAATAAACGAGAAAAAACGTAAGTTAGACATACTGCGGATTGAACCCGGAAACCTGCACGCATAAAGCGAACGATCTACCGCTAAGCAACGACAGCTCACATGTAAAGTTGCACTGAATTCATTATATATTGGCATTGTCATCTTAACTCTCAATTTTGTTTTAAAGCATATTCACATTGACATGATTTTTTTCCATTAATTTATTGTCATCTGGTTAGAATGACTTTATGAGTGATTCATAAAAATATATAAACTATAAATTACTCTGTTATGGTAACTTTTAGCCAGCCACTTTTATGTGGGTAGTATATTATATTATGCATTTGCGGCATTACTTCGCTGCAAATCCTACAACGGCAACGCTATTTTCAGTGGTAACCAGAGTCGATCGATCTCGCAGAACTCAATGGTTCTGTGGGGCGCGGTAGCATACCGGTTAGAATGCCGGAATCTCAATCGAGAGATGTTTGTTTGTTTGTTTGTTTTGGCCTGTTTGCTCGCTGGGAGTATAGGCCATCGACCATGGTCCCCCACTCTTGTCTGTTTATGGCCATTTTCTCCATTTCTTTCCCGGTGTATCCCATCTTCTTTCTTTCGTTTTCGATGTCTCTCTGCCAGGTGTTTCTTGGCCTTCTTCTTTTTCTCTTCCCTTGGGGGTTCCATGGAAGCGAATGTCGTTTGATGTTTGTTGCTGGTTTCCTCAGTGTGTGTCCTATCGACATCCATTTTCTCTTCTTTATCTCGTTTTCTACTGGCAGTTGTTTGGTCCTTTCCCACAGCGTAGTGTTGGATGCCTTGTCTGACCATTTTAGGTGTAAGATTATGCGCAGGCATTTGTTGATGAAGTGTTTTCTGTGTAATTCGCCATGTTTCCGAGCCGTAGAGTAACACTGAGTTGACATTTGAGTTAAATATCCTCAGTTTGGTGTTCAGCTTGATTTGTTTTGCCTTCCAAATGTTTCTCAATAAGAGGAATGCTACTGTAGATTTTTGTATCCGTGGTTTGCTGTCTTCTCATGTGCCTGCACTCTTGTTGATTATGCTGCCCAGGTACTTGAAGACGTCTGTTTCTTGTAGTGGTTCCCCTCCAAGTGTGACTGGGTTGATGTTCTTCGTGTTCCATTCAGTCGGTATTTCTTCTTTGTTCGATATTTTCCCAATTATATCATGCAGCATCTCTGTGGAGGTCTCCATGTCTGCCTTGATTGCCTCGACGGGAATTTCGTCCGGACCGGAAGCTTTCCCTCTCTTCTGGTGATGAATGGCTTTTTCTATCTCTGCCTTGCTTTGTCTTTCGCAGTTGACCTGGAGTACTTCATCTGCTGGTAGGATGTCTGGTGTAGTCTCCCTTTAGGTAATGAGACCTCCCGTGACTTGTCAATCGACGCGGTGAAGCCATTATCGCTTTACCGCGACTCTGCAACGCGCACTCTTGTATGTTTTTATTCACCACTTCGGTATGTATGAAAACACGTTCAATGCATCCGTTGTGTTGCACTCATCATGAGCTTTAACATGGCGCAGTCGGCAAAAGACCACGAGCTCGAACTAAGACGTTAAACGGTCGGTTTGTCTATGAACGTTAGCGGCAAAATGGAACGAAAATCACAAGCTTCCAGTAAACCTAGTGCCGCGGAGCTTCCTAAAGACCCGCGAGAGCGCGCCACTAGCGTTGACATTAACCAAGATCCGCGCTATGACGCCACAAACGCAACAGACTGACTTATCACTTTCTTGTCAAAGCAAGAACGCGAGTACAAACGCGAACAGCTGGAACAGGAACGGGAGCGCGCACGCGATGAAAGACATGAACTGTCGATGCGTCTCCTCTGCGAGACCCTTGACAGACGTGTCCGCAACAATTCACCACCGCACGAACGCAGCAACGGCGCCTATGACGAGTCTAATGATTCACAGACTCAACGCACTGAGACCAACGTCCAGCGCGCTTCTACCGGCCCACACACTAAAACTAGACCACCTGAGCCAATGGCAGCAGATATAACATTACGACAACTAGCAGCATGGAAGCGATCATGGGAAGATTTCGTAGAGCTAGAACAGCTCGACCGTCTCCCAGCACGCCAACAGAGAGCCACGTTGCTATTGCAATTGGCCATCGGTATAGACAATGATGACGATATAACCGTCACAGCGATCTTGGACCGAATCCAAGAACATGTTCAAGGCAAACGAACTGTTACACTGGACAGGATCGCACTAGAAGAACGCAAGCAAGAGGAAGGCGAGCCATTCGACCAATTTTACATTGCTTTACGAGACATTGCCAACAACGCAGATCTTTGCCAGCGTTGCATAGACGATCGTCTTACCACGCGAATTATGTCGGGAATTCGTGATCCAGAAACAAGACGAAAGTTGTTAACATACACGCTCCCCCCTTCTCTGCAGACAGCAGTTGATGTCTGCAGGAGTGATGAATCAGCAAGGAACGATGAAGCTACACTTGCGAACAATGACCAAGGCCACACGAAAATAAACAAAGTTGGCAAGAAAACATGGCAACGCGGTAAAACTAGAAATACCACCACTTCAAAACACAACCACAGATGTGGTAATTGTGGCAAATCGGCTCATAAAACGCGTGATGAATGTCCTGCACGACGCATTGAGTGTTCAATCTGCAAAAAAATGGGTCACTGGGCTACGTGTTGCCGTCAAAACAAAAATATGTCGACCACAATGAGTCAGATTCGCGTGCTGGACATTCTGGGAAAGAAAAAACACCGTCGTGCTCCACGCATCAAGGTACATATTCACCATAATGCTGATGACAGCTTCATCACAACAGCACAGGCAACACCAGATGCAGGGGCCGAAGCCACTGTTGCAGGGCTTGATATTCTAAAACAAATAGGTTTAGACATTGGAAACACGTGTCGCTCTCCTGAGGACACAATTATTGCTGCTAATGTTACATCATTCGAATGCGTTGGCACAGTAGACCTTCACATTCATGCAGCGGACAAATCTATGAAAGAGACGGTTCTTATTTGCAAAGATCAAAAAGGACTTCTGCTGGCTTGGTATGTTTGCCGAGAGTTTCGAATCGTGCCGAATGATTACCCCAAACCAATTCGTGCCATAACACGATCAAGTGTAACAAAATCGCCAGGAAAGGATGCTACAGAAAACGAGACATCCGGCGGGCGAACACGCAATCGTTATGACTTATTTGAGGAACTCAAAGACGTGTTCGACACAAACGACCAACTGAAGACAATGTCGGGTGAACCAATGCAAATCCATTTGAACGAAAACGTTGAGACTTTTGCAATATCCACCACTCGCTCCATCCCTTTTGCATGGCGTGATGAAGTCAAAGCAAATCTCGACCAAATGACAAGACAAGGCACGTTCCCACCAGATGGTGCCATCCACTTGTGATAGTGCCAAAACCACGAGGGGGCATACGTCTTTGTGTGGACCTCACACGTCTCAACAAATTCGTTCGTCGACCAATTCATCCTATGAAGACACCGAAAGAGGCTGTCTCCAACTTCAAACCTGGGTCAAAATACTTCACGACACTTGACGCAAAACAAGGGTATTGGCAAATACACCTCGCGCCTGAATGTCAAGAGGGGACGCTATCTCTTCTTGAGAAGCCCCATGGGACTGTCCTCAACCGGTGATGAATATTGCAGACGCGGCGACATAGCCATCGCTGGCTTAAGCAACGTCGAAAAAGTCATGGATGATGTCATTGTGCACGACGAAAAGTTTGAGCAGCACGTCGAAAGAGTTCGCTCACGGTTGCTCCGTTGTAGAGAGCACTTCATTACACTGAACCCCGACAAATTCAAGTTCGCGGAGAATGAGGTAAATTACGTTGTCTTCAAGGTCAACGCAGAAGGCGTCAACACTGATCCGGAGAAGTTGAAAGCAATTGCCGAATTTCCTACACCAACCTGCTTGACAGAAGTACGATCTTTTTTGGGTCTTATCAGTTAGCTTGGTGACTTCACGACGGAAGTCAGTACAACCGCTGATCCATTGCGTGAGCTACTGAAGAGCAAGAACGAGTTCCGATGGACTGAAGCACACACCACAGCCTTTCAAGTTACCAAGAAAGCGCTTGTATCTGCGCCTACATTAGCGCACTTCGATCTATCAAAGCCAACGGCGCTACACACAGACGCATCACGACGCAAAGGTCTTAGCTCTCTTGCAACAACATGCTGATAAATGGCGACTCATCCAGTGCGGATCACGCTTTCTCACATACACGGAAAGTCGCTATGCCATGGTGGAATTATAGCTACTGGCAGCCACTTGGGCAATGAAGAAGTGCCGTATTCAACTACTCGGATTGCCACATTTCGACTTGCACCTGTTTCTGATCCATCACGGGATGATCAGGAAGCAGAAGAAGTCGAGCACCATGTTCACGCGGTCACCATAAATTCCTACAGAATGGTACATGAAGGCGATCGAGAAGATCAGCAAGAGCATCTGTGTGACCCGATACTAGATCGACTTCGAACAGTCGCCCTGTATGATAAAAACTACAAGGCTCTAATCGACAACGTCCAGAATGACTTCCCGTTTTCTAGAGACAAAGCTGACGCTAGTGTCACACCATTTTGGAACATCAGAAACGAGCTGTCTATAGATGATGGGATAGTCCTATATGGACCTCGCATTATCGTGCCCAAGTCAGCTCGGCGTGAAGTCCTAGCGCGTCTCCACGACTCTCACCAAGGAACTGATAAAACGAAACGCCGGGCGCGGCAAAACGTTTATTGGCCCGGCAGCGTAATGACATCGCTACGACAGTGGCAAGTTGCAATAAGTGCCAAGAACACCGACCCTCTCAGCAACGCGAGCCACTGCGATCGGAACCTCTACCAAGTATTTGAAGATGTATCAGCACTTCTTCCACTACGCAGGACGAGATTTTCTCGTATATATGGATCGACTTTCAGGCCTGTAGTCTTTCATTTCCCAAAGGGGACAACTACATCTCGCCACACCATCTATGCATGTCGACGAGCATTTGTGGAGCTCGGAGTTCCGGCGCGATTTAGATCTGATGGCGGTTCTCAATTCGCTTCTCGTAAGTTTAACCAGTTCTTGAAACGGTGGGGTGTTAGTTCTGCACCATCCACACCACATTACCACCAATCTAACGGACATGCTGTAAAAGCAATGAAAAGCAATGAAAAAACTCATTGCAACAACAACCGTGAAAGGAGATCTAGATGACGAGAATTTTCAGCGAGGACTCTTAGAATATCGCAACACTCCTCGTGCAGGAGGTCTTTCCCCTGCACAAATTCTCTTCGGACATCCATTGCGATCAGTAGTACCTGCACACCGGCAATCGTTTGCAAGCAAGTGGCAAAAAACGGCGGATGAGCAGGACACTAGCTGTAGACAAGCACAAGCTCGAAACGAAGAACGCTACAACAGGCAGTCTAGTCCTCTACCGCAACTATATATTGGTACACAAGTCAGATTGAAAAATCCTATTACTAAAAAGTGGGATAGAGTAGGCGTGATTATTGTGATTGGCCGACACCGCGACTATCATGTAAAATTGCCAAGTGGTCATGTGTATTGGCGCAACCGCTGCTTCATGAAGCCAGACACTGTGCAGAACTGGGGAGAACTATCTTCGTGTCGACAACAGTGTTGAACCTGAAGGTAGCGACACAGGTCACACTGAAAGAGACGACATCCCGTCGCCGTGTCGCAACGAACCGCGACGTAGTAAGCGTCAACGACTAGCAAACTTCGACTCTAAGTCCTCCAAGGGTTTTCAGACTAAAAAAGAGAGGAGGGAATTGGTGTAGTCTCCCTTTAGGTAACGAGACCTCCCGTGACTTGTCAGTCGACGCGGTGAAGCCATTATCGCTTTACCGCGACTCTGTAACGCGCACTCTTGTGTGTTCTTATTCACCACTTCGGTATGTATTAAAACACGTTCAATACATCCGTTGTGTTACACTCATCATGAGCTTTAACAATGGTGGGTTTTCTGGTGCTGGGCGGTTCAGTAGCTCTTCGAAATGTTCCTTCCATATCTTCAACTGATCTCCGGCCATCACTGGTGAGTACGTCACCTTTCTTGTCATTGATAGGCCCTTCTACCTGCTTGTACTTTCACGCTAACTTTCTTGTTGTGTCGTACAGTTGTTAAATCTTTCCTTGGGCTGAGGCATCCTCTGCTTCCTTGGCAAGGCTGTCTGTGAAGTTTTCTTTGTCTGTTTTTATACTTTTCTTGACTGCCCTGTTTGCTTCTGCATACTATTTCTGGGCTGCTGCTTTAGCTGCTGTAGTTCTGCTGTTGTTTATTGCACCTTTCTTTTCCTTCCCCACTTGCACTTTGCTGATAGTGTCAGCAGAGATCCACTCCTTATTTTGGCACATTTCCTTACATGTGCTGGTCCATGTCTCCTTTATATGTTACCACTGGGTGTCGATGTCGATGTTTTCTTCCTCGAGAAGGTCTTTTAGGGCTTCATATTTGTTGCTGATTGTGAGTCGGAATGTCTATTATACCTCTCTGTCCTTGAGGACATCCACGTTGTATCTTGTTCCGGTGCTCCTCCTCTTTATCTATCTCGTCTTCAGCTGTATCTTCATTCTAACCAGCAGTAGATGGTCTGAGGCTGTGTCTGCTCCTCTCTGTACTCTTACATCCTGCATTGTTCTCCTGAATTTCTGTCCTATACAGATATGGTCGATCTGGTTCTTGGTTCTATGGTCTGGTGATATCCATGTTGCTTTGTGTATTCTTCTGTGTGGAAATAAACTACCTCCGATTATCAATATGTTGAATGTACAAAGGTCTGCAAACATCGCGCCATTCTCGTGCCGAGTCCTTGTCTGCCCAATGATTTCTTCATATCCTGTGTTATTTGCTCAGATTTTCGCATTGAAGTCTCCCATGAGTATTGTCATGTCCTTCTCCTTCATTTTGTCAAGCACTGTCTGCAGTCTGCTGTAAAATATCTCATTTGTTTCTTCATCCTTTTCACGCAGCAATGTATGATGTTTAGCTTGATCTTTTCTTCTTTGTTTTGAATAAGGCATAGGTAATCCTTGGTCCTACTGCTTCCCAGCTGATGAGGGCGCTCTGTGCCTCTTGTGTCAACACGAGTGCCACTCCTGTATGATGGGCACACAGTGGAGGACTCCACTTCATGACCTGAGTACAGTATCATCTCTCCTGTATTCAGTCTGACTTGTCCTGTCTGTGTCCACCTTGTTTCGCATGGTACTGGTACCATGATGTTGTAGGCACGTAGTTCCCTTGCTATTTGGGCTGCTTTGCTTGTTTCGTACATGGTTCTCACATTCCATGTTCCGGTTTTTTTGTTGTTGGAAGATGTAGCTTCCTTTCGGCTTTCACTACAGCGCGTCATACCCCCCATGGGAGGACTTCCCTCTCGCAGGTTTCTTTGGTCGATGTTTTCGTAGCAATCTGTTGTTTTTTTTTACGGGAAAGGGTTATTAGCTATTCGCCCAAACCTCCTCTTTTCACATCCGGGCTTGGGACCGGCAATGGCAGAGTTCAATCGAGAGAACCCGGTTTCAAATCCCACTGCGGTCACTTCGAACCTTTGGCAAGTTTGATCACCCCACGTTGCCACAGTTCACTCAGCTGTATGAGTATCTGGCATTGCAGACAGTGGTGGATATGTGAACGAATAGCCTTCGTGCAGTAATTGAAGTTGAAGTTTAAATGGCCTTGAATTGAACAGGTCTGCCAGGGGTGAAGTGCAAAGGGCTGTAAGCAGTCCTAAGGACTGGATACAGCGCTATATAAAAACTTACCTTTACCTTTTTTCTTGCAGAACTCGACGGTTCTTGCAGAACTCGACAGGTTGCGCCGTTTCACCATCCTTTTGTCCGCTATGGCGTTTCATAGTATGGTGTCAGCGGACTGCGCTCACCAGTCTCCACAACGCACAATATGATCCTTCTCAACTCGTCTGTTGTCACATCAGCCCTGTCGGCCACCGTTTCGCCCACTGCCGTTGCTAGTACCCTTCAGATTGCAGATCTCTCTACTCAGCGGTGCACCCGTGTATTTATGTCGAGGGTCCTGTTCAGGCAAAATACGAATGTGGACTAGTACATCATCACAGTGACGGCGATGAATGCTTTACCACTTCGCTGCTTCTTTGCTTCGCTACTTTGCTAATTCGTTGGCTTGCTAATTCGCTACTTCCTTACTTTGTGAATGTAGGTGCGGATGGACGGAAGTGAATGGTGGGGCGTATGGATGGCGTTGCTCGTAGGGACACTCAGACAAGAGGTGAATGGTGGGAGTGGTGGCCGGTGATGGACGAAGGGCCAACAGATGGACGTGGACGGAGATGCAGGTGGCCGGTAATGGATGAAAATGCTTGTAGGGACTGACGAACGGCGGTCAATGTAGTAGCAGCGGGACGGTGAATAGGTAGAGATGGATGGTAATGGTAGAGATGGATGGTAATGACTGAAAGTACGCCGGACAGATGTGGATGCAGTGGCCAATAATGAATGAAGATACTAGTGGACGGGGGTGAACCGACGGCCAAAGAGTGTTGAAGGTGAAGGCGTAAATTTACGAATGAAAAGGCAAGCGAACGGAGGTGAATGTAGGGGTAGATAGAGGTGACTGTAAGGACGGACGGATGGACGGACGGACGGACGGACGGACGGACGGACGGACGGACGGACGGACGGACGGACGGACGGACGGACGGACGGACGGACGGACGGACGGAGGGGCCGACGGTTGAAGATGAATAGATCCCACCACCAATATACAAGCACACCTATTTTAAAACAGTAAAACTTCCAAAAGTGGCTGACCAACGTTAAAACACAGGACAAGTGGGTGGAAGAAACACTGGCTAGATAACATACAGGAACGGACCAAGCAAAGCCTACTAACCATGTTTCGCACAGCACAAGACAGACCAAGCTGGCAAATGCTCTGTGGAAATGGTACCCATACACTGTCCCGGTCAAGGGATGAAGGAATGGACGCGAAAGAGTGCGCCAGAGCGCACAATTGGGGGAAATAGGCGGTAATACTTAACAGGTTAAATTATATATTTGGGTGGATATTTATGTCTTTGGGTAGAAAGAAGGTCACATCATTTGTGATTGCTAGGGGCAGTTCTTACTCTTTATTATGAATACAGGTCAAATGATTGCACATGTGATCGCTAGGGACAGTTCTTGCCAGGTATATATGTAAAAATATTGCATATTTCGTCGCTAGGGGCAACAGTTAACCAATGCAGGCCTTCGGCCTTGACCACATGACAACGGTGTTAAAAATTCCATTAACAATGTACTTTGACCCACATCAGCATAACTGACCAATCACAGGCCTTCGATATTAAACTGACATGCTACTACGCTGACCCTTGCCCAAGATCGACCTACATGGTATCGTTCTTTCAGTGAAGCATACCGGAAGGTCGAGGAGAGAACACCAGTTGTTGCAGCACGACAACAAAAACAACAGTATATATTATCTTATTGATAACCTCCATCAGTTTTAGTTCTTCTCATACAATGTCAAATACACCTGCATTGCTTATAGTTTCTATCCCGTTTATTCAATACATCTTGCTCCGTATCCACGTCTCAAAACAAATGTGTTTGTTGCCATTGCTTTTTAATGTCAGTGTCTCCGCAAATTTCTTTTTCAGCCGTTTTATCCATTCTTCTTTGGTATCATTTTATTATTAGTGAAAACGAACGTTTCCGTGGCTATCCTCACTGTGTCATCGTTATCACAATGACCATCTTCCTACAGGAACACTGCTTTAACATGCATCATGTTTGTTTCATTAGTAGCACCAACAAACAATAGTTGTCAGAACATGCCCGTACTTGGATGCGCAGTGTTGCACATACTGTGACTATATAGGAGGATACTGAACACACGGATGCCTTTAGGTCCGCAAATTGTACGCAACTGATACTTCTTGTCATGTCTCTTTTAGTCAAAGAGCGGTCACTGAAAGGGTCTCTTCAAAACCATAAGCTGAGTAATAGATTGACCATTCAGCAACAAACATGGATTATCAGCCAATCGTGGAACAACTGTAGCGGATTTCCATACCATTCTGTGCAGAAATCGTCGCAGTCCACCACTGTGGATGCCATGGCAACACCACGTGCATGCCAGTGCTTCAAGTTCACGGGGAAGATTCGGACAATGTTCAACCAGATCAACCCGCACCACTTCTCCTGTCTCTACAAGATGACTTTCGAGCGACACGCCGTCAAAGCGCTGCGGTGTTGTGATGCCCCTCGTACTGATAGGCCACAACGTTGCCGTCGCCACAGGGGCGCCGGGGAGAATGCTGCGGTGTGTGATGGCGCGACGACGACAGAGTCGTCGAGCGAGGACGATTGCAGCCCGTCGCCAACGCCAGACACTGGCTTCAGGCCGCGCAGCTTCACCGTCAGCGTATTCGATCGACTCCAGCTGAACGTCGGGCTGCTGTCTGACTCTAGCACTGATGTGAGTCGTATCATTAGTCCCCTAATCCCATTAATTTGTAAGAGTTTACGAGGTGTTTTACAGCATTTGGGCGTATTGGCCGCGTTACACTTCTGCAGACTGCCCACGAAGCTTTATCAGTTGTCCGACTCATGCTAAATGCAACACTGTAGCGTACACATGCAGAATGGAACACCACAGAGGAGTCATGGGGCAGTTATCACGAAAATCTAACCATTCAAAAGTCAAGAAAGTAGGCATGATTTCCCACAAGTAACTTATTTATCAACATCAAACAAATAAGAAAATGTAGACTGTTCAAGAACACGAATGTTATTGAAAGATTATGGGATTCATTTCCATACAAACTGATAACTGTCCCACGCAGCGTCAAAAATCTAAGTTTTTTAATTATTTGGTTCATGCCATTTTCCAACAGATGATATTACATTAACTCTGATATTTTAGGAGCATGACGTTACATATATTTCCTAACAATTGGTTTCAAAATTATTAATAAAACAGGCAAATACATCGTTATGTTGTCTTGATATTTCACCAGAGCTTCAAATGTATTGAAGACGTCGACCATAATTGTAAGATATCATTATTATTATAACTAATGCCCAATTTTTATGAAGAGGAAATGTGTTTAACACCTCATTTCTAGTGTCACATTTGATCCATGTTATAATTATTAACCCTACAACAACATGGGATGAAAATTGTACTGAAAAATATAATGTTTTTCTTACAGTTCACATTTGCTGGCTTGCACGCTTCTTATGACATTAAATAAATGTCTTCTCCAGAACATCGGTTTAACACATGTACAAAACTGTTGTTATTTACCAGTTTTCTATTCTGTAAGACACATTATTTAATCATTCCCCTCTACCCCCTCTCCCCTCCCCTCCCTCCCCCTCCCTCTCTCTCTCTGTGTCTCTCTGCCAACCCATTGCTTGAGGAATGGTACGGTGAACATTTGATGTTTGATGTCGTTTGCTCGACAGAACGGTTCAAACTACTCATTAGTGAAAGAGCTTCCATTGTCCGTCACGATGGTGTTGCATAGGCCTAAGCCTGCAAATGTTTGTCGTAGTTTGTCGTAGCTTTGTGATCGTTGCACTCGTCAGTAGTATAGCGGTCAGTTACAATGCAGGGTTGTCGGAGTCCGGAGCCACCTTCCACCAGATGGCGCGACCTAGCTGATAATGACGTCACTACGGACCGCCCATGGCGGAGTTTTGGTACTTGTTGCGCTCCCAGCGGATAATATATGAATAACTACATGGCGACCACACTAATGAAGTGCCCCTAGGCGGGCCGTTTCGATGATAGCAGCGCCCCTGGTGGTTAGTGAATTAATAATTTTTTTAAATAGCGCCCATAACGCCTAATAACCGAAGTAATTTTTGTTTTAAAAACGTCAATTATCGCCCAGCGCGTCCATCCGGTTGTACACGCACAACCACCCGATTCCAAAAGTGGCATCTTCTAGGACATAGCATGTGAACTAATTTCCAGCGCCTCTATTGACCAAAAATATACTGCATGTAGGAGCCCGGAGCCACTTCCGGTTGCGCTTGCGCAACCACTCGCTTCTTGAAGTAACGCCATCTAGGGGAAACGTATATGACCTATTTCAATGAAATCGCAGCAAAAAAGGCTAGTCTTTAGCCATCACACAAAATTGCTGTGACAGTAGTAAACCCCTGACGGCTAGTCTACAACTAAAACAGGTCCCCTAATACCTAGTGACCGAAATAATTTGCATGTTAAAAACGTCAATTATCGCCCCGTGCACGCCTCCGGTTGCGCTTGTGGGACATTTTTGCGCAACCACCCGCTTCTTTACAAAATGTCCCAGTTCTGTCATGTGATAACGGTTACTTAGGTATACTTACACCAGTTTTGTAACATTTCTATGACATGTTTCTTTAACTTGTGAAATTTTTGTAACATATCCTTTAATAGTGTAACATTTTTGACACATTTTCTTAGTAGTATTGTACTATGAACCTTTGTGAGTTGAAAGTTTGTTATTTTTAAGTTTGTAATGTGAAAGTTTGTGTGATGAAAGTGTGTGAGTTGAAAGATTGTTAGTTGAAAGTTTGTGATATGAAACTTTGTAACATGAAACTTTGTGATTTGAAAGTTTATTATTTGAAAGTTTGTGATATGAAACTTTGTAACATGAAACTTTGTGATTTGAAAGTTTATTATTTGAAAGTTTGTGAGTTGAAAGTTTGTGTTATGACGTTTCTGCATAGTTAAAACTGGTACATACTTAGTAAAATACGTTACATACATAGCGTGCAAGCATTTCGGCATAGCTAAAGCTGGTACATACTTAGCAAAAAGCGTTACATATACTGCGAGAAAGCGTTTAAATTTAAAATTGGTATATACTTATCAAAATACATTACATACGTAGCATTAAGACGTTTCTGCATATGTAAAACTGGTACGTACTTAGCTAAATGTATTATACGCGGAGCGAAAAAGCGTTTTTGCAAAGCTAAAACTGGTACATACTTTGTAAAATGTGTTACATACATAGCGTGAAAGCGTTTCAAAAATGCATTACAACTTCGCAAAAAATGTTTCTGCATAGTTCAATATAAAAACTGCTCAGTTAAAAGTGTTACACGCACAGCTGAAAGCGTTCTACACGGCTAAAACTGGTACATAGTTAGTAAAGTACATTACATACGTAGTGTGAAGGCGTTCCTGCAGAATTAAACAGGACACCTACACAGGTAAAAGTGTTAGGCGCATACCTGAAAGCGTTATACACATAGACAAAACTGGTATGTACTTAGAAAACTGCATTGCACACAGCGTGAAAACATTTATGTGTGTGTGTGTGTGTGTGTGTGTGTGTGTGTGTGTGTGTGTGTGTGTGTGTGTGTGTGTGTGTGTGTGTGTGTGTGTGTGTGTGCGTGCGTGCGTGCGTGCGTGCGTGCGTGCGTGCGTGCGTGCGTGCGTGCGTGCGTGCGTGCGTGCGTGCGTGTCGTTTCATTATATAAATATGGGTCACATCATTGCGTTTATGCTCGCTAGGGGCGTTTCTAATGGAAAATACAGGTCAATGTTAATACACATATAGAGTCACTAGGGTCGTCACAACTGACACATATGGTCGCTAGGGGCGTTTCTTCTGATAAATATAGGTTATTTGACCGGATACATGTGACCAGCAATCTGACTAGACAAGCGTCAAAATCGCTTTAATGCTAATTGGGAAGTGGTGGTTTTTGGTGTATTATGTACATATTTACAGGATTATTTCATTAACTAAATGTGTTCATTACTCACCAGTACAGCGTTCCGATTTTCCAACTTTGTTTTTGGCATTTTCTTTTCCTCAGTCGTTGATGATCGACGACGGAGGTGGTGCAATTACACACCCTGTGCGGTGCCAATGGTCCAGTTGTTTTTCTGGGGCCAGGCATGTTATGCGTAATACTGATGCAAATAAAGGTGCCCAATAGAAAGGTCAGCGATAGAATGACAGAAAGGTGATTGGTTATGGGTCACGTGATGTTACCATGAGACACAGGTCAACCAAGCCCAAGACGTGTAACATGACGAGTCTACCAACTAAACCAGAAGACTGAAATTGTTGCTTATGTTTTCGTTTGAACACCTGCTGTGCATACGTTATAACATTGTTGCAAGCTGACGCTTATTACAGCGAGAAATGTTACAAGTGACCAGTAAAAAAACACCGGGTCGGTCAGTGCAATGATATTCTAGAAGGTTTTAGAACATTCTCCAAAACAGAAGTCACGTTGCGCATACACTACCGGAACCGGGACTTTTAGATAATAAATATAATCACCCACTAGATGACACCACACAAAGAGGTCTTTTTTTACATAGATAAAAGCGTTACGTACATAGCGTGAAACGTTTCTGCATAGCTAAAACTAGTACATACTTAGCAAAATGCGTTATGTACTTAGCGTGAAAGCGTTTCTGTATAGCTAAAAGTAATACTTTAGCTTACCTAAAAATGCGTTAACATACAATTAAAAGTAATAGTTACTTATCTAAAAAGCGTTAACATGCAACTAAAAGTGGAACTTAGCTCAAAAGCGTTAACATACAACTAAAAGTGTTACATACTTAGCTAAAAATCGGTAACATACAGATAAAACTGGTACTTACTTAACAAAATACATTACCTATAGTTAGAACTGGTACATACTTAGCAAATTACGTTACATACATAACGTGACAACGCTTCTGCATAGTTAAAATTAAACTGTTCAGCTGAAAGTGTCACACACATAGCTGAAAGCGTTATACACAGCAAAAACTGGTAAGTACTTAGATAACTGCATTACACACATAGGGTGAAAGCGTTTCTGCATAGTTTTACTCCCGGTTAAATGCAACATTATGAAGGAAGGCGAAAAGTTAAAGAAAGTGACACAAAAAATTTACACATTTAAAAGAAAAATGTTACAAAAGTGGTATACGCACACCTAAGAAGCCATTACCACATGGCAGAAGTGGTACATTTTGCGGAATAGGAATTGTTTGTGATGGTGTTTTTTGCTAATGAACATTATATTTTACTTATGTATCAATTCATAATTATGCTTAGTCCTATATAATAATTTGACTTTTGGTCCAATCGCACGCACACACGTGCACGCACGCACACGCACGCACGCACTTAACGTGATGACATGATGACCCTTCCAGCGGTTACGGTTTGACATGGTGTTTAATAGATTAGCCCCACCGATGATGGTGTTTGATAGATTAGCCCCAGTGAGCATGGTGTTTGATATATTAGCCCCACTGAGCATGGTGTTTGATAGATTAGCCCCAATAAGCATGGTGTTTGATAGATTAGCCCCACTGAGCATGGTGTTTGATAGAGTAGTCCCACTGAACATGGTGTCTTCTCTGTGATATATCGAAGAGTTGTGTTTGCCAAGTTCCGTGCCGTTAAAAGTATCACAGGTAGTGAGTGTCACAGGCATTGTACAATATATAATTTTAATGAACATAGGTCGACACCTGTTGCGCCGGTAGATAGCGTGTGGACGTATCAGTGCAATGTTGTGATGGTAGATGTCCACGACTCGGTCCATCTTGCATTCCAGTGTGTCACAGACTCTTGCCAGAGTTGCTACTTACTGTCTCATGGCTGGTGGGGCTATTCCAGCCAGCACTAGGAGCTGGTTAATGGGAGTAGGGCGTTACAGTTAGGTGATCAACGTTGAGACGAGACGTGTCCTGGCACCCCATCCAGTGCCAATGAGCAAGGCGACGGAACAATGCACTGCGTTCCATGACCTTGTTCTGGAGCTCGGCCACAAAAATCCCCCCCCCCCAATGAAAAATGTTGTGTTCTGCCTTGTCTTTCCCAGTCAATTTCTCTTTGTCATCCTTCCCAAACGTACCTTCCTGTACTGTTTTGGAGTGCGTGCATCTAATTAAATATGTGTAAGTTGCAGGACTTCACCCCATGGGCTATATGCAAACAGACGCACCTGCCATACCGAAGCAGCGGCGGTGGCGGTCTATTACCAGGAGGAGGTCCTGACGAACTTGTCCCTATTCCTGTGTCGCGACGCGGCTGTGAGCGCAACGTGAACACACGTCCTAGCACCGATGTCGCCGGGGTGAGCAAGGCGACGGAACAATGGACTTCGCCAATACCCGGCAAACGACCCAGACCCGGCACTAAGCGGATTGTCTACGTGGCGGCCGACGCTCAACCGCCGATCAAAACGCCGGCGCCCGACACCCCCAACGACAACGAAATCGCGCTGCTTCTGCCACCTGGTGACGGTAGCGTCACTACCCCAGACAGGTACGGCGTTTGCCCTGTAGGCAGCACCGGTGAATGTTACCACATCATAAATAATGTGCGTCGAACATAAAGCTCCTTCTTCGATTAATGTCGCTCGTCTCGTTTTAGAATCATTTCGAAAATTCAAACCTACATAGTATCTACTACGACATGCTAGCTCGTTTGTATAAATGTGCTTCAACAGGGAGGTTCAGCACACCAAACTTTTAATTAGGCCGTGTAGAAGTGTGTACATAGACTTATAGACACGTTTGCTATAAGTTGCAAGGTTTTAAAATGTTTAAATATAAATACATTTTCTAGGATCATTCATGTTCTTCTAATTGCCCCATAATCATAAAAGTTGTTCACAATATTTCTACACTGAGGTCTGTTCTGCATGACCTATTCATGTTCAGTAATTTTTATCCCAAATTCAGAGTATTGATGTAATAGCATTCATCCAATCATTATCCATGCTTTTGGTGAGCACCCATGCTTCTTCACATCAATTAAGTCGTGTAAATATAACTAGCCACAAGGAAAATGCAAACATTTCGCTGCCTAGTCGGAGTTGATGAATTTTATATAATATTAGGACTAGGTAAACTTGAAGTTTCAAAAAACAACTTGAGGCGCATTAACCCGGTGTGAGATGGTAAACTGACCCCTATAGAAAAGTGACCCCCGGATTACTTTTCTATAATAGAAAAGTGACAAAACCACCCATGGAATTGTGACCCCCGTTGCTAATTATTTATTATTCAGACTGCAATGTAAAAATAACATAGGACTGTATGTATGTTTTATATACAATCTCTTTATATTTTTGGTTTGTATGCATTTAGTGCGGTAGATAGCTGAAAAATCCTGCAGTTGTCGCTAAAAGCACGAAACTTGGAATACATTTAGAAATCATCAAGGCGAACAAATATAGACCTCGGGTCATCTCAGATCTTGCCCTGATCGGTGTTGGCGGCCATTTTTAAAATGACCGCCAACAATGCTTTTCCTCTTAAGATTTTCATCACATAGAACAGTAATTTTGGTGTTGAAATATAAACTTTTGGGGGCATCGATTTCAAATGGTTTACTTTTGACGTTGTTCGACATTCATACCCGCCATTTTTAAAGATGGTGGGAATTTTACCAATATCTTAAGAACTGTGTCACCTAGAGCTGTAATGTTTGTGTCAAAATGTAGATTTCGGGGCAGCGAGTACAGTATTTATAGCTTTGACCTTCGTCGACATTCACATCCGCCAGTTTTAAAGATGGCGCTCGTCAAAGGCAATTGTTTCCTTAACTTGAAAACTATGTCACGTAGCGCTATAATTTTGGTGTCAAAATATAGGTTTTTCGGGGGCAGTGATTACAAATATCGTAATGTTGACCTTCGCCGACATGGCAAGATGGTTGCAAAAATACTAGAATATCAAACTTGTGCTATGGATATTGACTCTAGAAAAAAATCTAAGCTTACCTATCCCTACTAAATCGACCCCAAAAATTCCAACAGTACCATACAGTTATTCCTATGATGACCAGTTGGGCAAACGTGTTTTCCCTGTCGCTGCACCTGGGGTCTGGAATGAACTCCCCATCACTTTGGAAACATCTGTAACTATAGCTATCTTCCTAAAATACTCAAGATATATTTATTCTAAATTGCATTTCCACCATAACTATTCTGTTTTCCCTCGTTCTGATAATGACTTTTGCGTGTCCCTGTTCACGTTTATGTTTAATGATTCTGTTTTGTTGCGCCCCTGGGCGCGGGTTAACAAAGAAATAAGCCTACCCAACCCCCACATCAACTCAATTCATTCCTAGGATGACCGGTTGACTAACAGTGGTCATATCAAGTGGAATTAATCAGAATAATTTTTTTTACTTCATTGTACTAAATATAAGAATGAAGGTGGATGACATTGTAACTACAGCTTGCCAAAGTTTATTGAAGCTGGTAGAAATAGCCACATCCATTGACATTGTATCATTGAATCTAAATATGCATAAATTGTTGGTGTAACTTACATATCAGATATAATATTCGTCAAGCTGTATACACCTATCAGTGGATACAGCACAATTGCTGCTAACAAATTAATGTATCTCGTGGAAGAGCACAGATTAATATGCATGCATATTAGCCGGAACCAGCCGGGAATAATGAATCATTTAGTGAATAAATGAATGAATGAGTGAATGAATAAACCCGGAACCAGATGGAATGGCGAATAGCGTGGATTGTGTGCTGTATTTAATGATGTCACTGGAATGTGCAGATAGATAATGTCTAATGCAACTTTCCACCAAATGGGAAACAATTTCACATAGATCAAGATCAGGGTTTTTGTTAAGAGCCGGGACCCGGGTAATTTACCGGGCTATGGCGGTTCATGTAACCGGCTATCGTAGAGGAAGGCCGATCCCTCGCATCGGCTAATGACCGACCCGCTTTTGCATTAAACATTGCAGCGTCAGCGATCGTTGATGATCACGACATGTGGCAGCAAAACAGCGCCAGTCGACGAATGTCATTTTGCGTTAATAAATGGCAGTTTTTAAATCATTTGCACATACATCTTACACGTCTTCGAAGCATATTTACTTCCCACAATTCGTAGCGTTACCTGCGGTTCGTAGTTAGTAGACAGTCCGCCAAGCGCCTGCGGACAGATCGGCAACCACGTCACGCGTAGCGGACAGATCGGCAACCATGTCGTAGCGCAATGGTATGTAAAGTACTCGAAACATTAATTAGAAACCTAGACTAAGACTAAGAGGAAACCAAATAGAAGTGTTTAAAATAGTGAACGGTTATGAGGATGTTGATACGAATATGTTCTTCAAACATAAAGAAGGCAGTAGAACCAGAGACACAAAGCAGCAATAGTTAAGGAGCAGTGTAGGTTGGACACGAGAAAGTACTCTTTCTCACAGAGGGTGATAACTGAATGGAACAAACAGTCAATTGATTGTATTGATGGCGGCAAGGGCGGGCTATACTTAGACTATAACATTTACCAAGGTTGCCATCCCAAACAACAAGTTCCTGATGGCAAGTGGACAAGGAAGCCATTGGCTTTTCAAGAGTCCAATAATTTTCTCATCTATGTGTAGCCCGCCCTTATCAAATATCTGTCAATTCTATTTTTAAACATATTCACACTACTAGCATTAACACAATCATTTGGCAGTGTGAACCATTAATTTATCATCCTCTGTGATAAAGAGTACTTTGTCATGTCCAACCTACACTGCTCCATAACTAATGCTGCTTTATGTCCTCTGGTTCTACTGCTTTCTTTAAGTTTGAAGAACATATTCCTGTCAACATCCTCATAACCGTTCACTATTTTAAACACTTCTATTTGGTCTCCTCTTAGTCTCCTGGTCTCTAGTGTTGTCAAACCACATTGTAATAAGCGACTTTCGTAACTAAGGTCTCTCAAATCTGGAATAATTTTAGTTGCTCTTCGTTGTATTTTTTCTAGCTTGTCTATGTCCTTTTTACGCTATGGTCTCCATGCTTGAATACAATATTCCAAATGCGGTCTAACTATTGCTTTGTACAGGAGTACAATTACCTGTTTCTCCTTATACATGATAGTTCTCCTAATTAGCCCTAGAATTTGATTTCCTTTCGAAGCAGCAATACCACATTGCTCTGAAACTTTCATGTCAGCACTAAATGTTACCCCTAAGTCCTTTTCTTGTGTGGTTCTACCTAGTACAGCATTCCCCATTTTATATTCTTCGTCCATGTTTCCATGGCCTATGTGTATACATTTACACTTCCCAAAATGTAATAACATTTGCCATTTTTCTGACCATTTAACTAATTTATCTAGATTATCCTGTAAACTTTGTTTATTTGTATCATTAGTAACCTTTCTGAATACTTTTGTGTCATCTGCAAATTTCAGTACTTTGCTAGATATGTCATCTTCCAAATCATTTATATATAGTAAAAACAGTATAGGGCCTAATACTGATCCCTGTGGTACCACACTCAAAACAGATTTCCAGTTTGAAATGTCACCATCTACTATTACTCTTTGTTTTCTGTGTGTAGGCCACTTTTCTATCCAGTTGATTACATCATTACCTATGCCATGGGCTTTTAGTTTAAGTAACAATCTTTGATGTGGCACTTTATCGAAAGCTTTCTGAAAATCTAAGTAGACAACATCCACTGGTGACCCGTCATCTACCCACTTTGTAATTTCTTCAAAAAAACATAAGACATTAGTTAGACATGAACTTGCTTTTAGGAACCCATGTTGAGATGTATTTATTAATTTATGTTTTACAAGGAACTCCACCTTGTGGTCTCTAATTAATGTTTCGAGTAATTTACATACAACTGATGTTAAACTGACTGGTCTGAAATTGTTGGATTCTCGGTAAGCAAATGGCTTCCTTGTCCACTTGCCATCTACAACTTGTTGTTTGGGATGGCAATCTTGTTAAATCTCGTTAAATCTTATTTTGTTGAAGTAGCGCCGCTACGACTAGGTTCCCAATCTGTCCGCTAGGCGCTTGGCGGACTGTCTACTAACTACGAACCACAAGTAGGGCACGGACCACAGTCACTTTTCCCATAGACGACCATTATAACGTTCTTGCGTCTACATTGAAAATTTATCCTACAATTTTTTTTTAAATTCACAGAAAATGACAGACCCACTAAGACACCTGGTGTGCGAAATTCGTGAAAATTACATACCTCCTTTTCGCACAAATTGCTTCAAAGCATGAGGCCCGTGCATTTCTGCCATGAAATTCCCCGGTTTCCCAAATATGAGTACATCCTGCCTAACAGCCACTGTGTCCTTACGCAACTGGTATACCAACTGACAAATGGCATCATTTCAAAGCTTAGATGCTACTGTGCACAAAAACATCACTTCCACTCACTCATGCACACAATTTCTGCTCTCACAAATAAACCCTATCTGCATAATGAATTTTTTCCTTGGGACTCTTTATGTATGTAATGGCGGATGGATTCTGACTGTGGTCCGTGCCCAGTAAAGCTACGAATTGTGGGAAGTAAATATGCTTTGAAGACGCGTAAGATGTGTGTGCGAATGATTTAAAAACTGCCATTTATTAACGCAAAATGACATTCGTTGACCGGCGCTGTTTTGCTGCCATATGTCGTGATCATCAACGATCGCTGACCTGTCTGTGGGACGTCGACGCTGCGATGTTTAATACATAAGCGGGTCGGTCATTAGCCGACGCGAGGGATAATAAAAATCGGCCTTCCTCTACGATAGCCGGTTACATGGACCGCCATAGCCGGGTAAATTACCCGGGTCCCGGCTGTTAAGAAAAAACCCTGATAATTGATAATAATTAGCTGCATCAACGTGTGTGCATTGGGAAAATAGTTTACGACGTTTTTGCGTGTGTACATAGGGAGGAAAATATTTTACGGCAGAAAGTGGAAATTCATATATTATTTCCCGTGGTTGACACATTCATTGTTATTACATACAGTTAATAAATTGATGTCAACTACCGGCTCGATCATGCGCAGATACACCAAGCGGAAAATATTTGACCGGTACCAAACTTTGTTATGGATTGAGGCATAACTAATGAACATAATTACTTCAAAATTAACTAATACGTAGATAATGATAATTGTTATATATATATATATATATATATATATATATATATATATATATATATATATATATATATATATATATATATATATATATATATATATATATATATATATATATATATATATATATATATATATATATATATATATATATATATATATATATATATATATATATATATATATATATGAAAGCTTTCTCATGGGTTGCTATCAATAACACATTGATCTAGAGAAACCCATTTGGACGAATGTTCAGCATTTTACTAGAACTGATATGCCCGGTACCAAGCTAATCACCTGTCGCCAAAACGCGTTAAGTCCGTTAGCAAGATAGTATATTTTTATATTGCTGTCTTACATTTAGGAGCATAGTAAACATCAGTGTTATAATATTATATAGAAAAGACATAAACTTTGTTTTAAAATATTATCATACGGTTGTTATGCCCAGTACCAAAGTATGGTGATTATTGTTACGCCATCTACCAAGCTTTAATGTTGCACAGCTAAAGGTTTCTGACAACTTCGCTCAAAGGCACCAGAAGAAGGACGTTCAATAGCTACTGCAGGAAATAGGGTGGATGCGACTTGAGATAGATAGTAGCTATTAATAAATTATGTTAATGACACAAGAGGTACCCAATGAAAAATTAAAAGAAATGTTTTCCAGGGAGTATATTTGTCAAACACAAAGAACTCACCAAGAATCAGTACGCTGTGATACAAGAGGTCAATAGCAAACTTAGTGAGGACATATGTACTGTGCAAATGAATGTAGTAGAACACATTATGTCTGCCAACATTAATTAAATCCAGTCCGTGTACGCCTAGATGTCAACAAACAACCCAGTTACACTGCATCCACTTGTAGAGGATGAAAATGATTTGACTGCTTATTGATATATTGGAATGACGTTCTCATTGCAAAGCACCAAATGGGTGTGTGGCAATAACAACGGGTGGAAAACTTCAGGAATATGCACAGCATCGTGATGCTAAAGCACCCTTCCTCTATCAAAAAGGAATAGTTTCTGTTATAAGAGATGTTGCCATCATACCAACACCAATACATTTCTAGCAAATTGTGATGGGTGGGTGAAGAAAACAGCTAAATGTCAAACATGTTGGAAGTCGCAACCCCAGACACGCACTTGTTGACGTAGTCGAAGACGTGGGTATGTGCGCAAAGAAACTAATCGATTCGAATAACACTATTATAATTCAATTCCAGCATTTACTTATATTTCTTTAGGGTGTTGAAACGAACTCAGTACCTTGGTACCTGTTTTAACTGTAGAGGGTTACCTCCCCAACAAGCGCCGCTTGCCACTTAGTGAGTTTTCGGTTTTAAACAAACAAACTTCAAAATTTAAATCTTTAGAATATGTATTTGATCGGAGTTTAACAGAGATTGAAGAACTTGAAAAAAATGGTCTCTCCCAATCCAATTGTTAGATCATTTTGGAGAGTGGCCCCTCTATCAGCATAACCCTTGACGGGCCTTGTTTTATGGGGATTTCAGTGACTTAGCTTAGGAATTATTATACAAATAATTAAGTTTTTATGTTTTGATACATTACTCGCATTTGAGACGTGTATTCTTTGCAAACAAGTAAGGTATTTCATTGCATGTTGTCACTGGTGTTACTCCACCTGTCACGTTTTATACCCTTCATTTTGATTGCAGAGCCAATTAAGATACCTGCAAATAGCTTCTTAGCGTCATTTATTCATACGCATATATGAAAGTAACGATCAGGGGTAAAAACATATACAGCCTTACTCTAAAAGAAGTTGCTGTTGATACTGGTTACTATGAGCTTTCATCAAAATCGAGATTTGGCCGTAAAAATTAATCTTAGCTGAGTCTGTTGTATATAAAATAGCGACACACTGCCCATAGAAAAGACCATTGTAGGTATCTGTACATATCATCTGGATACAAACAAACTGGTATAGTTTGTTCATAACACTAGTGAGACAATTACGATAACGTCATGACCAACAGAACCCTGAAATTACATGAATCGACCAGATTTTAATAAACCTGAAATAGCAGCAGAAATACGAAATGTTGGTTTACACTGTTTACCTTTACCATGTGTGCCTCTTGTCCAACATTGCACGCGGTTTCTGCTGTACTTTTACTTTCTTCACAAAATTAATACCTAGCGTGAACTTTCTACTGTACAGTTACATGCATAAATGACATATGCCATATTATTATGAGGCATCAAACGTGACTTCCCAGCTAATAACATGACGTTGTAGCAACGTTGCCATGACGTCGCTGTTTGATCGTGGCGATGTTGTGGAATAACGTCGTGGCAACGAAAATGCGTGGTCTCCCAGAAAGGTTGCCACGACGTTGAGGTACAACGGTGTTATATAACTTTGTGACACAACCTCCCTACAACCTCTTCAAGATATTGCGTTATTGTTCCCAAACCTAGTAATGTTGGTGGTGCCTCAGGTGCGGAAAATGTAAAGAGTACATGTGGCTTCATCATTACCAGTCCCTCCTTAACTCTATACCTGGTTCTCAAGCCACCATCAAGACAAAATTATAATGAATACTGTAGCAATGTACAATTTAATGATAAAATTATTGTTAACGTTAAGGAAATTCGAAATGTAATACATGCAATGCCTATATGCAAAGCTCCGGGTTATGATAGTGTAAGTAACGAACACTTTAAATATGCGAATGAAAAACTCCATGTTCTCATGTCACTGTTATATAGCAGCATGTTAATTCACGTTTTTTTACCGGATTCTGTGATGATTACAATCATAACCCCCATAATTAAAAATTAGGCTGGTGACCTGTCTGATAATAAAAATTACCAACCCATTGCTCTCGCCACAATTGCTAGTAAATTATTTGAATCTTTGATATTATCCAGGGTTTCTACTTGTTTAACTACATGTGTTAACCAATTTGGATTTAAAAAGCATCACTCAACTGAAATGCTCATGCTTTTATTAAAATACTCTTTCGACACTATATATATATATATATATATATATATATATATATATATATATATATATATATATATATATATATATATATATATATAATTATTATTATATATATATATATAATTATTATTATATATATATATATATAAAATTATATATATATATATATATATATATATATATATATATATATATATATATATATATATATATATATATATATATATATATATATAGCGAATGGCTCATCTGTGTATGTCACTATGTTGGATGTCTCTAAGGCCGTTGACAAAATCAATCATAGTAAACTATTCACTAAACTAATTGACCGGGACTGTCCTTTTATTGTGCGCATTCTCTCTTACTGGTACAGCACCCAGAAATTCACTCTTTTCTCTGAATTTTTTACCGTTTCAAATGGTGTTAAACAGGGTGGAATCCTTTCTCCCCATCTTTTTAACGTGTACATGGATGACTTAGGTGTAAATCTGAACAAACTACAAATTGGTTGTCTTTATGCAGGCACCATAATGAGCCATATGATGTATGCCGATGATCTTTGTATTTTTTCACCTAGTTTTTCTGGGCTGGCAAAACTCACCGATTGTTGTGCCGAATACGGCAATATGTTTGATATAACTTACAGTGCCAACACATTTTATTGCATTGTTATTGATAACAAACCTCAGTGCAAAAAAAATATTCAACCTGTTGTTATCAATAACCATAGACTACCTTACACTGAGAAATGTAAATATCTTGGCCATATTATTAACAATAACCTTACTGTCTATATTACTGATAATGCTGATATTTCCAGGCATAAAAGATGTATATATGCGCAGGCAAACGTTTTAGCCATAAAAGTTCATTTATGTAGCAGCACCATTAAAACAACTTTATTTAATTCGTACTGTGGTTCAATACCTACGTAAATGTGCTTAAAAGCTAAATTTACATTTAAAACGACCAGGCCACGAGACAGCCTGCATAATACAAAACGAATTCAGTATAGCATTCCGTCGGAGCTGTCGTGGTTTAGCAGAAGAGCGTTCACTTTGAAGGATCCTGGGTTCAATCCGCTGTATATCCAATTAAATATTTTTTCTCGTTTAATGTAATTATTATTATTTTATCAGTCATATTTAATGCAATATATGCTTTTGTTTAATTTCGCTGATCGGCAATGTGTAGTACTAATTATTTCTAAGTGTTGCTTAAAGGTGACTAAACAACTAAACTGGATATGACGTTAGCATATAGGATGTGCAGCTAGAAACTATTTTTATCAACAAATTTAAATAGTTTTTGCAATGTATGCCTTTTAAAATAAATAATATATGTGATCCCTTATGAAAGTATCACCAATGATCATATTCTGAGGTTAGGTGCATAGATTAAAAAACTTAGAAACCTTTATTTCAGATGAAGAAGAAGAATAATGTTTTATTTGACCCGTCATACACTTCACATAGTACATATAAATTGTATCCATGTTGAATTATAATTTTACATAATACATGTGTATACGATTCTAAGTAAACATGGTATATATTAAAGTAAATAAACAAATAGGGTCAGGAGACTCCTCTTTGACTTTGATAGTTGCTATCAAGGAGTTACCTTACAAATTAAAATTAAGCTAATTTTTAAATAAATTAAGTTTAGTGTACTGAGCAAATCCCTGTAAGCTGTGTGTAGTAAGCTTTTCATTAACCATAGTGGGAATATTATTAAGTAAAAATGGTAAATTATGCCGAAGACGTTTCTTAGCAAATTCGTATTTAGTTTTATAAGTATATATTTAATTCTTGATTCGTGTATCATAATTATATATGTAATAGTTGTGAAGATTATCCTCCACTTTTGTAAATAAACTGGTAAATTGTTATGTAAATATTTATAATAACATTTTAATTGTTGTAATTTAAGAATGTCATCTACTTTTAACATGCTGAGTTTTTTATGGAGTGGCTCTGTGTGGGAATTATAATTACTTAAGGTAATAATTCTCAAAGCTTTCGTTTGAAATTTTATTTTTCTATTTCATTGAAAACCCCAAGCCATGATGCGATAATTAATGTGTGGTACAATTAATGGATTATATAATAACGTTTTAATTTGTTGTGATAACACGTTTTATTATTTTTTTAAATACCAATCTTTTTAGAATATGCGTTTGACATTTTTTAATATGTCTTTTCCAGTTCAAATTTGTATCAATAATTAAACGTAAGTAATTACATTCCTTAACTTTTCAATATTTATATTATCTCTCTTCATAGTAAGCATTTGTACATATTTATTTGCCTTTTGGAATGTCATATATTTAGATTTTGCAATGGTTAATGATAATTTATTTATTTTGAACCATTCACTTATTTTTAAAAGTTTGTCATTTATTAAAGATTCTAAATTGTCATCGTGCATGTATATCCTTAAAAGTGTTTAAAGTACTTGATAAGGTTGTGTCATCAGCATAAATAATGAAATTAAACATTTACTGGCTTGTGCAAAATCATTGATATATATATATATATATATATATATATATATATATATATATATATATATATATATATATATATATATATATGTATATTTAATAATAATAATAAATAACAGAGGTCCTAGGATTGAGCCTTGTGGTATGCCAGTTGTTATTGGTAACATGTCTGAGTTTACATTATCAATTTTCATATATTGTTTACGATTATTTAGGCCGCTACTGAATAAGTTCAGATTTGTACCATTTATACCATAATATTTCATTTTTTCAGCTAAAGTTAAATGGTCAATGGTATCAAAGGCTTTAGCTTACTATATGTGGGTATTTCATCCTGATCCATTTGAGTTATAATCCTATCTATTAATTCCAGTCCAGCATATTCTGTTGAATGCATGGGTCGAAAACCATATTGATAGTCAAAGAAAAGTTTTGAGTCTTGTAAATAAGATGGCAATTGATAAATAATGCTCCTTGCACTGGCAATTGCCTGAATTAACACACAATAAACGTGATGAATTAATGAAAAATAAGGTCATCATTAGATCCCTGTCAATTTAAATATGTGATAATATTTTCAATATATCTATTAGAATATGTTAAAAATCCAAACACAGTAAAAATAGTGCTCATTATTGAAAAAAATTGCTACTCATTTCCAAACTTGCTTGGTACACTTTCACTGATTATGGTCCTTATAAGTTCATTTTAATTGACATACTTGTTATAGTTCATCCACAAAGTTGGTAAAAATGTCATTTACGTCTTATATATTTTAGAAATATTACTAATTATTGGTACTAAAAATGTGTTAATAAAAGAAACGAATTATTTTGGGTTTATTTATAAAATGTTCATATTTTATTGTGTGCACACCAAATTATAATGAAATGTATTCTATTACTCATCATTCACCCTATATATGTTAGCAGTGTTTGATAGTTGTCAAAATGTATGCAAATATTCATAGCATACAACGATGAGGTAGTTCAAGATGACCATGTTTAAAAGCAATGTGAACCCTAGGGGTGGGAGTGTCTCCATCCATGTGGCAAACATAAGAATGTCACCAAATGTAACTGTACATTCATCATCTGAAACAAAGGTTTCTAAATGTTTTAATGTATGAACCAGTTACACCTAACCTCAAAATATGATCATTGGTGATACTTTCATAAGGATCACATATATTATTTATTTTAAAAAGGCATACATTGCAAAAATTATTTAAATGTGTTGATAAAATAGTTTATAGCTGCACATCCTATTTGCTGTTTAACATCTTAACCAGCATAGACCCACCTGGCACAGACGACGATAATGAAAGTGACATTAGTGGCGAGTACTACATTGACCCTGTAAACTCTCAGTCTCGCAGCAACAACCTGACATATGTGGATCTTGCATGCAACGACAAGACAATAACGTTCAAGATAATAGACACAGGTGTTCAAGTGAATATCCTACACAAGGTTTATTTCGAAAAGCTACACACGCGGCAGTCGCTGAAGCTGAATTTTAGTCATATTTTAAAATACTTTAGGTGCCCTTTAATCGTTTAGATGAACATTTTAGTTGACTGAAATGACCCTTAACTTAATTTTTTTAGATAACCCTGTAATTGTTTCAGCTGATCCCTTATTTTATTATTTTTGCGATTAACCTTAAGTTAATATCTCTAATATAATCTCACATTGCATTTTGAGATTTCCCCCAAGTTGTTTGATATGACCCCTTAATTTGATCAAATGATGATCAGGTATTTTTTTTAAACATTTTTAATGATCCCTTAAATAATTGTTGATGATCCCTTAATTGAATGTAGATTACCTCTTTAATATGTTGAGGATGACCCCCTTCTTCCTTACCACTCTGTCTGACTCGGTCCTATTGTTTGCCAAATGTAATTACTGCCGTGCTTTACCTGGGAGGTTATATGAACGGCATTCTATATCTCCTCCCTGAAAACATGCGGCGCACTCCTTCTGGGATTCCTATGTTAATCATACGTTTGTGAACGTCGAGTGGATGTCAGCATGGCTAGCCATTATAAGGATGAACATGAGGATGATGATGACGATGAAGAGGAGGAGCAGGATGACGAGGCTGAGGATGTCATTGTCTTCGTCCTCATAATCGTAATAATGATCATCCTCATTGTCATCACCTTCGTCATCATCATCACTAAGACCGATTGATTGTCTTCATCTTGTTCCTCATCATCATCATAACCATTTACCCCCTCATCATCACCGTCGTTATCATCATTATTATTATTATCATAATCATTATCATCATCGTCATAATCATCATCATCACTAAGATAAACCATTAATTGTCATCATCATCATAATAATGTGTCACCCTTATCATCATCATTATTAACACCATCATAACGATTACTATCATCATTTTTAATACATTACTAGTTGATTTATTTCATTACAGGTCGATTATTACATTACCGGTCGATTTATGACATTACCGGTTGACTGTTACATTACCGGTCGACTATTACATTACCGGTCGATTTATTACATTACCGGTTGATTATTGCATTACTGGTTGTAACACACGTGCGCCATGCACAATATTTTCTACGTTATCGAGGCACCACAAATAGCTGCATACTGCGTTGACAAAAGTTGGGGCAGATCATTATGTCATGACTAAAACGTATGTTGATATATTCGTCTTTCTCTTGTTGTTCATTATAAAATCTACCAAAACTCGTACGAATATAGCCATCACATTTCAATAATTTACACGTGAACATGTATGTACACGTTTAGGTCATGTCTGTATAATTATGCCTTTTGCTTCAATGCGCACAGAACAGTAAATTAACACGACAACGACACACTGTCTCGCCATCAGGCAGCCGTAATGTGTCTGTGTGAACCGGTTAGGAAAATTAGCAAAGTTCGAGTAGATTGTATGCATGCAAAACCAACACAAATTATATTAATGTCAAGTAAAATAGTTGAGTTTGTTTACACATTGTGTCTCAGTGATATTAACCGTCACTAGATTCCACAAATATGCCTACAAATAATGTCTTAGAACAAGCACTATGGTCCCCTTGCCTGTGTTAAACAGCGTGGTGGTAATGTTAAGGGTGTATTCTAGTTGGAACCCGTACAATGCTAGCGTCTGTTTCAAATTGAACCAAAACCAGTTGTACGACCACGTGACTACTACAAGTTCACAAAATGACGTTGCTACAACGTAATTTGCGACCTGCCCAACCTAAGATTTCCTGACGTCGTGGAAACGATGTTTGTTAGTTAGCTGGCTTGTTGACCAATTTGACCCATATGGCGCCTCTGGTGGATACCCTAAAACTCATATGTCGACTGACTGTTTGTATAACAACCGCGTATTCACGGCAATGCATGGCCAGTCCAGCCCAACATATTTAACAAATTATAATTTTTTAAATTCTTCACAAATACTGGATACAGCTATGTGCAGGAGCGAAAATGTTAACATTCACCACCTTGCAAAACTTTTACGGTCTTTCAGTGGAAATCAAATGAAAGACCCTGGCGACAAGGAAGAGACGCGCCTTCCGGAAGTGACATCCGACGGTGCTGGGCGACGCGTTGGATCGGCCGGCGAGGGTCACTGCGACAAACCAACACGCCATTGTTGGGTGCTACAACCGCGCCAGGCGACGCTACTATGCCGCAGCGCCACCTACCAGGGACGCTCGACCGTCCGAGATGGCCTGCAGATACAGGCGAAACCGCCAAGAGCGGCACCAATGCCCCGCACTAGAACCAATCTCGACGCGTCGCGCTCCGGTGGGGCTAGTCGTTGACACAAAACGGTACGCTTTATTTATAGGACTAAGCAGGGCATATACAATACGAGTACAATACGAAACATTATGCTTTCACAACACATTTCACACTCTACATTCTACTCCAACGTGTGTCGTCCGTCATATGCCCTCTCAATTTATCCCTGCAAAACAATCTCCATTCGCATCCGCTTCATTAAACGAAGAGCTGACTTTCAAAACCACACTTCCACTTTTGCATTTTTTTTAGCAAACCCCTTTAACATATACGTCATGCTGCATGCCATGAGTTAACTTTTGCAATCAAACCCAGACGTATTACCACACCAACAACACTCCAAACTTACGCTTTTCGTTCAGAACAATTCAAATCCATCGTGTGTTTAATTAAAAACCAGACATTTCCAATGAGGACATCGACTTGTGTCATGTCCTGCGTGCTTGTTAAGATGGTATCCTCCATAGGGTTTTTTGTAGAAGGTTTTAGTGCGTAAACTTACTCCGGTTGGGACAAATGACTGCCCCCACCTTTGCTATTTTTAAATTTGTCATTTACTATCTGTATTTTTCGATGACCATGTGTTAGCGATTAAGCTATGTCATCGATATAAAGGTATTATTCTACGTTGGTATACTTAGTAAATGACCTTAACCAACAATTACTCTTTGTGTTTTCATTTAGCAAACGAGCTCAGGGTTCTGCCATTAAGACTCAGCATGATATAAATGTAATTAGATTTTCTTTGTTTACGGAAGTAAACTTCTTCTGAATGTTATAATTCACTGTTGTATTCACGTTCGAATAAAATAGTTTCATAATACTCCAGACGTTTTCTCTTAAGTACTTTCGCATAGCAATGGATATGTATGCACAGTTTTGAAAGTCAAGTCTTCAAATAATTACAATAATTTAATTGCTGCGTTGGCACAAACTTCCAAACATAATCGTAAAACATGGGTGTTATTTTTTCTTATTGAATTGTAGTAATTTAACATTTTCATTCAGACATATTAGGGAGGTTCAGCAACTGAACATGTACGTGTAGAAATGCGTGTACTGTGTTGCCTAGCGGGGTTTCACTGCGATAGGAAAGGATTCGGGAACCAGGTTATCCCAGCAAACACAAAATGTTCCTTGAAAGTCTCCTCTTGGCTATGGTAAAAGTAACGTTTTGGGGACGTCGTGGGAACGTTATGGTATTTTTTTAGTTGAATATATGGGCAGGAATTCCTTTTATATATATATATATATATATATATATATATATATATATATATATATATATATATATATATATATATATATATATATATATATATATATATATATATATATAAGTATATATGTATATATGTATATATATGTATATATATATATATATATATATATATGTATATATATATATATATATATATATATATATATATATATATATATATATATATATATATATATATATATATATATATATATATATATATATATATATATATATATATATATATATATATATCCAATATTTGCCGCGTTAGGCAGACTGTTGTTTTAAGCAGACCAAAGCCGGTCTGCTTAAAGTTTTGATGTGTTATTTCAAAACTAATACTTTCGAGTTTACTATTATCATTGATAGTGGACATAGTTTAGCCGAAAATGAAATAGCACATGTAATTATTAAAAAAATAAATAACATTTTCTGCGATTTTGAGCATGTTTTCTCCAGAGCCTTGTATATTTTGAAGTGCCAAATTTGTCGCGTACGGCAGACCGGGTAAAAATGCTTATAACTTAATATTCCTGCTATATATTGAATGAAGGATCACCGTTTCGTGTTTATTATGTAATATGCTTCGAAGCAGTGTACAATGTTTTATTATAATGTGTAAATTAAGTAATATGCGTTTTTGCGTTTGTTCTTGGCCTCCGACTTCGCGTCTTCGGCTTCGACTTAGCGTTCGTGTCGCAAAAATTGACGTTTGCTGAAAACACATGTTCAACTAATTTGAATAATGTGTGTTTAATTAATGATGTGTAGTTCGATTACTTTGACAAATGTTATTTGTCGTAAATCGACATCGCGAAACGACTTCAGGCATTGGATGGTGTCTGTGAAATGCGTCGTTACCTGTTGGATATCTATTCGTAAGTATTTCACTAAAAATCAACTTTACTAATACTTTGTCCATACTCAATGGATTGACATTTGTTTAGGGTTAGGGTAATTGTAATGACTTTCTGTCATGTAACTACAACATGTAGTTTATTCTGGTTCCGAGATAATGCCATAATTATAATTGATCTATTTCAATCAAGTATCTACAACATGTAGTAAACTAAGGTTCTGACATGATGCCGTAATTGTAATTGATTTCTTACAGTGTAATTAAATATCACATTAATTATGTTATATATGATTTCGAAATAATTTTTCAACAAAATATACTATTTTAGTAATCATATTTCAAAATACACTGAATTTACTTAAATGTGTGTTTCAATCAGAAGATATGGTTAAAATAAAATGCATTGTCAAAAATAGTGTCCACTTTGAATATCATGCAACATGAGTTACAGCTAAATTATATAATAAATATATACTTATTTACATGTATATTATATGGTAGTCAAACTACATTAATATCAGTAACCTTATGGGTGCAGATTTTGTTTTAAACATGCTGAAGACTTATTTTGTAAATTTAATCACATTGTTGATGGTTGAAAATTTGTTGCCACCTTATCACCTATACACATTTGTATTGTGTGTGCACACTCAACTTATTGTAAATGCTTTCAGCAAACATACTACACATAATAACTCTAAGTTATAACAGTCATTACAACCAATGCCGTTTTAGCAAGTATTCTGATACGTATCATATCTTTACAGCCCTACATTTGTCGTAGACCTGGAAACTCATTTAATAATAAAATTAATTTGTTTTAATTCACATTATTTATTTTTCAGTTGCTGCAAGCCATCAGAAAAGCCAGCAGGACGTAAAGGTATCTTGTCATATTATTAACTAGTGTAACAAATATGACACATAGATACTGTGGCAGATATGATCCTTTACTTTACCAAAACGATTGTCTGCATAATGATACTCATCTCAAATATGCACTGAGTATAACTTGGTATGATAACTAATTTGCAACATCATTATCTGAGAATATAAAACTCAAAGCTACGAATAAATATTATTAAAATATCCAATCACATTTAACTTTTGTTTTATAATTATGATTTTGAGATATCATTAAAAAAAATTAGTTTAATCCATTTCTGTTGTCTATCATAAATCATGCTACTTGGTGTCTTTTTAGCAATCAATGAAATATGAATCAGTAATTAATATTATGGACACCTTGTAAATATGTTAATATTGGCGAGGTAATACAACACTTCCAAATGAACATATCACTACACGTCTGTCAATTTTAACATTTGTACTTTTTGATAATAAGAACTGTGCACTTTGTCGTACATTATGTTCTTTATCCATCAACCACTGGCATGGAAAACTTGGTAGTGTATAGTATAGAGCAATTTCTAACATTTGTACTGTTTTTTAGAACAAGAATTGTGCACATTGTCCTACATTAAGTTCTAATCCATCAACCACTGGCACTGAATACTCGGTAGCATATACTGGTAGTATAGTGCAGTAGTTTCCTAGATCTTCTCTTGTTTAATGCAAAATATCAACAACTGCTGGCAAAGCTATGCAGCAAATGAGTCCTGATATGTTTGTGATAAGATACACTATTATTATTAAGAGTTAATTAAAGAAAATATACAAACCATTGAAATATATTAATTTCAAGTAATTTCAACCAAAAACAAAATGATTTATGTATATCATATATATTGTCATTTAAAACAATGAATGTCAATCCTACAGAATATCCTTTTACATGTTTGCATTACTGAAATGACATTCTTTCTGACATTAATGCATATTCAAAAACATTTTTTCACAGAAGTGTGATGACATTGAAATACCAGATGGATCACAAGAGGACGATGACATGGAAACCTTATCAGTTAATCAAACACAGGTGATGATTCTCATTTTACACCTGAATCAGTGGAAACCCTCAACATGCTATAAACAGGCCACTCTTAAAATGGTTGATCACATCAATTGGTTTGAAGTATGTTTAATCAAGATTAACCACATACTTATGCCATAGAAATCTGTAGAGTACAGGGGTAGGTATCATTCCTATTTTTAATACAACATAGTTTCCTTTCTCAGCATGTGCTAGAACCAAACAAGGGAGAGAGTGTATTAGATATAGCTTTGTCCTTACTAAATGAATTAATTGAAAATGTTAAGATATATATATAAGGACATGTTACATCAAAATAAAATAAGAAACAAATAATAAAAAACAGTACAGGAGAAACTTCCACAAAGGTAGATAAAGATATGAGAAACTATTTAGCAAAGATAGACTGGAATAACACACTGAATAATAAGATAGCAATAGAATACTGAAATATTTTAAAACGTGAAATTGAGTGCATCATTGATTTGTTGGTAAGTTTTAATTATGGAGCAACACCTTTGTGAACTCCGAAAAAATAATTTAGGGGACATTTTCAATGGAACAAAACCCAGTGTGGCTACATTTAAAAAATCATGAAACCAGTCTTACTTTAAGGATAATGGTATGTAATTTGTGTGCCAAATTTCATGATCCATTCAGAATTCCTGGTGATTTAATTCTTCAGTGATATATGATTTTTGCACTCACAAGGTATTCACGAATACATAACCAAGTGCTACACCACAATGTTAATATGATTCCTGATTCTTCAAACTTCTGTAATATCAATACTATTGATATATTGGTTATGTGTGCTAACTTTCATCTCTAATAGGACATTTCTTCATGCATTATGAACTCTAATATTCAATAATAGGTCATTCCACATCAAACCACTGGATGGTCCACACATTGTATTTTCAGAAGTTCAGATCTCTTCAGGATTTTTATCAGATATTCCCCAAATACCCAAATTGAACAAATCTAATTTTAGCTTTCTGGTCCTGATAGTTTCGGAGATGTAGGCATATTAAATGAAAATGGTCTCACTTTAAAGGTATGATATGTAATTTATGTGTGACAAATTTAATGATCCATTTGGAAGTCTGTGACGGTGAACTTTATTCTTTAATGGTGCACAGTTTTAACACCCACAAACCATTCACGTGTACATATCACAGTGTTGATATAATTCATGATTCTTCAAACTGGTGTCGTCTCAATGCCATTAATATATGTGTCCTCACTGTTATCTTTATGATAACCTTTTTGTGTCAACAATGGATTTTACATCAAATCACTGGATAGTCCAGACTCTGTGTCTTCAGATCTCTTCAATATTTATACAAGATATTCACCAAATGTCACATGTTAGCTTCCATTTTGCAAGATACCATCTGTGAAACATATTTTGTTTAAAGAAATTTTCTGGTGAAAACAACATTTCTGTACAAGAAACTACACATCCTAAGCTATAAAAGGGAGTAATTAATGTTCCAACATATTTTATGAATTGTGTATAAAAAATCAGGCTCGCAAGTGGTGTT
This sequence comes from Lamellibrachia satsuma, assembly GCA_033239005.1. Lineage (NCBI taxonomy): Eukaryota > Metazoa > Annelida > Polychaeta > Sabellida > Siboglinidae > Lamellibrachia > Lamellibrachia satsuma. The sequence continues at coordinate 743,542 of BSQZ01000009.1, forward strand.
TCAATTTCGAGAAAGCATAACTACAGTATTTACCATCCAAAATTCAAATTATATATTTATACACACTGATAAATCATTAAATGTTCTGGAGTTACCATGTACATAAGTGTTAATTTGTACCCTTTATACACGGTACTATGCAAAACAGCAACTGTGATTTTACAAATATTCCAGGCTCTATCTGATTTAATTATAAATACAGTCAATTTACCCATAAGTTGATATTTTATCTTTGATTTAACAAGATTTAGCAATATTAGCCATCCAAGCCAAAGGCCCAGATGGCAAGTGGACAAGGAAGCCATATTGATAGTCCAACAATATTTATCTACGTGTAACCCGCCCTCCTGAGATATGTGCCAACATTGTTTTTAGACATATTCATGCTGCTAGCAGTTATACAATCTGTAGACAATTTGTTCCATTCAGTTATTGTCCTCTGTACGAAAGAGTACTTCCTGATTTCCAACCTACACTGATCCTTTACTAATTTTACCTCATGTCCTCTAGTTCTGCTATCTTTCTTGAGTGAAAAAAACATATTTCTATCAATATTTCGTACACATTTAATATCTTAAAAATTTCAATATGATCTCCTCTTAACCTCCTTGTCTCTAGAGTTGTTAAACCATATTCTTTCAGGCGTTCTTCATAGCTAAGGTCTCTCAGTCCTGGAGTAATTTTAGTTGCTCTCCTCTGTATGTGTTCAAGCGTATCTATATCCTTCTTACGATATGGTCTCCATGCTTGTATACAGTATTCTAAATGAGGTCTAACTACTGCTTTATACATAGGTAAAATTACCTTTTTTGTATGTTATGTTTCTCCTAATCAACCCAAGAATTTTATTACCCTTTGAAGCTGCAATACCACACTGCTCTGAAACTTTCATATCAGAGCTTATTGTAACTAATAAGTCCTTTTCTTTTCTAGTAGTAGTACCCATAACAGTATCTCCCATTTTATACTTAACACCCAAGTTCCCATGTCCTGTATGTAGCCATTTGCATTTCCAAAAACTGAACATCTGCCATTTCTCAAACCATTTCACTATTCTGTCTGGATCGTTTTGTAAATGTTGTTTAACACCATCAGTGTTAACCTTTCTAAACACTTTTGTGTCATCCCCAAATTTCAGTACATTACTTGTTATATTATCATCTAAGTCATTGATATAATAAAGAATAATAAAGGTCCTAATCCTGATCCTTGTGGTAGCCCACTTAAAACTTATTTCCAGAAACTTCTCCATCTACTACAACATGCTGTCTTCTGTCAGTCAGCCATTGTTCTATCCAGTCAATTATACCATCCCTGGTACTTTATCAAAAGCTTTCTGGAATTCTAAGTAGATAATATCTAATGGCTATCCCTCATATATCCACTTGGTGATTTCTTAAAAAAAAAACATATTTGTTAAACATGATCTCGCTTTTAGGAATCCATGGTGAGATGAATTTAATAATTTATCCCTAACAAGGAATTCCACCATATGGTCTTTAATTAACCTTTCTAATAATTTACAAATTACTGACTTTAAACTCACTGGCCTGTAATTATCTGACTTATTTCTTAAATCTTTTTTAAATAATCGTATGATGTTTGCTTCTTTCCATTCAAATGGAACAACTCCCTCTTTTAATGACAAGTTAAACACTCTTGCAAGTGGTATACTGATTTGACCTACTGTTCCCATTAGTAGTTTTGGAGGAATTCCATCCACTCCCGGTGATTTATTATCCTTCATTTCCTTTATTTTCTTAACTACCTTTTCTGGAGTTTTGATTAACGGCCCTAAATAGTCAGATTTACCCTCCTGAAATTTAGCATCTGGAACTGGTAGCTCTTCCATTGGATCCCTTCCATCACATTCTGTCCTGCAGCCTTGTGACCTGGCAAACTGTTATCATTCTCTCTCTCACCCATCAACCGGTCACCTTTCCCTCAATTTTGGGGATAAGAACTGCTGTACTAGAAGGTCACAACATTATTAATCTCAGAAACTACTAGGAAGTAGGAAGCTAAAATTTGAGATTTGTTCAACTGGGTATTTGGGGAATATCTGGTAAAAATAGTGAACATTGTGCTCACAAAAAGGAAACAATTCCTTTGACGTGCCAGTAACGAGTAGGCCAAGTGGATAAATCCATGAGTAGGCAAAGAGAATGTAGGTATTAATTGGTCAGAAGACAAACTGAGAAACCCCTAATTAGCCAGAATTGGGCAAAATTGGGACTTGGGCAAAATTAGCATGAATAGTGTTAGTTACTTTTATAGCAATTGATGTTATTAAATGTGTAGTAAAGTGTTTTGAATGGTGCCTTCCATCAACTCAAGTACATAGACTTATAAAATAAAAAAATAACAGTCCACTTGCATCTAATCAGCAATTTTACCAACATAAATGTAACTGTAACTTTAATTAAATTGAAGTTTAAAGTTCATGAATTGGTGTGAGGTTAATATATTTTTATTGGGAAATATCTTAATTCATGGTAATGTAACTAAAAATATTTTTAGTTAATTGTTCCTTGTCTGATATACACACACTACACACAGCCTCAAATTCAAAACAACACTTGCACTGACAATTTGTTGTCCTCTAGTTAATTTTTTTTAAGTAGTGTTTGTATGTTTTAGTTGCATCACCTAATTATGATATTATCTCAACAATGTGCAGTTATGCCCATTTTGTGGAATTACCTCTGCTTTTGAGGTATTTTCTAGAATGTTATTGTAAGGTGGCAGTAATGTGGTTTTCTCAAGTGTCATGAATACAACATTGTATTAATTAGCATGACTCATCTTTAAAACCTTAGTTCTTAGCCAGTCACTGGGTTCAAATAGCAAATTATCTATGCATATTTTATATTTGAATATTTTCATTTGTAAAATAAAACACATGTGAACAGTAATAAATTTTTTAAGTAGATGATATATTTTTCATTTTATATTACAGTGTCGCTGCAGCAGATGAACTTTGGGATGAGGAAACACATTGTCTTCAACTCTTGTTTGAAGACCGTTCTCACAGTGTGTATGTAGCATGTAGAGATCCCAGCTTAAACGCATTGAATACGATTGTGGGTACACTTGCTGTGAGAGAGCAAGCTTTCATGTACATGATCTTATATGGGCAAGGCAGCAGAGAACTGGAAACATACCTACCGACAATTTCACAGAATCTTAACAAATATCAATTAAATCTATTTATGTTAAGTTCATAATAAACATATTGTATTTACTAAACATTCTATTATAAATTTGCATAGAATATCATCTTGTTATGATATGTGTAATTTCGAAAGATAAGCAGATGCTGAGCTGCCCTGAGTGGATTTTGTTAGTCATCTCATGCTGATGACATTGCAATGCTTGTTCCATAAACTAAGGGGATGCAAAGATTTTTATGTTTCTTATACTCAAGGATGTGACACTGACAATGATATACTCTTTAATAGAGTAAGGTCTCGGATAATGTTCTATGATTGATATTAAGCTTGGTGATGTAGTATTGAATGCAATTATGAAAATCTTGGACATAATTTGTGATGAAAATTATATCAAATACAAAGAAGTCTTTAGTGGAGATGTAATATAGTTTCTACTCAGGCAATTCTACTTCTGTACAACGAAGGTGAAGAACAAGCTCTTTGCAACTTAAATATATTGCAGTAAATTCCATACAGTGTATTTTTGTTTTGTTTTGCTAATTATAGAAAAGCCAATCGTGCAGCTTTTTATCATTTCTTATTACATTGCATTTAGCATTTCGCACAGCCTACCTAGATGAAATGTAGTGCTACTCTTATGCTTGCTATCTAAGCATTGATTGTTGTAATATTCAGATTATAAAAAAGTATTAGTGCAAGCTGTTTTTTTTATGCAGGATATCTGCATCCACAAACAACTTTGTTCAAAGTACTGGAAACAGGTATGAGTACAACTCCTCTGTACTTTGCATGAAATGGGTACTTGCAGTTTATACACTCTTGTAATCTAGTACAGTGTAGTATTATTACATGTTTTATTGTTATGTTGACATGATGTATATTCCTGTACTGTTTTGTATGAAATAAAACTGATTGAATTGATGACTGGTTGAAGTGATTAAAAATAATAAGGCTCTTCAATATATTACTTCATAAATTCCCTACTACTGTAATTGGTGGTACTAAAACATGGATTAAATGGTGCTCTGTTTGTTTTTAAATGCTGTTTGTGTCCTAATAATTGGTGAGAGGTTGGCCCTCAAAATACGAGGGAGATGGGATGTTGTTACCCCAGCCACATCCCCTCCTGACCACCTCAAGACAACTGAAATTGGATTGCGTAGACCTGTAGTAATCATGCATACCATGTATTTGGAATAAAAAGATTTTCAATGAAAGAACAAACTAGCATTTTTACCAGGATGATTTATTAAAACAACAGTAGCACCATTAAAATAATTGTGGGTATTCATTTGTTAAAACATAACAGTAAAATGCGAATGACAATGCCATGGTGGTTTACAAATTCAGTAACATGGGTTCATAGGCTAGGCATGGTGTTTATACACATAATTTTGCACAAGCTAACATGCTTACTAGCCAGTTTTGATATTTATTACCACTACTTAACTTTATGAATTATACAAAATTTTATGTAAACGAAATAAAAAAAATATCACTGGTATACTTGACAAACCCTCCCAGATGTGTTGTTAAACTCCCAGAAAAGAAGAAAATCCCAGATTGTAGGGTTTTGTGTGTAGTTTAAAGTTTCTGGTGAGCCTCAATGAGAAGAACAGTTGGATGTTCCAAGAGGGTGCAGTTGGAAGTTTTTGGTGACCCTCAAGGCCCGTCAAGGTGGTGCATTTGGAGGTCCCAATGTGGTGCAGCTAGAGGTTTTTCGTGAGCCTCAAAGGGGATGCAGTTGGAGGCTTTTGATGGGCCTGAAATCTCCTGGACTTCGAAACTCAAGTTTTCAGGTGTACTACGGATTATTGCTATAGTATACTAGTATAGGTACGTAAACATGTCATGTAACTATCGCTCAGCAGACTTGTATTACAAGGCAACATTTTACGAATTGTGAAAACTATTCATTAATAATTTAGGGTAGGATTAATGTTCATGTATCATCCGATGTGATCGCAGCCAACCGAATTTGTTTCGAAGAATCAATCCACACAGCCACGGCAAGGCTAGGAAGTGTCCGAGACTGAGTGACCGTCCCGCGTATTTCCGTCAATCACAAATTGCATATTAAATAATTAATAACAACAATATAAAATACTGTTCACTATAATTATATTCATATAATGCATAATATACTAAATGTTCATAGTGTAAACACTCCGGCAATTCCTATGCCATGGGCTAGCGAATTGATAATAACCACAGACAGATTAATTATTATTTATGTTGTCCTCTTCCAATAACTTGTCCTCGCATAAAATACTGCTCTGTCCGCGATGCCGTCGACGGCCCCAACATCACTCTTGTACTATACTGTATATTAAATATAGTTTTTTTTTATCGTATTGAGACATCCCGTGTTCAAACAGAACTTTACTGGTGTCCGCCTTCGTTTACATTTCGCAAGTCTTTATGTGACACTACCACAAAAAAGGCTAACAAAATATATACAACTTCCGGTCTCGCTCCGGTCTGCGTAAGTCGGCATCTGTGCATAAAGTTTTTAAGCAGACCGCATTTTTTGTATATATGTCATTCTTTGAAATATTCCAATGAACCTTTAGTATATGTTCTAAATTAGTTTTACAAATAATGTTCCAACTTCACATCGTTGGAAAATCTACTAAATAAAATATATGCCCGGTCCTCTTAAAGCGGTCCGGTATGCACTTTTAACAAGATTTAACAAGATTGCCATCTCGAACAACAAGTTCCAGATGGCAAGTGGACAAGGAAGCCATTGGCTTATCGAGAGTCCAACAATTTTCTCATCTTTGTGTAGCCCGCCCTTATCAGATATCTGTCAATTCTATTTTTAAACATATTCACACTACTAGCATTGACACAATCGTTTGGCAGTTTGTTCCATTCATTTATCACCCTCTGTGAGAATGAGTACTTTCTCATGTCCAACCTACACTGCTCCTTAACTAATGCTGCTTTGTGTCCTCTGGTTCTACTGCCTTCTTTAAGTTTGAAGAACATATTCCTATCAATATCCTCATAACCGTTCACTATTTTAAACACTTCTATTTGGTCTCCTCTTAGTCTCCTGGTCTCTAGTGTTGTCAAACCACATTGTACTAAGCGACTTTCGTAACTAAGGTCTCGTAATTCTGGAATCATCTTAGTTGCTCTTCGTTGTATTCTTTCTAGCTTATCTATGTCTTTTTTACGATATGGCCTCCATGCTTGAATACAACATTCCAAATGTGGTCTAACTATTGCTTTGTACAGGGGTACAATTAGATGTTTCTCCTTATACATGATAGTTCTCCTAATTAGGCCTAGAATTTGATTTCCTTTCGAAGCAGCAATCCCACATTGCTCTGAAACTTTCATGTCAGCATTAAATGTTACTCCTAAATCCTTTTCTTGTGTGGTTCTACCTAGTACAGCATCCCCCATTTTATATTCCTCGTCCATATTTCCATGTCCTATGTGTATACATTTACACTTCCCAAAATTGAATAACATTTGCCATTTTTCTGACCATTTAACTAATTTTTCTAGATCATCCTGTAAACTTTGTTTATCTGTATCATTAGTAACCTTTCTGAATACTTTTGTGTCATCTGCAAATTTGAGTACTTTGCTAGATATGTCATCCTCCAAATCATTTATATATATTAAAAACAGTATAGGGCCTAACACTGATCCCTGTGGTACCCCACTCAAAACAGATTTCCAGTTTGAAAACTTACCATCTACTATTACTCTCTGTCTTCTGTGTGTAAGCCACTTTTCTATCCAGTTGATTACATCATTGCCTATACCATGGGCTTTTAGTTTAAGTAACAATCTTTGATGTGGCACTTTATCGAAAGCTTTCTGAAAATCTAAGTAGACAACATCCACTGGTGACCCGTGATCTACCCACTTTGTAATTTCTTCTAAAAAACATAAGAGATTGGTTAGACATGACCTTGCTTTTAGGAATTCATGTTGAGATGTATTTATTAATTTATGTTTTATGAGGAATTCCACCATGTGGTCTCTAATTAATGTTTCAAGTAATTTACATACAACTGATGTTAAACTCACTGGTCTGTAATTTTCTGGCTTCGTCCTCGATCCCTTCTTAAACAGCGGCGTAATGTTTGCTTCTTTCCATTCTGAAGGAACTATTCCTTCTTCTAGTGACAAGTTAAATAAGTTTGCAAGTGGTGTACTAATTTGATCAACAATTTCCTTTAGCAGTTTTGGTGGTATCCCATCAACTCCAGGTGATTTATTATCTTTCATCTTCTTAATTTTCTTTGCTATCATTTCAGGAGTTACAAATAACTGCCCTAAATATTCTGATGTATTGCCCTCAAATTTAGTCAATGGAACTGGAAGTGAGCTGATATCTTCTGTGGTAAAAACTGAGCTGAAATACTCATTCAGGACCTCTGCCATTTGGAACCCATCTGAAATTATGTTTTCACTGTTGCTTTCCAGTGGTCCGACCTTTTCTCGAACTTTCTGTTTACTCCTTACATAAGCATAGAAACTCTTGCTGTCATTTTTTATATTACCTGCCAATTTTTTTTCAAAGGTTCTTTTAGATTTTCTAATTTCAGAAGTAGCTAGGTTAAGTGCCTCTTTGTAGTTGGTGTAGTCTTCTACATTTCCAGTGTGTTTATAGACCTTCCACAGCATCTGTTTGTGAGCAATTTTTCTTTTGACAGGTGTTTTTTCCTGGATCTTTTCCCTTGTTTTCTTAATGGAATAAATTTCTCAATAATGCCCTCAATCTCATATTTTAAACAAGTCCAGCATTCTGTTGCTGTCTTGTTCTTCAGCAAATTATTCCAATCTATATTTGCTAGATATGTTCTCATCACTTTATATCTGCCTTTGTTGAAGTTCCTCCTCCATTGTTTTTATATGTATTCCCTGTTTTTACTTTTATATTAAAATGGATTTGGTTATGGTCACTTGAACCCAAAGGTTCGTGTACTTTAACATTGTCAACTAATTCATTTTGAGAAGACAAAATTAAATCTAACACATTCCCACCTCTGGTTGGTTCCAAGACATGTTGAGTAAGGAAACAATCCTGTGTTAGAAGTAGAAACTGATGGTCGTCACCTCCAGCACTCTCTAATGATTCCCATTGTATATGGCCATGGTTAAAATCACCCATTATAACACATTCTCCCTTGCTCACCTCCCTTATCGCCTTTTGTAATTTTACATCTTCCTCTTGTCCTATGTTAGGACTACGATAAACTACTCCTATTGTTAATGTTGAGTTCCTGGTAACTATGTTACACCAAATTGCTTCCACACTATCTGCTTCACTTTTCAGTGTAATTTCATATGCTTGGATAGATTCTTTAATATACAAAATTACTCTACCTCCCCTTCTTTCTCGTCTATCCTTCCTAAACATTACATAGCCTGTCAGTGCTAACTCAGCATCTACTATATCTTCATTTGCCCATGATTCTGTGATGCCTATTACATGAGGATCAATATCTGCTACCATAATGTCTAACTCACTTTTTTTATTTACTATGCTCCTGGCATTTAAGCATACACATTTAAGTTCATTTTCTGAAATTATTGGTGAACATTTCTTTGGATGTGTATTTGTAGTAGTACTCCTTTGAGTTTTCTCTGTCAGTTCCCCCTGCGCATCTAGTTTAAATAATCTATGGTACCTGTGCCCTCGTCGACAACTCTGACAAACTCACACGCAAGAACTGCAGCGCCCTTCCCTGTCAGATGAAGTCCATCTCTCATGAAAAAGTCACCTCTTCCCACAAAGTTTAACCACATGTCTACGAAGCCTACTCCCTCCTCCATACATACCTTCTGTACCTGTGTGTTGATCGCCATCCTTCTACAGTTCCTATATTCCTCACCCCTGCCTCCCATTATTGGTAATATCCCCGACAATACGATCTGCCCAACTCGTGCCTCTTTAAGTGTCTTAATCAACCTCCTGTACTTACTAACGATGGCTGACGTTCCCTCTGCTCTCCTCGGTCTCACCACCTCTGCTCTCATCATTCTCACCACCTCTGTTCACTTCTGTCTCACCCTGCCCTGTCATCATCAAAATCATACGCCTTAGCTCAATCACCTGCTCCTGCAGATATTTCACTGTAGTACACCCCCTACACACGAAATGGAAATCATCCGCCTGCACCTCCGCCCACGAATTTACACACCCGGACTTTGCAAAGTCTATCCAGCTGTCGCAGCTAGAACATATCAAATTACGTTTTGCCTTTACTTGGCGTTTGCACGGCGCCATGTTAGAAATTAAATTTGTATTTGTTTATAATCCGTTTATAATCAATTTATACTAGGTAGTCTTCACAAAGACTGTTTTTGTGTTGTAATACACACTTTATAGTATGTTACTTATGTCTTAATTAAATTTACAGCTACTGCCTTGCAACTTACTTTCTATGTAACAGCTGACTAACAAAACGTAATATCGCTCGCGCTAACGAAATTTCAGTGACCTTATTTAAATAACACTGAATTACTACCTACGGCTAACTTTTAACAATAAATGTTGCTAAAACAAAATATTCAGGTTTTCAATATTTAATATGTACTAAATTATTTACAATAATATTATGTCTCGTATTATGTAACCAATCAACTGAAAACAACAACCCTTAATTATCGCTCGCGCTACCGAGTCCTCGGAGACCTACGATATAAACTACCCTAAATTACTTCTATAGCTAAATTTTAACAGCAACTATTGACTAAACAAGGACTCTTGTAAGTTTATGTTTAATATACACGCAATAATAATACTTATCCGATCAATATTCCACGCTTTAGACAAATATAAAATCCACCAAATTCAATCCCGTGTTCTCCTCAAGATTTCCCAAGATGCACCACTTGCAGCCACTGGTCGACGTATACTGCCTTTAGACTTATATATATATGTATGTATGTATGTATGTATGTATGTATGTATGTATGTATGTATGTATGTATGTATGTATATATATGTATATATATATATGTATATATATATATATATATATATATATATATATATATATATATATATATATATATATATATATATATATATATATATATATATATATATATATATATATATATATATATATATATTGCTCAAATTGTAGTCTTGTCGAAAGAAACAATTGAAAACAACTTGTTGTGTTGATACATCTTTCTGTGCGTGTGCTTCGCCAATAATTTAAGGTGCCTATTTCAATATATCTTTGATAGCTGATTACTATTATAAACGCATGTATTCATGTTTGCTATACTACAACATGTAGCACAATATATTAAACCATTCTGCCGATCAAATTAGCAATTGCTATTCTGGATATTACATTAATGTTAAACATGTTTGACGGATCGATTCGCACCACAAACTCAACAGGCAATGCCGATATGGTGTTTTATAAGAATCACCTTATTTATATAATTATAGAAAGTGGGAATACCTTCAATACATGTTCGCGACTTGAGAAGGGGAAGGTAGGAACCATGATCATAGGGGTCTTTGAGCCACCCGCTGTAACTCTGTTGATAACGATCAGTCGTTCCATCTGATGAGTTCTATAGATGCACGTCATGCTACCTACGACGTTACGGCTTTTTGACTAATGGCGGATGACAAAAGGCGCGCAAAATTACGACGGTATGTGTTTTTACCCATAAAATATTTTTGGGTAAATCTAGCGTTTTGTTGTTTTCGTTCTACATCTACATTACTAACCTATTGTCAATAACGGATAATAGTTCTGCCAATGCCTGAAACCTGGCACACGCTGGTCTACTTTTTAGAAAACAATTATTTTGTGTGTATGATTGTGATTTGTGATCAGGCACCCATGAGTCGGGACGCATGTTCAATATGGCATTCTAAAATTGTCTGAGTATTTATATATGATCCATTAGGGTTAATATTTAGTTTAGGGCCAGTATTGGAGCGGTCGTTATTTATCACGCTCAACTGTAAAATAGTAAAAAGTGCACTGAATAGCTGAGATGAAAGACGTCATTCACGATGTAATTGAAAATCAACGGTTCACTAGAAGCGTGGCGAAGGATTTTGATGTAAACCGATGTACACTTGGTCGTTATGTGAAAGATGCCATGAGGAGTGTAGATACTGAAGACCGATGTACACTTGGTTGTTATGTGAAACACGCCATGAGGAGTTTAGCTACTGAAGACCGATGTACACTTGGTCGCTATGTGAAAGACGCCATGAGGAGTGTAGCTACTGAAGACCGATGCTACAAGAAGTCGTTTTTTACTATACAGGTAGGTCAATGTATAATTTATATATTTAGAGTGAATACATTTTGTGTTTGGATATATATATATATATATATATATATATATATATATATATATATATATATATATATATATATATATATATATATATATATATATATATATAACACGTGTACGTACATATGTACATACATGTGTATGTACATGTGTACGTACATACATACGCATGTCTCTTCGTCTATCCGTTGATCAAATGTTCTGCATGTCTATACTTCCAGGTGTTTACCGATCCTGAGGAGGAAGCCTTGATCTGATCACATCATCGAAGATGTTTCATGGTCTTATTTGGTGTGCTGCTAGCTGAGCGAATTAGAAAGACATTCCCATCGTCATAGCGTGCCTATAAAATGGCATGAGTTTACTGGTTGCATGGTTTCCTTATGCGCAGAAACGAACTCGGTTTGCGGATGCCAGAGACAACTAGTTTGTCGGGAGCTACTAGCTTCAACGTAACAAATGTGTCTTAGTTCTTTGATAATTTTGAAACTGTTATCTGTAGGCATGCATGTGAAGTGCGCCATATATGGAACTTATATGAAACTGGTTTGACAAATGGGATTAAAAAAGATAACTTTCGCTGAACGCGGCAATCTTGTCACCCTTTGTTACTGCATAAATGCAGTTGGTCATGCGTTGCCCCTGCCTATATATTTCCACGTGTAAACTTCCGCGATCACAAGATAAACGGGGATCTAAATGGAAGTCTGGGTCTTGCCACACAGTCTGGCTGGATGAATTCTGAACTGTTCCCTAAAGTACTAGAGCACTTCATTGAACATATGAATGTATATGTAACGAAACGCGGAGTTCTAGTCATGGATAACCAGGAAAGTCACATTTCTGTAGAGGTGGTGGAAATGGCGCGAGAAAGGGGGTTGCCTATTGTCACGTCCCCCCACACTGCAGTCATCGAATGCAGGATTTAGATGTAGGAGTATATGGGCCCTTTAAACGGTACTTCAACACGGCATGCCACTCTTGGATGTTCTCACATCCAGCTAAGACAATCACCATTTGAGATGTTGCTGAACTGAGTGCGGAAGTGCTTGATATGGCATTCTCACATTGCAACATAACGTCATCATTCAAAGCAACCGGCATCTATCACATGAACAGGAATATATTCCCCGCCGATGCGTTACTGTCGGCGACTGCCACTGACAGATGCGTTGATGTGAATACACCTGCGACAGAACTAGCACCATCGACCAGGCAAGGATCACCAGCAGCATCTACTAGTCAAGGATCACCACCAGCATCAACCCGTAAAGGATCACCTGAGCCATCTCAGAGGCACACACCTGAGGACCTGTGACCATATCAGAAGGCAGCTCCTCGAAAAGGTACTACAACAAAACGGATATAGAGAAAATCGGCCATCATCACCGACACTCCCGAGAAGGAAGAGTTACTAAACAGAAGAAAGAGGGCGAAGAATACATGTCTACCGTTCGCACAGGGCAAACATGTCGACCAGGACGCGAGCAGGCCAGGAACAGGTTACACAGACATCAACAACGGCAGGCAAGATGAACGGGACATACGAGACACGGACGTGGAAGATGACAAGCAAAATGAACATCATGAGGATATCCACACAGTCGACTATGTAGTTATGTCATACGCTGGAGAAAAAAACAGTCGTTCATTACATCGGTTTGTTGTTGGATGAGGAAGATGAGGACGGAGACATTGAAGTTCGCGTCTTACGGAAGGCACACAATGTAGACAATGCTTATGTAGATCCGGTTGTCGAGGATATCCACGCTGTGCCTGTAACGTCAGTAAATGTAGTGCTTTCCAGACAGGTAGATAAGCAATGTCCTACCAAGAGAACTACGTGGATTAAGCGGTTTCCTGTAAACCTGGAACACTATCATATAAAGAAGGAAGAGATGTGACGGTAAGCTAATACATAGTTTGCAGGTAGCTTGAGGTAATTAAACATAACTTCGACAATTGGTATTAATTGCAAACATTTGTTATCCCCCTTCAGAATGAGGAGTTATGGGCGGCAAGCCTGGTGTCGAGATCCTCCTTTCTGTGCCAGTAGTGGCAATGTAGTGTTTCCAAATCCGGCGAGAATTACAGGAATTAAGCGGTTTCGAGTAAACATGAAAAGCTACAATAAAAATTAGGAAGATACTTAATAGTAAATATGTTGTAGGTAGGCTGGTGGTAATTAAACGTATCACTTAGTTTTACATAATTGGCAATAATTGCAAACATTATTTGAAACAGATCTTTCTCAAGAAGCGGAGTTATGCGTAACATGCATGTGCAGTAAAAGCATAAAAGTAATATTTTAATACAAGGTATGTTAAATAACGTGCAGAATATGTATCACACGTTTGTGGTAATAACAATTATATGTTCAACTCATTGTTCTGTTTTAAATGTAAAATTGGTATTCTGGCTCAAGGGACCCCACGAGTGGGGTCCCTTGAGCCACTACACATACTTCCACTAATTTGCATATACTTTGAATTTGACAAATCCCAGCCCACGTAATTTCTAGACCTTCTTAGAGGACATCCTATGTGTTCGACAGAGCAATTTTCATGTTAAAACATGCACAAGTTTTTGTTTTATAGCTAAAAATGTGAAAAGTGGCTCATAAGTCCCAACTTGCCCCTACTCCAGGGAAAACAAATAGTTTGGAATACAAAAATACATGTCGGCCTACTTGGTCTTCGAGATATGAGTTATGTCGTACTGCATGCATTTGAATGAATTAATTAAGTTACGGTGAACATGCTAAATTTTATTTTATTTTAAGTAATCGTGAATGTTTTATTGCGCAAGAGGACATAGCTATGTGGAATAAAGTGTCGGATATGAATAAAAGCATTATTAGAACGATTTGATGTGTTTTTTATAAGCAATTTAAATTTTCTGAAGGCTCTAAAGGTTTTTAAGTAAGTTCATTAATGGTTTCCTCAGTATTTTGTAAGCTTGCTAAAGGTTCCCGCAATGTTTTGTAAGAACGTTTGGTTAACGTACAGAAAACTTTCCATGGGGCCTTTCCCAGAACGTTCCCATCAAACATTTTCATAACCAGCCAAGAATGTTCTTGGCTGGTTGTTCTACGTACCACCCCAAATAGGGGTGCCGATGGGGCCCCAAATCAAAGGGAATTTAACAAATAAAAAATGCTGTAACTCCTTTCTGGGGTCGTACAAGAAACCCTGAAAGTTTGGCGTCCAAGGTCGAAAGCATCTGTGGGTAGCAGCATAACAAAGGCCCATTATATTATGACTGTAGATATCCATAAATGTGGCTTTAACTGAAAAAAACTTATGATTGCGCTTTATCTCCGGGCAACGTCGGGTAATTCAGCAAGTTCGTAATAATATGATGTTATTTTGGTGGTCGCTATCGTTACCATCTACAAGTAACAGGCCTGCCTATATTGAGTTGCTGAACCGGTAGGAACGTGTAAACGAAACACGGGCAGCTAGCCATACCCGTTACACATTTCAGTTGCTGAACCTCTCTACATGTATACTTAAATAAATAAATAATTTTAGAGTTAGTAACTTAATGTTGTAAAAATCGAGGCAAATTGTTTCGGAACATAAGAGCAGTATTCCGTTGCAGGGATAAACGGAGGGAGATGACAGTCAACATGATACGATGCTGTGTGGAAGTGAAGACGTCTCGTAAGCTACCGCAACGGGAAAAGACTTAGGGACTAATACACACGAACTCTATGTGGCGTGTTTGGCGCTGCGGATGTCCTTCAACAAACTTGTGTTGTCTCCAGTCTCGCGCACACGGAACATGGCTGCCGGCGGCATGTATCAGATAGGAATAAACCTCTGTACTATTATATTTACTCTACGTGTGCTATTCTTGACTAACACATGAATGATATAGTTTCTATTGACTAATACAGAGTTCTTTTCTTCGATGACCCACGAACAAGCGTGCGTGCGTGCGTGCGTGCGTGCGTGCGTGCGTAAGTGCACACGGAACATGGCTGCCGGCGGCATGTATCAGATAGGAATAAACCTCTGTACTATTATATTTACTCTACGTGTGCTATTCTTGACTAACACATGAATGATATAGTTTCTATTGACTAATACAGAGTTCTTTTCTTCGATGACCCACGAACAAGCGTGCGTGCGTGCGTGCGTGCGTGCGTGCGTGCGTGCGTAAGTGCGTGCGAGCCACGGTCCACTGCTGGACGATTCATAAAAATGATTCAAAGAAGATCAAATCGTCCCAGAATTCCTGCTGAAGGCTGCCGGTGGCAACTGAAACGTTCATTGACTAAGTAACCTCAACAGTTGTGTTTTCAGGAAAATCGTTACTAAACTGCCACCAATTAATTCACACGAACGGGCAATGTTTGTGTTTAATGCTGTCTTTCCGACTCATGAAACGTAGCCCGACTCATGAAACGTAGTTCATTTAGTGCCCTGCATGGGCCGGACTTTGGGTCTCTACATAATTTTGTGGGTCGGGCTTGGGCCTACATATTGCGGGCCCGGACCGGGCCTGGGCTAAACAAAATTTAAACACATCGGGCTTGGGCCGGGCCATGTACGTGACTGAATTATTTTAAATAAACAAGTTGCAGAACAGTTATGCTGCACCACTGCAAGGTCAAAATAATAATGATCGTTAGGGGTTTTGTCCGTGAGAAGTTATGTCCGTACTCCATTTGTAACAATATTTAACAAGATTGCCATCCAATGCAAAGGCCCAGATGGCAAGCGGACAAGGACGCCTTGTGCTTATCGAGAGTGCCTACGTAACTGTCCTTTTCACATTAGCCTCCTGGTGGGGGCAGGCTTTTAATTGAAGCGATTCATTCGTTAGTGATCACTTCACTGAAATGGGTTCCAGACTTCCAGCAGTGGACCAGCGGTAAGCTTACTGTCTTTAACATCTGTATCAATAAACCCGCCATGCAGCAGCGCAGCAGACAACTTGAAAACACCATTGTTACTTTGCGACATTTGTCATTGAAATAAATATAATATAAATAAATTAAATTAATGAGAAACTTTTACAATAGTTGGTTCATGGAGTTCTTTACATATAACTGGCCATTGGTGGTAATAATAACGAAACTGACAATGATGGCTTGTAATGATAATGAAAAGTTATGTAGTCCCATAATGATAATAATTTCTTGTTTTACGTAATTATTGTGGCAAGGATACTGAATACTCTATGACGACTCCATCCCTTTAAGAAAGCTGAATAACTGTAAACTTTTGTGTTTTATTTATTATACGTAAAAATCACACTAGCAGTTACAATAGTGTAGCACGTCAATTAATTAATTACTAATATGCTAATTAATGTAATATATTTTGTTGAATGTGCGTATGCGCAAAGAAAGGATGCTTTTATGTTTCATGTATTACGAGAACGTAATGAATGTTATTTAATATGAACAATTAAAATTGTTTCTGAGGTATATCTTCTTCTTCCCATCAATCACTGGCAAGGCTGTTTTGGACTTGGGGGGCTTTTGGGCCTTTTGGCGGCTTTGGACTTGGGGGCCTTTTGGGGGCTTTGGACTTGGGGGGCTTTTGGGCCTTTTGGGGGCTTTGGACTTGCGGGGCTTTTGGGCCTTTTGGAGGCTTTGGACTTGGGGGGCTTTTGGGCCTTTTGGGGGCTTTGGACTTGGGGGGCTTTTGGGCCTTTTGGCGGCTTTGGACTTGGGGGGCTTTTGGGCCTTTTGGGGGCTTTGGACTTGGGGGCTTCTGGGCCTTTTGGGGGCTTTGCACTTGGGGCGATATTGGGCTTTTGGGGGCTTTGGACTTGGGGGGCTTTTGGGCCTTTTGGGTGCTTTGGACATGGGGTATTTTAGGCCTTTTGGGGCTTTGGACTTGGGGGGCTTTTGGGCCTTTTGGCTGCTTTGGGCTTGGGGGGCTTTTGGGCCTTTTGGGGGCTTTGGACTTGGGGGGCTTTTGGGGGCTTTGGACTTGGGGGGCTTTTGGGCCTTTTGGGTGCTTTGGACTTGGGGGGCTTTTGGGCCTTTTGGTTGCTTTGGACTTGGGGGGCTTTTGGGCCTTTTGGGGGCTTTTGACTTTTGGGGCTTTTGGGAGCTTTGGACTTTGGTGGCTTTTAGGCCTTTTTTGCGGCTTTGGAATTGTGGGGCTTTTGGCGGCTTTGGAATTGGGGGCTTTTGGGCCTTTTGGGGGCTTTGGACTTTGGGGGCTTTTGGGCCTTTTGTGGGCTTTTGATTTCGGGGACTTTTGGTCCTTTCGGCGGCTTTGTAATTGGGGAGCTTTTGGGCCTTCTGGGGGCTTTGGACTTGGGGGGCTTTTGGGCCTTTTGGAGGCATTGGACTTGGGGGGCTTTTGTGGGCTTTGGAATTGGGGGGCTTTTGGGCCTTTTGGGGGCTTTAGACTTGGGGGCCTTTTGGGCCTTTTGGCGGCTTTGGACTTGGGGGGCATTTGGGCCTTTTGGGGGGCTTTGGACTTGGGGGCTTTTGGGCATTTTGGGAGCTTTGCACTTGGGGGGCTTTTGGGCCTTTTGGGGGCTTTGGACTTGGGTTTTTTTGGGTCTTTTGGGGGCTTTGGAATTGGGGGCTTTTGAGCCTTTTGGGGGTTTTGGACTTGGGGGGCTTTTGGTCCTTTCGGCGGCTTTATAATTGGGGAGCTTTTGGGCCTTCTGTGGGCTTTGGACTTGGGTTTTTTTGGGTCTTTTGGGGGCTTTGGACTTGGGGGCTTTTGGGCATTTTGGGGGCTTTGCACTTGGGGGGCTTTTGGGCCTTTTGGCGGCTTTGGACTTTTGGGCCCTTTGGGGGCTTTGGACTTGGGGGATTTTGGGACTTTTGGGGCTTTGGACTTGGGGGCTTATGGGCCTTTTCGGGGCTTTGGGTTTGGAGGGCTTTTGGGCCTTTTTGCGGCTTTGGAGTTGGGGGCTTTTGGGCCTTTTGGGGGCTTTTGGGCCTTTTGTGGGCTTTGGACTTGGGGTGCTTTTGGGCCTTTTGGGGGCTTTGGACTTGGGGGCTTTTGGACCTTTTGGGGCTTTGGACTTGGGGGCTTTTGAGCCTTTTTGGGGCTTTGGACTTTTGGGCTTTTGGGAGCTTTGGACTTGGGGGCTTTTGGGGCTTTGGACTTGGGGAGCTTTTGGGCCTTTTGGCGGATTTGGACATGGGGGCTTTTGGGCCTTTTGGCTGCTTTGGACTTGGGGGCTTTTGGGCCTTTTGGGGCTTTTGGCTTTTGGGCCTTTTGGGGCTTTTGACTTTGGTGGCTTTTGGGCCTTTTGGCGGCTTTGGAATTGTGGGGCTTTTGGGGCTTTGGAAATGGGGGCTTTTGGGGCTTTGGACTTTGGGGGCTTTTGGGCCTTTTGTGGGCTTTGCATTTGTGGGACTTTTGGTCCTTTCGGCGGCTTTGTAATTGGGGAGCTTTTGGGCCTTCTGGGGGCTTTGGACTTGGGGGGCTTTTGGGCCTTTTGGAGGCTTTGGACTTGGGGGGTTTTGGGGGCTTTGGATTTGGGGGCTTTTGGGGCTTTAGACTTGGGGGGCTTTTGGGCCTTTTGGCGGCTTTGGACTTGGGGGGCATTTGGGCCTTTTTGGGGGCTTTGGACTTGGGGGCTTTAGGGCATTTTGGGGGCTTTGCACTTGGGGGGCTTTTGGGCCTTTTGGGGGCTTTGGACTTGGGTTTTTTTGGGTCTTTTGGGGGCTTTGGAATTGGGGGCTTTTGAGCCTTTTGGGGGTTTTGGACTTGGGTTTTTTTGGGTCTTTTGGGGGCTTTGGACTTGGGGGCTTTTGGGCATTTTGGGGGCTTTGCACTTGGGGGGCTTTTGGGCCTTTTGGCGGCTTTGGACTTTTGGGCCCTTTGGGGGCTTTGGACTTGGGGGGATTTTGGGACTTTTGGGGGCTTTGGACTTGGGGGGCTTATGGGCCTTTTCGGGGGCTTTGGGTTTGGAGGGCTTTTGGGCCTTTTTGCGGCTTTGGAATTGGGGGGCTTTTGGGCCTTTTGGGGGCTTTTGGGCCTTTTGGGGGCTTTGGACTTGGGGTGCTTTTGGGCCTTTTGGGGGCTTTGGACTTGGGGGGGCTTTTGGACCTTTTGGGGGCTTTGGACTTGGGGGGCTTTTGAGCCTTTTTGGGGCTTTGGACTTTTGGGCTTTTTGGGAGCTTTGGACTTGGGGGGCTTTTGGGGGCTTTGGACTTGGGGAGCTTTTGGGCCTTTTGGCGGATTTGGACATGGGGGGCTTTTGGGCCTTTTGGCTGCTTTGGACTTGGGGGGCTTTTGGGCCTTTTGGGGGCTTTTGGCTTTTGGGCCTTTTGGGGGCTTTTGACTTTGGTGGCTTTTGGGCCTTTTGGCGGCTTTGGAATTGTGGGGCTTTTGGGGGCTTTGGAAATGGGGGCTTTTGGGCCTTTTGGGGGCTTTGGACTTTGGGGGCTTTTGGGCCTTTTGTGGGCTTTGCATTTGTGGGACTTTTGGTCCTTTCGGCGGCTTTGTAATTGGGGAGCTTTTGGGCCTTCTGGGGGCTTTGGACTTGGGGGGCTTTTGGGCCTTTTGGAGGCTTTGGACTTGGGGGGTTTTGGGGGCTTTGGACTTGGGGGCTTTTGGGGCTTTAGACTTGGGGGGCTTTTGGGCCTTTTGGTGGCTTTGGACTTGGGGGGCATTTGGGCCTTTTTGGGGGCTTTGGACTTGGCGGCTTTTGGGCATTTTGGGGGCTTTGCACTTGGGGGGCTTTTGGGACTTTTGGGGGCTTTGGACTTGGTGGGCTTTTGGGCCTTTTGGCGGCTTTGGACTTGGGGGACGTTTCGGCCTTTTAGGGGGCTTTGGACTTTGGGGGGCTTTTGAGCGTTTTGGCGGCTTTGGACTTGGGGGGCTTTTGGGCCTTTTAGCGGCTTTGGACTTTTGGGCCCTTTGGGGGCTTTGGACTTGGGGGGATTTTGTGACTTTTGGGGGCTTTGGACTTGGGGGGCTTATGGGCCTTTTCGGGGGCTTTGGGTTTGGAGGGCTTTTGGGCCTTTTTGCGGCTTTTGAATTTGGGGTCTTTTGGGGGCTTTTGGGCCTTTTGGGGGCTTTGGACTTGGGGTGCTTTTGGGCCTTTTGGGGGCTTTGGACTTGGGGGGCTTTTGGACCTTTTGGGGGCTTTGGATTTGGGGGGCTTTTGAGCCTTTTTGGGCCTTTGGACTTTTGGGCTTTTTTGGGGGCTTTGGACTTGGGGGGCTTTTGGGGGCTTTGGACTTGGGGGGCTTTTGGGCCTTTTGGCGGCTTTGGACTTGGGGGGCTTTTGGGCCTTTTGGCTGCTTTGGACTTGGGGGGCTTTTGGGCCTTTTGGGGGCTTTTGACTTTTGGGGCTTTTGGGCCTTTTGGGGGCTTTTGACTTTGGTGGCTTTTGGGCCTTTTGGCGGCTTTGGAATTGTGGGGCTTTTGGGGGCTTTGGAATTGGGGGCTTTTGGGGCTTTGGACTTTGGGGTCTTTTGGGCCTTTTGTGGGCTTTGCATTTGTGGGACTTTTGGTCCTTTCGGCGGCTTTGTAATTGGGGAGCTTTTGGGCCTTCTGGGGGCTTTGGACTTGGGGGGCTTTTGGGCCTTTTGGAGGCTTTGGACTTGGGGGGTTTTGGGGGCTTTGGACTTGGGGGGCTTTTGGGGGCTTTAGATTGGGGGGGCTTTTGGGCCTTTTGGCGGCTTTGGACTTGGGGGCATTTGGGCCTTTTTGGGGGCTTTGGACTTGGGGGCTTTTGGGCCTTTTGGCGGCTTTGGACTTGGGGGGCTTTTGGGGGCTTTGCACTTGGGGGGCTTTTGGGACTTTTGGGGGCTTTGGACTTGGGGAGGCTTATGGGCCTTTTTGGGGCTTTGGACTTGGGGGGTTTTTGGGCCTTTTGGGGGCTTTGGACTTGGGTTTTTTGGTCTTTTTGGGGCTTTGGAGGCTTTTGGGGGCTTTAGATTGGGGGGGCTTTTGGGCCTTTTGGCGGCTTTGGACTTGGGGGGCATTTGGGCCTTTTTGAGGGCTTTGGACTTGGGGGCTTTTGGGCATTTTGGGGGCTTTGCACTTGGGGTCTTTTGGGCGTTTTGGCGGCTTTGGACTTGTGGGGCTTTTGGGCCTTTTGACGGCTTTGGACTTGGGGGTTTTTGGGCCTTTTGGCGGCTTTGGAATTGGGAAGCTTTTGGGCCTATTGGGGGCTTTGGACTTGGGGGCTTTTGGGCCTTTTGGGGGCTTTGGACTTGGGGGGCTTTTGGGCCTTTTGGGGGCTTTGGACTTGGGGGGCTTTTGGGCCTTTTGGGGCTTTTAGGCCTATTGGGGGCTTTGGATTTGGGGGGCTTTTGGGCCTTTTGGGGCTTTTAGGCCTACTGGGGGCTTTGGATTTGGGGGGGTTTTGGGCCTTTTGACGGCTTTGGACTTGTGGGAGCTTTTGGGCCTTATGGCTGCTTTGGACTTGGGGGGCTTTTGGGCCTTTTGGGGGCTTTGGACTTTTGGGGCTTTTGGGCCTTTTGGGGGCTTTTGACTTTGGTGGCTTATGGGCCTTTTGGCGGCTTTGGAATTGTGGGGCTTTTGGGCCCAAAAGGCTTTTGGGAATTTTGGGGGCTTTGGACTTGGGGGGCTTTTGGGCCTTTTGGGGGCTTTGGACTTTTGGGAGCTTTGGACTTGGGGGGCTTTTGGGCCTTTTGGCGGCTTTGGAATTGGGGGGCTTTTGGGACTTTTGGCTGCTTTGGACTTGGGGGACTTTTGGGCCTTTTGGCGGCTTTCAATTTGGTTGGCTTTTGGGACTTTTGGGAGCTTTGGACTTTGGCGGGCTTTTGGGCCTTTTGGGGCTTTTAGGCCTACTGGGGGCTTTGGATTTGGGGGGGTTTTGGGCCTTTTGACGGCTTTGGACTTGGGGGAGCTTTTGGGCCTTTTGGCTGCTTTGGACTTGGGGGGCTTTTGGGCCTTTTGGGGGCTTTGGACTTTTGGGGCTTTTGGGCCTTTTGGGGGCTTTTGACTTTGGTGGCTTATGGGCCTTTTGGCGGCTTTGGAATTGTGGGGCTTTTGGGCCCAAAAGGCTTTTGGGAATTTTGGGGGCTTTGGACTTTTGGGGGCTTTGGACTTGGGGGGCTTTTGGGCCTTTTGGCGGCTTTGGAATTGGGGGGCTTTTGGGACTTTTGGCTGCTTTGGACTTGGGGGACTTTTGGCCCTTTTGGCGGCTTTCAATTTGGTTGGCTTTTGGGACTTTTGGGAGCTTTGGACTTTGGCGGGCTTTTGGGCTTTTGGCGGCGTTGGACTTGGGGGCTTTTGGGCCTTTTGGCGGCTTTGGACTTTGGTGGCTTATGGGCCTTTTGGCGGCTTTGGAATTGTGGGGCTTTTGGGCCCAAAAGGCTTTTGGGCCTTTTGGGGGCTTTGGACTTTTGGGAGCTTTGGACTTGGGGGGCTTTTGGGCCTTTTGGCGGCTTTGGAATTGGGGGGCTTTTGGGACTTTTGGCTGCTTTGGACTTGGGGGACTTTTGGGCCTTTTGGCGGCTTTCAATTTGGTTGGCTTTTGGGACTTTTGGGAGCTTTGGAATTTGGCGGGCTTTTGGGCTTTTGGCGGCGTTGGACTTGGGGGCTTTTGGGCCTTTTGGCGGCTTTGGACTTTTGGGGCATTTGGGAATTTTGGGGGCTTTGGACTTGGGGGGCTTTTGGCGGCTTTGGACTTGGGGGGCTTTTGGGCCTTTTGGGTCTTTGCACTTGGGGGGCTTTTGAGCCTTTTGGGGACTTTGGACTTGGGTGCTTTTGGGCCTTTTTGCGGCTTTGGACTTGGGGGGCTTTTGGGCCTTTTGGCTGCTTTGGGCTTGGAGGGCTTTTGGGCCTTTGGATTTTGGGGGCTTTTGGGCCTTTTGGGGGCTTTGGACTTGGGGTGCTTTTGGTCCTTTTGGCGGCTTTGAACTTGGGGGGCTTTTGGTCCTTTTGGCGGCTTTGGACTTGGGGGCTTTTGGGCCTTTTGGCTGCTTTGGACTTGGGGGGCTTTTGGGCCTTTTGGGGGCTTTTGACTTTTGGGGCTTTTGGGCCTTTTGGGGGCTTTTGACTTTGGTGGCTTATGGGCCTTTTGGCGGCTTTGGAATTGTGGGGCTTTTGTGGGCTTTGGAATTGGGGGCTTTTCGGCCTTTTGGGGGCTTTGGACTTTGGGGTCTTTTGGGCCTTTTGTGGGCTTTGCATTTGTGGGACTTTTGGTCCTTTCGGCGGCTTTGTAATTGGGGAGCTTTTGGGCCTTCTGGGGGCTTTGGTCTTGGGGGGCTTTTGGGCATTTTGGAGGCTTTGGACTTGGGGGGTTTTGGGGGCTTTGGACTTGGGGAGCTTTTGGGGGCTTTAGATTGGGGGGGCTCTTGGGCCTTTTGGCGGCTTTGGACTTGGGGGGCATTTGGGCCTTTTTGAAGGCTTTGGACTTGGGGGCTTTTGGGCATTTTGGGGGCTTTGCATTTGGGGGGATTTTGGGCCTTTTGGCGGCTTTGGACTTGTGGGGCTTTTGGGCCTTTTGACGGCTTTGGACTTGGGGGCTTTTGGGCCTGTTGGCGGCTTTGGAATTGGGAAGCTTTTGGGCCTTTTGGGGGCTTTGGACTTGGGGGCTTTTGGACCTTTTGGGGGCTTTGGACTTGGGGGCTTTTGGGCCTTTTGGGGGCTTTGGACTTGGGGGTTTTTGGGCCTTTTCGGGCTTTTAGGCCTATTGGGGGCTTTGGAATTGGGGGGCTTTTGGGCCTTTTGGGGGCTTTGGACTTGGGGGGCTTTTGGAAGCTTTGGACTTTGGGGGGCTTTTGAGCTTTTGGCGGCTTTGGACTTTTGGGGCTTTTGGGAATTTTGGGGGCTTTGGACTTGGGGGGCTTTTGGGCCTTTTTGGGGCTTTGGACTTTTGGGGGCTTTGGACTTGGGGGGCTTTTGGGCCTTTTGGCGGCTTTGGAATTGGGGGGCTTTTGGGACTTTTGGCTGTTTTGGACTTGGGGGGCTTTTGGGCCTTTTGGCGGCTTTCAATTTGGTTGGCTTTTGGGAATTTTGGGAGCTTTGGACTTTGGGGGGCTTTTGGGTTTTTGGCGGCTTTGGACTTGGGGGCGTTTGGTCCTTTTGGCGGCTTTGGACTTTTGGGGCTTTTGGGAATTTTGGAGGCTTTGGACTTGGGGGGCTTTTGGGCCTTTTGGGTCTTTGCACTTGGGGGGCTTTTGAGCCTTTTGGGGACTTTGGACTTGGGGGGGCTTTTGGGCCTTTGGATTTTGGGGCCTTTTGGGGGCTGTGGGCTTTTGGGCCATTTGGGGGCTTTGGACTTGGGGTGCTTTTGGGCCTTTTTGGGGCTTTGGACTTGGGGGGCTTTTGGACCTTTTGGGGGCTTTGGACTTGGGGGGCTTTTCGGCCTTTTTGGGGCTTTGGATTTTGGGCCTTTTGGGGGCTTTGGACTTGGGGGGCTTTTGGGCCTTTTGGCGGCTTTGGACTTGGGGGCTTTTGGGCCTTTTGGCTGCATTGGACTTGGGGGGCTTTTGGGCCTTTTGGGGGCTTTTGACTTTTGGGGCTTTTGGGCCTTTTGGCTGCTCTGGACTTGGGGGACTTTTGGGGGCTTTGGAATTGGGGGCTTTTGGGGGCTTTGGACTTTGGGGTCTTTTGGGCCTTTTGTGGGCTTTGCATTTGTGGGACTTTTGGTCCTTTCGGCGGCTTTGTAATTGGGGAGCTTTTGGGCCTTCTGGGGGCTTTGGACTTGGGGGGCTTTTGGGCCTTTTGGAGGCTTTGGACTTGGGGGGTTTTGGGGGCTTTGGACTTGGGGGGCTTTTGGGGGGGCTTTAGGTTGGGGGGGCTTTTGGGCCTTTTGGTGGCTTTGGACTTGGGGGGCTTTTGGGCCTTTTTGGGGGCTTTGGACTTGGGGGCTTTTGGGCATTTTGGGGGCTTTGCACTTGGGGGGGCTTTTGGGACTTTTGGGGGTTTTGGACTTGGGGAGGCTTATGGGCCTTTTTGGGGCTTTGGACTTGGGGGGTTTTTGGGCCTTTTGGGGGCTTTGGACTTGGGTGCTTTTGGGCCTTTTTGCGGCTTTGGACTTGGGGGGCTTTTGGGCCTTTTGGCTGCTTTGGGCTTGGAGGGCTTTTGGGCCTTTGGATTTTGGGGGCTTTTGGGCCTTTTGGGGGCTTTGGACTTGGGGTGCTTTTGGTCCTTTTGGCGGCTTTGAACTTGGGGGGCTTTTGGTCCTTTTGGCGGCTTTGGACTTGGGGGCTTTTGGGCCTTTTGGCTGCTTTGGACTTGGGGGGCTTTTGGGCCTTTTGGGGGCTTTTGACTTTTGGGGCTTTTGGGCCTTTTGGGGGCTTTTGACTTTGGTGGCTTATGGGCCTTTTGGCGGCTTTGGAATTGTGGGGCTTTTGTGGGCTTTGGAATTGGGGGCTTTTCGGCCTTTTGGGGGCTTTGGACTTTGGGGTCTTTTGGGCCTTTTGTGGGCTTTGCATTTGTGGGACTTTTGGTCCTTTCGGCGGCTTTGTAATTGGGGAGCTTTTGGGCCTTCTGGGGGCTTTGGTCTTGGGGGCTTTTGGGCATTTTGGAGGCTTTGGACTTGGGGGTTTGGGGCTTTGGACTTGGGGAGCTTTTGGGGCTTTAGATTGGGGGGCTCTTGGGCCTTTTGGCGGCTTTGGACTTGGGGGCATTTGGGCCTTTTTGAAGGCTTTGGACTTGGGGGCTTTTGGGCATTTTGGGGCTTTGCATTTGGGGGATTTTGGGCCTTTTGGCGGCTTTGGACTTGTGGGGCTTTTGGGCCTTTTGACGGCTTTGGACTTGGGGGCTTTTGGGCCTGTTGGCAGCTTTGGAATTGGGAAGCTTTTGGGCCTTTTGGGGCTTTGGACTTGGGGGCTTTTGGACCTTTTGGGGCTTTGGACTTGGGGGCTTTTGGGCCTTTTGGGGGCTTTGGACTTGGGGGTTTTGGGCCTTTTCGGGCTTTTAGGCCTATTGGGGGCTTTGGAATTGGGGGCTTTTGGGCCTTTTGGGGCTTTGGACTTGGGGGCTTTTGGAAGCTTTGGACTTTGGGGGCTTTTGAGCTTTTGGCGGCTTTGGACTTTTGGGGCTTTTGGGAATTTTGGGGGCTTTGGACTTGGGGGGCTTTTGGGCCTTTTTGGGGCTTTGGACTTTTGGGGGCTTTGGACTTGGGGGGCTTTTGGGCCTTTTGGCGGCTTTGGAATTGGGGGGCTTTTGGGACTTTTGGCTGTTTTGGACTTGGGGGGCTTTTGGGCCTTTTGGCGGCTTTCAATTTGGTTGGCTTTTGGGAATTTTGGGAGCTTTGGACTTTGGGGGGCTTTTGGGTTTTTGGCGGCTTTGGACTTGGGGGCGTTTGGTCCTTTTGGCGGCTTTGGACTTTTGGGGCTTTTGGGCCTTTTGGAGGCTTTTGACTTGGGGGGCTTTTGGGCCTTTTGGGTCTTTGCACTTGGGGGGCTTTTGAGCCTTTTGGGGACTTTGGACTTGGGGGCTTTTGGGCCTTTGGATTTTGGGGCCTTTTGGGGGCTGTGGGCTTTTGGGCCATTTGGGGGCTTTGGACTTGGGGTGCTTTTGGGCCTTTTGGGGCTTTGGACTTGGGGGCTTTTGGACCTTTTGGGGCTTTGGACTTGGGGGCTTTTCGGCCTTTTTGGGGCTTTAGATTTTGGGCCTTTTGGGGCTTTGGACTTGGGGGCTTTTGGGCCTTTTGGCGGCTTTGGACTTGGGGGCTTTTGGGCCTTTTGGCGGCATTGGACTTGGGGGGCTTTTGGGCCTTTTGGGGGCTTTTGACTTTTGGGGCTTTTGGGCCTTTTGGCTGCTCTGGACTTGGGGGACTTTTGGGGGCTTTGGAATTGGGGGCTTTTGGGGGCTTTGGACTTTGGGGTCTTTTGGGCCTTTTGTGGGCTTTGCATTTGTGGGACTTTTGGTCCTTTCGGCGGCTTTGTAATTGGGGAGCTTTTGGGCCTTCTGGGGGCTTTGGACTTGGGGGGCTTTTGGGCCTTTTGGAGGCTTTGGACTTGGGGGGTTTTGGGGGCTTTGGACTTGGGGGGCTTTTGGGGGCTTTAGGTTGGGGGGGCTTTTGGGCCTTTTGGGGGCTTTGGACTTTGGGGGGCTTTTCGACCTTTTTGGCGCTTTGTACTTGGGGGTGTTGTACCTTTTTGGGGCTTTGCACTTGGGGGGCTTTTGGGCTTTTGGGTGGTTTGTACTTGGGGAGGCTTATGGGCCTTTTTGGGGCTTTGGACTTGGGGGGTTTTTGGGCCTTTTGGGGGCTTTGGACTTGGGGGGCTTTTGGTCCTTTCGGCGGCTTTATAATTGGGGAGCTTTTGGGCCTTCTGTGGGCTTTGGACTTGGAGTGCTTTTGGGGGCTTTGGACTTGGGGGGCTTTTGGGCCTTTTGGGGGCTTTGGACTTTGGGGGCTTTTGGGCCTTTTGGGGGCTTTGGACTTTTGGTCCTTTCGGCGGCTTTGTAATTGGGGAGCTTTTGGGCCTTCCGGGGGCTTTGGACTTGGGGTGCTTTTGGGCATTTTGGGGGCTTTCGACTTGGGGGGCTTTTGGACCTTTTGGGGGCTTTTGAATTGGGGGGCTTTTGGGCCTTTTTGGGGCTTTGGACTTTTGGGGGCTTTGGACTTGGGGGGCTTTTGGGCCTTTTGGGGGCTTTTGGGCCTTTTGGGGGCTTTGGGCTTTGGTGGCTTTTGGGCCTTTTTGCGGCTTTGGAATTGTGGGGCTTTTGGACTTGGGGGGCTTTTGGTCCTTTCGGCTGCTTTATAATTGGGGAGCTTTTGGGCCTTCTGTGGGCTTTGGACTTGGGGTGCTTTTGGGGGCTTTGGACTTGGGGGGCTATTGGGCCTTTTGGGGGCTTTGGACTTTGGGGGCTTTTGGGGGCTTTGGACTTTTGGGCGTTTTGGGGGCTTTGGACTTGATGGGCTTTTGGACCTTTTGGGGGCTTTGGAATTGTGGGGCTTTTGGGCCTTTTTCGGGCTTTCGACTTTTGGGGGCTTTGGACTTGGGGGGCTTTGGACTTGGGGGCTTTTGTGCCTTTTGGCTGCTTTGGACTTGGGGGGCTTTTGGGCCTTTTGGGGGCTTTGGACTTGGGGGGCTTTTGTGCCTTTTGGCTGCTTTGGACTTGGGGGGCTTTTGGGCCTTTTGGGGGCTTTATAATTGGGGAACTTTTGGGCCTTCTGTGGGCTTTGGACTTGGGGTGCTTTTGGGGGCTTTGGACTTGGGGGCTATTGGGCCTTTTGGGGGCTTTGGACTTTGGGGGCTTTGGACTTTTGGGCGTTTTGGGGGCTTTGGACTTGATGGGCTTTTGGGCCTACAGGGGGCTTTGGACTTAGGGGGCTTCTGTTCCTTTTGGAGGTTTGGACTTGGGGGCTTTGGGGTCTTTTTGAGGCTTTGGACTTTTGGAGCTTTTGGGCCTTTTGGGGGCTTTGGACTTGGCGGGCTTTTGGGCCTTTTGGGGGCTTTGGACTTGGGGGGCTTTTGGGCCTTATGGCGGCTTTGGACTTGAGGGGCTTTTGGGCATTTTGGCTGCTTTGGGCTTGGGGGGCTTTTGGGCCTTTTGGCGCCTTTGTATTTGGGGGGGGGCTTTTGGGCCTTTTGGGGGCTTTGGACTTTTGGGGCTTTTGGGCCTTTTGGGGGCTTTGGGCTTGGGGGGCTTATGGGCCTTTTGGATACTTTGGACTTGGGGGCTTTTGGGGACTTTGGACTTTGGTGTCTTTTGGGCCTTTTGGCGGCTTTGGAATTGTGGGGCTTTTGGGGGCTTTGGAATTGGGGGCTTTTGGGCCTTTTGGTGGCTTTGGACTTTGCGGGCTTTTGGGCCTTTTGGCGGCTTTGGACTTTGGGGCTTTTGGGCCTTTTGGCTGCTTTGGGCTTGGGAGGCTTTTGGGCCTTTTGGCGCTTTGGATTTGGGGGGCTTTTGGGCCTTTTGGGGCTTTGGACTTTTGGGGCTTTTGGGTCTTTTGTGGACTTTGGACTTGGGGGGCTTTTGGGCCTTTTGGGGACATTGGACTTTTGGGCCTTTGGACTTGGGGGGCTTTTGGGCCTTTTGGCGGCTTTGGACTTTGGGGCTTTTGGGCCTTTTGGCTGCTTTGGGCTTGGGAGTCTTTTGGGCCTTTTGGCGCTTTGGATTTGGGGGGCTTTTGGGCCTTTTGGGGCTTTGGACTTTTGGGGCTTTTGGTCCTTTTGTAGACTTTGGACTTGGGGGGCTTTTGGGGGCTTTGGACTTTTGGTCTTTTTGGGGCTTTTGGGCCTATTGGGGGCTCTGGACTTGGGGGCTTTTGGGCCTTTTGGGGGCTTTGGACTTGGGGTGCTTTTGGGGGTTTTGGACTTGGGGGGCTTTTGGGCCTTTTGGGGACTTTCGACTTTTGGGCCTTTTGGGGGGCTTTTGGGCCTTTTGGGGGCTTTGGACTTGGGGGGCTTTTGGGCCTTTTGGGTGCTTTGGACTTGGGGGGCTTTTGGGCCTTTTGGCGGCTTTGGACTTGGGGGGCTTTTGGGCCTTTTGGGAGCTTTGGACTTGGGGGGCCTTTTGGCGGCTTTGGACTTGGGGGCTTTTGGGCCTTTTGGGGGATTTTTATTGGGGGGCTTTTTGGCCTTTTGGGGCTTTGGACTTGGGGAGCTTTTGGTCCTTTTGGGGCCTTTTGGGTGCTTTGGACTTGGGGGGCTTTTGGGCCTTTTGGGTGCTTTGGACTTGGGGGGCTTTTGGGCCTTTTGGCGGTTTTCAATTTGGTTGGCTTTTGGGACTTTTGGGAGCTTTGGACTTTAGGGGGCTTTTGGGCTTTTGGCGGCTTTGGACTTGGGGGGCTTTTGGGCCTTTTGGCTGCTTTGGGCTTGGGGGCTTTTGGGCCTTTGGATTTTGGGGGCTTTTGGGGGGTGTGGGCTTTTGGGCCTTTTGGGGGCTTTGGACTTGGGGTGCTTTTGGGCCTTTTGGGGGCTTTGGACTTGGGGGTTGGGCTTTTGGGCCTTTTGGGTGCTTTGGACTTGGGGGCTTTTGGGCCTTTTTGGGGCTTTGGACTTTTGGGCCTTTTGGGGCTTTGGACTTGGGGGCTTTTGGGTATTTTGGCTGCTTTGGACTTGGGGGCTTTTGGGCCTTTTGGCGGCTTTGAACTTGGGGGGCTTTTGGGCCTTTTGGGGCTTTGGACTTAGGGGGCTTTTGGGCTTGTGTATGCTTTGGACTTGGGGGGCTTTTAGGCCTTTTGGGGCTTTGGACTTGGGGGGCTTTTGGGCTTTTGGGTGCTTTGGGCTTGGGGGTCTTTTGGGCCTTTTGGGTGTTTTGGACTTGGGGGGCTTTTGGGCCTTTTGGGTGCTTTGGATTTGGGTGGCTTTTGGGCCTTTTGGGGCTTTGGACTTTTGGGTCTTTTGTGGACTTTGGACTTGGGGGCTTTTGGGCCTTTTGGGGACATTGGACTTTTCGGCCTTTGGACTTGGAGGGCTTTTGTGCCTTTTGGGGGCTTTTGACTTTGGGGGGCTTTTGGGCGTTTTGGGGGCTTTGGACTTGGGGGAGCTTTTGGGCCTTTTGGGGGCTTTGGACTTGTGGGGCTTTTGGGCCTTTTGTGGCTTTGGACTTTTGGGCCTTTTGTGGACTTTGGACTTGGGGGGCTTTTGGGCCTTTTGGGGGCTTTGGACTTTTGGTCTTTTTGGGGCTTTTGGGCCTATTGGGGGCTCTGGACTTGTGGGCTTTTGGGCCTTTTGGGGGCTTTGGACTTGGGGTGCTTTTGGGCCTTTTGGGGTTTTGGGCCTTTTGGGGTTTTGGACTTGGGGGCTTTTGGGCCTTTTGGGGACTTTCGACTTTTGGGCCTTTTGGGGGCTTTGGACTTGTGGGGCTTTTGGGCCTTTTGGCGGCTTTGGACTTGGGGGCTTTTGGAACTTTTGGCTGCTTTGGACTTGGGTGGCTTTTGGGCCTTTTGGCGGCTTTCAATTTGGTTGGCTTTTGGGACTTTTGGGAGCTTTGGACTTTGGGGGCTTTTGGTGGCTTTGGACTTTGGGGCTTTTTGGGGCTTTTGGGAATGTTGGGGGCTTTGGACTTGGGGGCTTTTGGGACCTTTTGGGGGCTTTGG